>VXBJ01000795.1:113077-164844 GCA_013400055.1 Nycticryphes semicollaris
TGGGCTGGGGAAAGCTTCCCACGGGGACAAGGGCCGACAGAATAACCCCCGGTGGCCCCATGGGTAGGTGGGCAGGGGACCCTCCATGGGGAGGAGGGCCGGGGCAGCCGCTTGGGTAAGATGAAAGACACCTCCCCGCTCTGGGGGTGCCGAGGAGAATGCCCTCGAGGAGGGGGATTGGAGCCCCCCCTCGGAGGAGAGGGGTTGGGGGAGCCTCTCGGGGAACCCCCCCGCAGGGGCTCTCCAGGGGACAGGATCCGAGGAAGCCTCCTCAGTGAGCTGGCTTGGGGGAGGGGCTCGGAGGACCCCCCGGGGGTATCCAGGAGTGGGTCTGGGCAGAGGGCTCGGACCCGTCCCTCCCTCAGCGGGGCCTGAAGGAAGTCCGGGACCTGGGCGCTGCCCGAGCATCCCTCGGAAACCTCCCCGCTGCCCTCGGGGCCGGGCTTCACACGGACACACAGGCAGACACACACACACTCAGCAGCATCCCTCTGCCCCTCCAGTTCTGCCCTCCAAGCGCCAAGATGCTCCTTTTGCTGCTGGGGATCATCGTGCTCCACATCACCGTGCTGGTGCTTCTCTTCGTCTCCACCATCGTTAGCGTAAGTACCAACTTGCCTCTGGCACTAGCACCAGGGTTCCAACCAGGCAGGGAGCGACCAGCAGTGGTGGTGGGGGGGTTATGGCATAGTGTGGTAAGACTAGACGGTGTTATTTTTATTTTTGTTTTATTTTTCTAGCCTGGATTTTGGCAGGAAAAACTACTTGCTTATTGCTGCTCTTACTAACAGTGGGATTTTAGAGCATTTTTGCACAGAAATCTCTTTCTGTGTTTGTGATGTCAGGTGTAACTGGGGGTGGGTGAGGAGGAAGGTTGCTTGGTTTTGTGTGACATTGGATGCTCAGAGCATCCCCATTGGTACTTAGAGGAGGGGTGTTGAAGCTCGTCTCCTCACTGTCCCCATGTCACTTCATGGAGCAGCCGCAGAGCACCCAAATTACCTTGGGTGGTTATACTGCACTCCCCTTTTATAAAGGAGCTCCACCTGCTAACGGTCTTCAGCCCACAGGACCACTACACCCAGTCTGATGAAAAACCCATGAAACAGTACTGGTTTGGGCACTGGACCCTCAGCACCAGCAGTTTTTCTCTCTGGCTCTGCTCCTTTGGGTCTGTGAATTAGGCACAGCCTCCCTCTCCTCACCCCCATGGGCTCCTCCTGGTGATTTTCAAGGCTTAGGCTTTGCAGGCAGTGGGAGGATTGAGAGTTGGATGCTGCACAGAGGGATCCCAGCACTGTTCCCGGTCCAGAGCCCAGTTAACACGTCAGCTGCGTTGGGAGAGGTTTGACTTTGTTTTAAGGCAGCAGTTTTGTGGAGTTAGTGAGTTCCAGGCTCACTTCACCAGGTTTTTCTTCTTTCTCTTATTTTTTTCCCTCCTTATTTTTTTTTTTTTTTTTCCTGGGGGGTAATAGCAGTAGAAGATGTTAAAAAGGGATTCTTCCAAGTCGTTAGAAATCACATGGAACCATTCAAATAGCCCGGCCAGGCGCTGGGCGAGGATGGCAGAGCAGGGGGAAGCATGCATCCCCTGTGGGACTCATTCCATGTTTAAAGAGAAGAAAGAGCTTCTGTTTTTCTGCCGTTGAGGTGAAAGAGGCTAAAAGCAAATATCACTATTTCCTTTCCAAACCTCTTTTTTTTTTTCTAAAGAAAAGCATGTGCCCGCCCAGGCACACGCGTGCTGGTGTGCACTGGGGCTGCTGGATGCCCTGGTAGGGGCACATGGTTTCCTGCCCCGTCCTGCCAGGGCCAAGCTCATGGGGCTGTGTCTCTTTGCAGCAATGGCTGGTGAACGGTGGGCACACGGCAGACCTCTGGCAGAACTGCACCTCCGGTAGCGTCTTCCACTGCCTGACGTCGTCCACGAACGGTGAGTCCCAGCAGGGCTATTGCTTTTATTCTCCTCGCTGGATTTATGAAATCAAGGGGGATTTGCCTACGCAGGTTATTTGTGATTTCCTCTTGCTTTTCCTTTCACACACCCCACCCCCCACCCCGGCCCCAGAATTATTCACTCCTAGCCCTTCTCCTCGCTTCTTCTGCCCTGGAGGGGCGGGGTTCCACCACGATCCTGGTGGGGAGATGGTTCCCTTCCTCCCCAGCCTTTCCAGTCCCTGAAGCTGCGATGGGGCTTAGTGTGGCTACCAGACACACTGCCCATTGCTCTGCCCTCCAGCTGTGGGGCAGCACCGTGGCAGGGTCTTCAGCACACTCAGTCACAGCAGAGGTGACCAGCTTGTGTTTGTTTTGGTAGTCTCTTTTGATTAGCATGTTTTGTTTACACTGGGATGTAAAAATGTGAGACTCCTTGGAGAAGGGATCACTGTCAGCCCATTGATTATTTTTTTTTTTTTTTGGTCACACCTCCCTCTTGCCTGTTTTAAAGTGTCTTAAAGATGCACATGGTGCCCTGGGGACAGGCTGTCTCTGGAGGATGACCTGTCCCATACCTAGAAACTTTCCCTGCTTTTTGCTGCTGTGACAGGTGGGGTTTTGAGGCATGTTCCTCACCTCGTGGTTCCCTACTGAGCACTGTGGGTAGGATGTGCTGAGCCCTCGGGTCCTGCCTCATCCTGCGCCTGACGTGGCCACCATGACCCCTGCACATCTGGAGTGGCTCAACAGCCACCTCTGGACTGGGCTAGGGTAAAGGTGATGTCATGCTGGGTGACATCACCCAGCCAGCTGTTTGCTGAGGTCAGCAGGGGAGGAGCGCCTGCTGAGATGCAGTGACATTTCCAGGGCACTGATTGGTACCAGGAACACGAAACCTGTGCTCAAGCAGTCAGGCGAGCCTGTGTCTCAATTTCCCCAGAAGACAATGCTGAGGCCAGTGGTGCTGTATCCAGCATTTGTTTTCAGTTAGCCTGGGATTTTGCTTTCCACCGGAGACAGATTATCCCAGCGGAACTCCTAGTGAAACCAGTTATGAATCATACCGATGTCACACTATGCCAGAAACACAGTCCTGACATAGGAGCAAATCAATGCCACGTGGTCTTGGCAAAACAGGAGTGGTTGTGGAGAGTGCTGAATGCTTTCAAAGGGTGGTGATGGGAGACCGTCAGTGGTTCCTGGATATCCAGGTCACCCTCATCCCCAGCCGGCTGGGAGCAAAACTCTCGTGGGTCCCCCATGTGGGGAGGTGGATTCTGATGTTCACTCTCCCTCTTCTTTCCCCCTGCCTTGAAGGGCCCAGGCTCTGGTTTCGGTGGGCGCGAAGCCACTGCTGCAGGTCTCTGCTGACACCTGGTGGTGTCCGGGCTGGCTGGGAAGCAGCTGGACCCTGTCCCAGCCCAGGAGCCTTCTAGAGCCATGGCCTTCATCAGCAGTTGGCTGGCTGCAGCGTAGGCAGGCTGCTTCATGGCCATTCATGCGTGCTCCAAAAGTGCTGGCCTTGCATTTTCAAATAAAAGGCAGCAATTGCNGATGCCGCATGTTGGGATGTTGTCAGTGCTGAAAGGGGCTTGTCCAAAATGTGGTTGGGATGGTTTCCTCCACATCCGACTGTCCTGCTGGGTGTTGTGAGTTTATATTGCCCTGTTCCCAGAAGCTGCTCGAAGATGGGCTTCCTCTGGATTCTTTCAGTGATTAATTTTTGTTGTTAAAGGGGCCATAATCAGGATGTCCCTGCTAAAAACACTGTCAAGCAGCTGGGTTTAGTTGATAAGGTCTGTTCCTTGAGTAGAGAGGTGCATTGTGCTTGAGTCTTGAAGAGCTCTCTGCCAGCTCTTATTGGTGTGAAGGCTCTGCTCTGGCATCAAGAAAAGGAGGTTTTTGCTTGGGAAAAAGCTTCTACCCCATCCACCCTGTGGCAGGGGTGCAGGAACAGTGCTGCCGAGGACCAGTCTTCATCTGGTAGGACCTTGAATGTGGGATCCAGAGCTCCCCAGTGCTGCAGAAACACAAAATCAAAAGGTATCTCCTGAGCTTACACAAGGCTTTCAAAATCTGTTAGTAAAAATGGAATAAAAATACCATGCAGCATCCTTTCCAGTGGATCCCGCACCCTCCCTCCCCGCTTCCCACCTCCAAGCCCCTGTGCTGCCAGGGGACCTGTCATCAGCCACGATTCGGGGTGATAACAGGAACACAGAGCAAGGATGCTGTGGCAGGGCCATCTCTGAGGCTCACCCTCATCCTCTGCCTGCTCCTTGTTAACGCTCTTCAAACTTTCCTTGCAAGGAATATGCTTACTTTCAAAAATCCGAAAGATCCTATACCAAATACCACAAACCGTTCTCGTTTACATCTCTTTCCAAACACAGGCCATGCTTGCTGCGCTGGGCTGCAGAAAGCCATAAGAATTTGTTTCTCTGTGCCTGTGCCAAGGACGGTACTTAACGGTTAATTGCCGAGTGCCAAGGACTGCTCTGGGCTAAGAGCGAGAAATTCTCGTCCGGAAATTTTTGGCAGAACGCGGTCTTTATGTAGAGGCAGTTTTTCTTCTGGCCATGGCAGTGCCTGCTGTAGTGCAGTTCTTTCTTCCTCTCTTTTTGGAAGGGACTGGTACGCAGCGCTTGGAATATGTGGAATTAGGTAGGATCTTGTGTGTTCAGCTTGGGCATTGGTTTTGCTGTGATGCTCCCCTTGGTCTCAGCACACTGAGGGTGGATGAGCCTCCTCTCACCTGCTGTCTGGCCACACAGGGACCCTTTTGTTGAGATGACCGTTATGTCAACGCAAACAAGAATGTGAGATTGCCAAAACCAGGTGCCAGCAAGATTAGAAAGAACTTCTTTGCTGTGAGGGTGGTGAGACCCATAGAAGCTGTGGCTACCCCATCCCTGGACAGGTTGGATGGGGCTTGGAGCATCTTGGTCTGGTGGGAGGTGTCGCTGCCCAGGGCAGGGGATGGGACTGGATGATCTTTAAGGTCCATTCCAACCCAAACCATTCTATGATTTTCTTGCATTTAACACTGGGGCAGGTTTAGGACTGTGCTCCTTACCCTATGGATTATCCCTGGGGATGAAGTACTCAGCAAAGCAACCAAAGGGTTGACCCCTCAGGACTGTCAGACCATGGATCCCTGGGTCAGTAGCACAGGAGGGACCTGGACTCAATGGTGGCTGAGGTCCCACCTCCCAAATTCCTCTTGGCAGGGCTTGAAACCCCTGTGTGTGTGAGGGCTGAGTGGTCCCGATGGGATACAGTGCAGGGAGGGAGGAGGAAACGTCAGGCTGGGGTCAGATGCCCACTCCTTCGCCTTTTACAACTGCCTGCTTTTTGCTTTGATTTCTGCATTTGCTTGTTAGATAATGACTTTTTTTTTTCAAGCGGCCAAGAACTATGGAAAAAATGTTGCAATCTTCACTTCGTTTGCACTGTCAGACATTCCTGGAAAAGACTTATCTCAAGAATTCGGCTCTGAATCCCAGAATTGTGTGTCGGCACGGCTGTGCGCCAGCCTCTGGCTGTGTGTCCCACAGCAGACATGGGGTGCATGGGCAGACCTGGGCCACTCAAGTGCCCTTAAGCAGATTCCACTGCAAATTTCCAGATAGCGACTTTTATTTTTTTTTCCTCCAAAAAATGGTGGTTTTTCTCCACAACTGAATTTTTTATGCAGGCAAGACGATATGTTTTTTCTCTGCTACTTTCTACTGCTTTTCCTCTGATTTTGGTGGGAATGCTGAATGTAGGGGCCTCTGTGGAGATCCCTACATCCTTCTGTAATGTTAGGAGAGGTTTTATCCTCTTGTCTTCTTACAGTTCCTCCTGTCACTGCTCTGTGGCTTTTGCATGACTGGCTTGTTCAGAGGCCGGCTGGTGTTTTTTGGCTTTTTGAAAGGGAAATGAAAAAACCCCAAACCTTGGGAAATGCACTGGCTGCCAATCCGCAGGGTTGCCAAGTGCCAGGAGCTGTGTGATGCTGCTGAGTTGCTGATGTGATGGCCACAAGCAAAGCGCTGGTGTGTCACCCAGAGCAGAGATCTGCCCTGGATCACCTGGGGCGGGCAGGGATGGAGCTCCCATCGATGGGGCAGGTGCTGCCATGCACCGTGGCATTGCCCAGCTCTTCTGCTTTCTGACCCCCTCCTCTGCATCTTGACTTTTCTGTCCCTTTGCTCTGGCAGATAGGACCCTGAACAGCACCGCTGGTGCTTGAAATGCATTTTCTTTGTGCTGGAAGAGGCAGGAAAGATCTTAATCCCTGGCACAAGGCGGGGATGAAGCTTGATCTGACCCATCAGCTGTTCCCAGGAGGAATTATGCTGCTGCTTCTCCACTTTAAGATGCATAACTGAAACTTCTGAACCCATTGCTTTTGTTCTGTCATCCCCTCAGACTGGTTTTGCTACCCTTACTCTTTCAAACTCTTTTTCCAGCAGTGCTGGACTCTCATGGCATAGAAAAGGTGGAAAGATGGAGGTGCCATTTAACCTGCTGTAATCCTCTTTGTGGCTGAAAATGATGTCACAAGGCTTCATTGAAGCCTTGTACCAAGGAAAATTACTTCTCAATGTCTAATTCCATTATTGGTAGTGAGTATAAAATACCTGAACAGGAAGAGATGGGGTCAAATTCCCCTCCAGCCCACTGGAAGGAACCAGATTGCACCAACAGGACCAAGACTTGGAGGATTTGTCACTGGTGAGGGGACAGTTCCTGGAGCAGGAGTCTGGGATGGAGGCGATAGTCCACTCACTCCTGCCAAGTAGACATTCAAAGATTTAAAGTTTCAAAGATTTAAAACACGATGTCAGCTTTTAATTATTGAGTGCTGAAGTTACCCTCTGCCCTGAGGCTGTGCTATCTTGCTTTGCTAGTCTTTTGCTTTATTTCTGCAGAGCAGCTGCGAACTCGCAAGAAGTTACTCCTGTTTAAGGATGCAGAATCTGTTCTAATGAAGCTGTGCAGTAAATAACATATAGCTTGTTTGTGTGACAGCCCATTGCATTTGTACTTGAGGTTCTAGCTGTCAGCTGCGCCTGTTCAGCTTACGGACCACATGTACAGATACCTTGATTGGGGGACATTTCTGGTATTTTAGGGTCTTTGCAGTTTGGAGCAGAGGAGCAAAGAGCCAGCTTTTGACCTCAGCCATTTGTGCGCTGGGCGGACCCACTTTGTCATTAATGACAGAGCCTAACTTGGGCAGGGTTGAACCCTGCTCTGCCAGCTTGTAAGTTACTGTACATGCCCCTTTGTTGTCTAAAATAAACCATGGGGTATTCCAGGAGAATATCTTGTATTTCAGAACAGTTTCTGCTTGTGACATGAAAGGGATTTCCTCTGTTTAAAACCAGGTTTTTATTGTTGCTTGTTCTTCTTACAAAGAGCATCTGATAAGGAGAGGCGGGGAACCAGTGCTGTTTTTTTCTCAGCTGCCCCAGTGCTCTTTGCCTCTGCTATTTCTGCATAAAAGCAGGGCTGACAACCTTCTCTGCTGGGGGTGGGGGGGTGTGCTTTGGCCCATAGAAGAGGAGCAATAGGAAGGACAATGCATGGACAAACAGAAGCCAGGAGAACGAATGGGGGGGTCCAGTGTAGAGTGCGGTGTTGGAAAACCCTAAATCCAATATTTATTTTGCCTCAATAAGGCTCTTGGGTATCCCTGCGGCCACAGGCTGAGTGCACCCCAGCAGCACAGGTCTGGGCACCACCACTCCCCATCCCTGTTCCTTCTGCTTGGATTTGAAATTGGTAGGAGTTGATAACTTTGGAGGACCTGAAATGATGTGTCAGCTCACTCTCACACGCAAGCCAGAAGGAGGTCAGAGTCACCATGCTGAGGGTCTTGGAGAGGAGCTAGCTTGGACATTGTGGAACTGTTGGAAAGTGTTGGAAGATTCCAGCAGCTTTCTGCTGCCTCAGCAGCATCAGAGGTTGCCTCTGTGGGATGTGAGCTTTGATGGTCGACAGGACATCTGCTGCTGCCTCGTGGCTGAACCACAGAGATACGGAGGCCAGGCCATGCTCCAAAAACTGCTTATGTTTGAGTGTGGCAGCTCTGGAGAGCTGTGGACCTCCTGGCCTCAGGGGCTTCTTGGATGGAGCTTGGAGAAAGTGGCAAAAGGGAGGACAGCTGAGAAGAAAAGAGGACAAGAGGAGAAAAGAGGGATTTGAGGGTTTCATCTCCTTCTGAAGGGAGCTGCAGAAGAGGAACAGGAAGTCTTGGGCAGCAATTACAGCACGGTGTTCATTCACTGCCTCCCTGCAGCACTGGTTTCCCTCCGCCCTTTACAAATACCTCGGGAGCTCTTTAAATCCCCCCTTTCTGATGCAGTTTCCAGGAATACCTCCATACAGCACTCTGTGCTCCTCCACAGGGAGTGGACATAGGAAAGGAGCAACTGTTGGGTGAAAAACCTGCTTTTCCCAGCTTGAGCATCGAGCAGCCCAGAGCGCGGCTGGGGAATGTTTGACCTTGTGCTGGTAGGAGGTCTGGGACCAAAACAGAAGAAAGTTGGTATGTCATGGAGCTGTTTTTACCCTTGGAGAGCTTAGTGGCTCTGCTGGATGTGGCTGACAAGCCGTGATGCTGTTCTCAACTGTTGGCTTTGAGTAGTGGGGTTGTGGGCATGATGATGCAGAGGACTGTGCTGCTCAGGTGTAGCACTGCAAGTCTCTCTTTTGTCATTCTGGGTTGCCACAGCAAGTGGACAAGTGGCAGGAGTCTGAAGTTCAGCCCCAGAAGTACGATGCAGTTGAGCTAGGATTTCTGCATCTTCAGTTCGCCCTTTTTCAAACCTCTTAAGGAGTATTTGAATATCATGGTTTAAAAAACCTTTGCAGCCCCCAGTGCTTGTGATGTGACCTGTCGCTTCATGGGTGAGGATGCAAGTTGGGTCCATGTTCTTGCTCAGACCTTGAAGCCTGAGGGTCTGCTTTGGAAAAACTGCTCAGAAAACACATCTTTTCCTGGCAGACCTGGACTGGCACCTTTGTGCCTGTGGATGCATGAGCTGCTCCTGGCCCTGCTGATACTTAGCATGTGGTGCTGAAGGAGCAGGTTTGACCATGCAGATGTGGTCATGAATTTCCCCTCCCTCTGGTTTTGTATCTGTTATACACTAGAATTACCTCCTTAGTGGAATTGTTCTTCCCGAAAAGTGGTTGCTTTTTAAAGTGTATAGTCCATACACAGTTTGCAAAGGGAAAACTAGTTGTGCAAGGTGTTTCCATCAGCTGCAGGTGTTTGTAATGCATAGGACTCATTTAGTCATGTCTTACAGCCAGTCTTTAAGCTGATTTACTCAAATAAGTTTCTTTTCAGTTTGTATTTCATTCTTTCTCCTTGGCTGGGTCAAAAGAGGATGGGGTGTCTGTAACAACAGTGAAATAAAACCTGGGGAGCCAGTGCTTGTCCTTTAAGGCCCTCTGCTCCTGGCTACAGGCATGTTTCTGTCAGCCCCAGCAATCCTGCTCAGCTGCACCCCTTTTCCAGATATAAAACCTCCCTGTGAGCAGGGTTGGGGTAACTGCTGTCTTTTGAGAGGGGGGTGTTCAGCTGCAGTTTCTGCTGTAGGTTTTAATTTCTGCTCCTGATTTCAATTTCTGCTCTGGGTTTCTTTTCTTCTAAACTAACTCCTTAACTAAGGAAGTTAGTCTTCAGCATCCCAGGGGTGAAGTCTTTTCCCTGCTGTGGGTGTGAGCACATCAGGCTTGTGGAGCTCAGAGAAATTTTCAAATTTGTTTTGTAAAAACTTCTGACTTCATTTCCAACTGCCTGGAAGGGCTCTAAAAAACACTCCTGCTGGGTCCTCTCCGGAAGCGGTGTGCAGAGTGTTATCTGTCCTTTCCACTTGGTTTCCTTTTCTTCCTCCTCCTGAAGAACAAAGATATAAACATGGAGCTGAAGAGATGCAGCAGAAAAATGGAATAACCGACTTGCTGCCCAGGGGAAACCACAAATTACAGCCTGGGAGTAAACAGCACTGACAGCCCCGACGTTCCACTCACAGGGCCCAGACCTCCCTGTGGGAAACTCACTTTATTTTTAGAAGTCTGTAGGCAGAACGCAGCGCTGAGAGGAAAGGAGGTAAAAGCACGTGGAGCTGAGGAGATAGCAATCCTACCTGTGGTGTTTTCAGGTGAATTAAAGGCAATTAGCTAGCCTAATAGTGCTGAAGTCTGTGGGCAGCTGGGCTTGGGTTTAATGGGAGAGTAGCAGCTCAAGCTTGTGGGTCTGTGAGTCATGAGCTGGGGATTCTTCCCCTTGTTTTTACAAAGGAAGCCAATAAAAGTCAGCAAAGGACTGGATGTGAGCGGGGCCAGAGTTATGTTCTGTGGGGTCATCTCTTTGATTTCCCTGTTCGCAAGCTCATACGACTGCTGCTCCCTGGCTGCATAAGGTCTGGCTGCCAAAACCCCTCTGGCCATGGTGGGCTCTTTCCACCTCTCAGTGCCTGCCTTTATATTCCTCTGACATGGCTCTTTATTACAATGGGATTTGGAAAAACCTATATAAATCATTCACATTCAGAACCAAAAAAGAGGCACAGGGAGGCGGATGCAATTAAAAGGGCAGCTTGGCTCAGCTTTCTGTCTAGACAGCCTTCTCCTAAAATAACAGGCAGTTGGAGCATCATCCTCCAAGGAGAAAGGGCTCCTCTCCAGGCCGGATCCCATGGCCTTTGAAATCACAAAAGACTTGGTTTCCCGGGTCCTGAACCAAACAACAGGGCTTGGGGCTGGGCAGGCTTTGGCTCAGCCAGTGCATGGAGCTGGACCCAGCTTTAGGGCTTTGGAAAGGGTGAGACAAGAGCTCAACTTCCCAAAGCTGGGATGGGAAGTGCTGAAGGGTAGAAGGAGATTTCAGTTCAGCAGCTGGATGTCTTCAAACTGTGTTTCTCTGTCCTCACATCAGCAATGATTTATGGCTTGATTTTTAGCAGCGCTTGAGCTACCTTATCCCTTCTGTTGCCCACTGGTTTAGCATGGCCAGAGCTGAAGGGTTCAGGTGTGGTCAAGACATGGGGTTTCCCTGCCTGGGCAGCTGAAACAGATGAAATACAGGGGACGTTGTGTGCAGGTCAGCGTGGAAGCCACACTGGGGGTTTCTGGAAGTGACAGCAGGGATAGCTGCCATAAGGAATGGCAGCAACTGATGGATGTGCATGTAAACCTGGTGTCACTGCAATGGGTGAAGCACAGCAGCTCTTTAGAAGGGCTTGTTGACGCTGTGGAGTAGTTTGGTGTAGGAAGCATGAAAAGGATGGGAAGGAAAAAGCTGTTATCTCCGAGTACTGGGCACTGTTGAGGCCCCACCTTGAGTCCTGGGTCCAGTTGTGGGCCCCTCACAACAAGACATTGAGGTGCTGGAGGGTGTCCAGAGAAGGGCAATGGAGCTAGTGAGTGGTCTGGAGAGTAAGCCTTATGAAGAGCGGCTGAGGGAGCTGGGGGTGTTCAGCCTGGAGAAGAGGAAGCTGAGGGGAGACCTTCAGCCTGAAATGAGGGTGTAGCCAGGGGGGATCGGTATCTTCTCCCAAGGAACAGGTGATGGAACAAGAGGAAATGGCCTCCAGTTGCACCAGGGGATGTTTAGGATCGGTTTCAGGAAAAATGCCTTCACTGAAAGGGTTATCAAGGCTTGGAACAGGCTGCCCAGGGGAGTGCTGGAGTCACCATCCCTGAAGGTATTTCGAGAATGGGAAGATATGGTGCTGAGGGACATGGATTAGTGGTTAGTTTTGCAGTCATATGTTGATGGTTGGACTCAATCATCTTAACAGTCCCTTTCAACCTGTATACTTCCATGATTCTATGTCTGCAGTGAGCAGAAGCCGCTCCAGGTGGTTTCAGGCCACTTTGGTGAATGGGGCCTGAATTGCTTCCATTGCAAGAACATCTGGAGACAAGGTGCAAAGTGAAGAGGAAGAGGTGATGGTCTAAAGACAAACATTCCAGATGTTACTAAATTTCCTGAGGGTGTGGAATTCCTGGAAGGTCTCAGGTGTGGATCATCCCTGCCCTCCCAGTTGAGGGCTGGACCTCACTCTCCCATTCAAATCACGCTCTCACCTCCATGAACGCACCTTGTGAGGATTTGGTGGGGAAGTGCCATTGCTTCTCTGGGAGCAGACGGTGCCCCAGGCAGCCTCATTTGCTGAAGCTGCTCAGCTGGAGTGTATCTTTATTTGGAAGTTTTGCTCTGTTTCAGCTGTTTGCCACAGAAAGCCCATTTTTTGCAGCCAGGGGAGTGAAGCTGGTGCCAATAAATCTGTGGCAGGAACATGGGACTTGGGACTGAGACTTCAGTGCTGCCTAAATCTGCCCTGTCTGAGGATCCACCCCAAAGCATGATTTTTCTGCCTTTCCCTGGGTGACTTGTGCCTCAGTTTGCCTGTACTGAGTCCTGCCTGGCTTTTGTGGTGAATTAATCAGTGCTGCATCCTTAGAAAACCCTTCAGAAAAGCTTCAAAATCTCATTTTGATCTCAAACTTTATCAAGAACGGGAAAGGCCAAGGAATATGTGAGCACAGCCCCATCCCAGAGCTGTGAGGCACTGCCCCTCGGTCCAGCCACGGTACCTCAGAGGATGGAGCAGCATTTTGCTTGTTTGTTTATTTATTTATTTATCTATTTTTTTACACTGGGAGTTACACACCCACAAAGCCTTGAAATAGCTGGGCAGTGACTCACACCGGGCTGATTTAACTGGTCTGCTCTGGGAGCCAGCTGTGCTTGGCAGCTGGGGAAGGCTCTTTCTGAAAGATTTGACTCCACAAGGGCAAGAGGGTGTTTTCACTCACTGTCTATTTATTTTACCTGTGAGCTTGGCCAGCTCGGTGTCTCACGGCATGTTGCACATGGCTTTTGTGTTTCTAGTCCTGCTGAACTCACAGGGCCTGACATGAAGCTGGAGGAGCAGCTTTGTCTTGATTTTCTGCAAGTTTTGGGTCGGGGCTGATATCTTTGCTCATTGGATGTAGCTGGGGGACGTGGGATGGTGGCATGGGGAATAACACCATGGGGGGGAGGGGGGCTCGCTCTCTGTAGTACCCGCACTGAGGTTTCCCTCTGTTTGTCTTTCCCCAGAATGGCTGCAGTCGGTCCAAGCGATGATGATCCTCTCCATCATCTTCAGTGTCTTGTCCCTGTTCCTGTTCTTTTGCCAACTGTTCACGCTCACCAAGGGCGGGCGGTTCTATGTTACTGGAATCTTCCAAATCCTTGCCGGTAAGTGGGGGCTGATGGATGGGGATGTCACTGGTGGAGAAGGGGCTTTCAAGCAGAAATGAGATGGAAATGAGCATGTTCTTGGGTACAGAAGCAGGAGGGCCACCAAGGTGGCTCCTGCACGGCTTAGGGAAGAGAAAGGGCTACGAAGAAATTAGGACAATAAAAATGATGGGATGGCTGGAGCCCCTCTGCTGTGAGGACAGGTTGAGAGAGTTGGGGGGAGATTCAGCCTGGAGATGAGAAGGCTTCAGGGAGACCTTAGAGCCCCTTCCAGTCCCTAAAGGGGCTGCAGGATAGATGGGGAGGGACTCTTGGTCAGGGATGGGAGACATAGGGTGATGGGGAAGGGTTTTGCACAGGAAGAGGGGAGATTGAGAAGAGATGTGGGGAAGAAATTCTTTGCTGTGAGGGTGGTGAGAGCCTGGCCCAGGTTGTCCAGAGAAGCAGTGGTTGCCCCATCCCCGGAGGGTTTCAAGGCCAGGTTGGATGGGGCTTGGAGCAACCTGGTCTGGTGGGAGGTGTCCGTGGGCAGGAGGATAGGACTGGATGATCTTAAAGGTCCCTTCCAACCCCCAACCTTTCTATGAAAGGGGGCTGGATAATATGGGTCTGGTGAGGTATTGCACACTGAGGTGGGTGGGGTGGAATGGGATGGGGTCCACCTGAGAGGGCGCATGGTGCATCTGAGTTCTTTTGCCCTTGCATGATGAAAGGTGCAAGAAGGTTACTGGCCCAGCTGGGGAGGTTTCAGTGCCAGACCCGCTGGAGGCTGGCCTGTGCCTGGGTGATGAGGTGGTGGGACAGGCATGGTGGTGGGAGCTGCAGGACCAAGGGCGGTTGCCCTGCAGTTCCGTCTGCTCTTCCTGTGGCTCAGGGTGGGACGCTGAGTGTCCAGGGTGGATGCGCTGGCTCTGAGACCTATCTCCACCAGGCTGGGTGAGGTTTCTGCAATGGCTGACAGGGTGGGGGAAGTAGTGACGATCCCCTTTTTGGCGAAGGAGGATCCAATGATTATTTATAAACTTGCCATAAGGGGGCCTGGTGCTTTCCACATCAGCAAAGAGACGATAGAGCAGAGCTGAGGGCTGAGCCAGCTGACTCTGAACTGTCAGCTACTATTTTTAACTCTTCAAGAACTCAGCTCTGAAAATGAACCACGGTTCATGTCCTGCCTTGCAGTTCTCCAAATATAGATGCTGTAAAGCCACCTGCTCTGCTTGTGTTTCTCCACATATGAAACCAGTGCAGAGGATTTTTCAAGTGTTCAGACTAGAAAAATTAAATTGTGCAATGAGATTCTGTCTAAATTATGGCAGACTCTCTGGGAAGGAAACTAATTGTTTGCTAGAGCTTTAGATGTTAAACTAAAAGCCACCCTGGGTCCTGCCACTAAAACACTGGAAAATCTCATCCACTGAACTTGAGATAACAGTTTCTGAGCATCCTCCAAGTAAATGGCCTTTGCAAACCCTGGAAAAGTTTAGAGCTAAACTTTATTAGCAAATGTGGCATGAGATCTATTATAAGTGTATCTCTTGGCTGTAACACAGGTGGTGAGTTCATATCAGTTCACCATCTCTGGAAAGACAGATGTGCAGAAACCCATTAGGGTCATGGAGACAAAGATGGGAAATGGGCATTGATAATACAATTACCTGCCTGAGAGCTTGTCTAATAGAACTGGGAAGCAGAAGGCTTTTCTCTCCTGAGTGATTGCTGGTGAATCCTCATTCTCAGAGGAAGGGAAAATGGAATTGCAATCTTCCTGTCCATGCTCTGCTGGGTGTTCTAAAGGGATGCAGGATGCTGTCTCTATCCTTGTTGGGCCTGAGGCATGGGTCAAATCCATCCTCAGCAACTATGAAGAAGTGTGACGTGGGGGGACCCGTATGCAGAGGTCTGAGTCCGGATGGAACATGCAAAAGTGGACATTAGTGGCCATCCTTGCTGTTCTCCCCAGACAGGGCTGGAGGAGGAGCCTCTGGTAGCTGTGGTCTTTGTGACCCTAAATTTCAGGGTTGTTGGTGTGAGATAGGATATGGCTGTGCCAGCACTGCCAGGAGATCTCACCTGGAGGTGTGTATGTCTCTGGTCAAAGGACCTGAACCCGATGTAGTATCCTTGCAGCTTGTTGTGGAAAGTCATTGCTGTCTAAAGCCGATGGAGGAAATTCCTGTGGCCTTCAGGCTTTGCAGATGGTTCATCCGTGCTTTGCAAAGCCCTGGCACCACAAAGTCCTGCTGTGGGTCTGCCAGGGATGTGGTCTTACCCACGTGAGTGCTTTGTTCTCAGCTCCAGCAGAGCTGGAGAGGACCTCCCCCTCCTGGGAGGGGATGAAAAGGCTCTTCCTGAAGCCCTCTAACACCCAGGATGATGTAGCTTGGCAAAGCTGAGGGTCTCCAGCTTTGTAGCCTGACCAACAGCAAAGCGTGACCTGAACCAGCAGGTGCCAGGGATGGGACTGGTGGGTGCTGTTTGGGTGGTAGAGCCAGGCAGTGGTGCCCGGAAAGCCAGTGAGGAGGGCAGGGGCTGGTCTCTGCTATGATTTCAGCTGTGGCTCAGGAGACCTGGGGAGTGGAAGGAAGGGCAAGAAAAGATGCATGAGGTCAGTTGGGTCTGTTGTACAGCAGCAGTGCAGGAGCCATCCCCAGCACTTTCTCCACACTACTTGGAAACATGCCCCAAAGTCCAGCTGAATTTGCCCTGAAGGGATTTCAACCATCACAAAGCATCAAAAGGCCCTTGACAGCTCCCTCCACGCTTGGTGGGTTCCATCACATGCATGAGTAACTTCTAGCTGTGTAAGCCCACCACAAGAGAGATGTTGGTTTGGGCCTGTTGAGGTTTGACCCAACTTTTCCATTGCTCTGTCCAGTCTCAGCATCGCTTCTATCTCTTTTCTGTTATTGCTCCCACCCTGGAGCTGCTGTTCCTGTGGAGTGGAGATACGGTAGGTTCAGTCTTGAGGGCGGGGCCTTCCATGTATCCCACAGCTTTTTGCAGAGAAGAGCTGAGAACGAATGCTCACCAGCACCCATTGCAGCTCGTCTGCAGGGCCAGAATGCACGGACCTGCAGGAACAGACTTTAGGTAGCGTTTGCCATCCCAGCCTGTCAAAGCAAGACTAAAACTCTTACAGTCAAGCTCAAAGGTGGTGGTGCATCATTGCTTGCAGCTGAATGCAGCTGTCCTTCACTTCCCAAACGTGTTCTCTGGGCCAAAACCAGTGCAGATGCTGCAGAAAATGTCGCCTCCGTTTTTGCCAAATTCCTCAGGCGGACAATTGCTGCTGTATTTTTTTTTCTGCTGTCTGTAGGTGACTGGCGTGGCCACTTGCCTGCTCTCTGTCCCACCAGCCTCGGCAGACAATAACAGCGCTCTCTTTGCATGGGCCGGGGCAGTGGGAGTTGGCTCTCGTGCTTAGAGAATGGAAACTGCACCAGTGGCACGTTAATGAGACCTATTCCCACTACTGCACTTTCCCAGAACAAAGGAGCAGTGTCCAGTGGAATTACAGCTCAAATATCACGGTGGTTAAATGTAGGTGGTCCCAAGGTCCGTGCAGGGGATTTGGAACTCTGCTCTGACAACCGCCCCGTGACTGTATAATAGAGCTGCTGGGATTGACTGAAAGAGCTTGTTTTTGGGGAGAAATAGAGGCGGCTTTGTGTTAGCTCTGGGCAGTCCCCAAAACTGATGGGGTGGGGTTTTTTTGTAGCAAAGCTAAAGTGCTGATTACTGGAGCTGGGCCGCCAGGCAGCCCTGGGGAACCTGCACTGGCCCATGGCTGGTGAGGGTGGATGCCAGGAGTCTGGGGATGAGGGACAAGCCATGGGCACAGTGGGTTTGCAGCTGAGCTCCTCTCCCAGCCCCACAGGAGGACAGGGGATTGCAAGGGCACAAACCTGCATGGCCAGAGCATCCTTGTCCCCTGGCTGTCCTTGCCTGGGAGCAGGTGATACAGAAACTATTGGTCTTTAAAGAAAAAAAACAACAGGGTTTGTGTCTAAGCTCTTGCAGCAGCTCAGCCGGGTTCAGGCTACAGTCTGGGGTTTAAATAAGCCGTCCAGGAGAGTGGCGCTGGTCCAGAGCAGCAGCCCAGAGCTGGGGAATGCTTGATACTTGCCTCAGGAATGGGTTTAGAGGGGAGACTGAGATGAGATGTGGGGAAGAAATTCTTTGCTGTGAGGGTGGTGAGAGCCTGGCCCAGGTTGCCCAGAGAGGCTGTGGCTGCACCATCCCTGGAGGCGTTTCAAGGCCAGGTTGGAGGGGGCTTGGAGCAACCTGGTCTGGTGGGAGGTGTCCGTGGGCAAGAGGATGGGACTGGATGATCTTTAAGGTCCATTCCAACTCAAACCAGTCTGTGATTCTATGATGGGTTAGCCCAGGCAATGCTTCAGCTTTTCTTGCTCCAGGAGCCCTGGCTTCACTTCTTCTGAGCCTAGCTGAGTTATTCCCCCTCACTTGTAGCCTGGGCAGAGCCCACAGCATCACCATCCCAAAATCATACTGTTGTTTTCCAGGAGACAGGATACAAAGGGGCAATAATAAAACCAATTTCCCATGCTGGCATTGGACATTGTGCTCTCCTGCTGTGGGTTTCCAGCAGGGAACTGCTCTGTTTGTGGTGTTGCTAATCTCTTTCTGATCTCTTCCCTGGCAGGGCTCTGTGTGATGAGTGGCGCTGCCATCTTCACAGTGAGGCACACGGACTGGCACCAAGCCTCGGAAAACACCTCCTACGGCTTTGCCTATATCCTGGCGTGGCTGGCCTTCCCCCTGGCCCTCACCAGTGGCATCATCTACGTCATCCTACGGAAGCGCGAGTGATACCGCCCGCGGGAGGTGGTGTGGCGTGACAAGGGCACTCATGACGTCCACGGAGGAGACGGAGGCGGGGGAAAATAGACGAGAAAACGGAAAAGAAAATTAACAACAACAAAAAAAAAAAAAAAAAAAGGAATAAAACCCTCCCAGCAAAACCAAACCCAACAAACCCAAACCCAACCGACCCAAAAGGAAACACTCAAAGGGTTACTTGTTAATTGAAGATGTATATAGTATCTATGGTTTAAAAAAACCTATTTATAACACTTTTTACATATATGTACATAGTATTGTTTGCTTTTGTTGACCATGCGCTATGTTTTAAAGCTTAAAGCAAGTGCCTAAGGAACTATTACTCCTAACAGTGTAACAAGAGCGTGGTGATTTTTCTCTCATGCAAAACCCTCTTTGACCTGAAGTTTCCTTCCCCATCCCAGCCCATAATGAACCATCAGAAAACCCCACTTCTGACTGGTTTTAGGCTGGCGTAAACTGGGGTCACGCCCCTTTATGCCAGCCCCTTTATGCCTTTATCCCCTTTCCTGCCACATGCTGTGATCCTGGTGACTGAAGTGCGTGTCCAGATCTGACGGGAGCCGCTTCCGAAAGGTTTGAAGGATTTCAGAGCAAAGGCTTTGATTGCCCCAAGTGCCTAAATGACTTACGTGCCTGAGTCCCACTTGCCTCGCCACCACACCCGCTGGGAATTTGGGCTTTTAAGTCACTTAGGTTGACTTGCCATCCGACGCGGGCTCTGAGGGTGCTCCCGACCCCTGTGCCGGTGGGGCTGGGGGGCTTGCCGTGCCGTGCTGTGCACTGATGCTCCCAACCGTGAAACGTGCTTTTTCCTTGCCGTGGAGCTAAACTACCAATGAGAAAGAAGCAATCCCAGTATATCTATGAAATTGAATACCAGATATATGAAATGGTGCTATCTATTTACCATTCCTTATATTGCTAGCCATTTAACCTTATTCACTGGAAATTCAGTTAACAATCTTGAGGTAAACAACAAAGCTAGAAGTGAGAAATAATTCTGTGTAATATAAATGAGCTATAACTGCTTTTGTACTTCGACTTGCTCTTACTATTTTAATAAAGCATTTATAACTGAGATTCCTTTTTTCCCCCTTCCCCATGGTCAAGAGGAGCAGAAACAGCTCTGGGTGCAGCCCTCTTGGTGTTTGCTGCTGGAGCACAGTGTCTGTCCTCTGTCTGTGCATCCATGACGTGTCTGGCCATGAATTGAATGGGCACCTGCGCAGACCCTAGGCTGTCCTCTGAGGACTCCAGACACTGCCATGCTGTTGTTGTTTTTGTTTCATTTTGGGGTTCTTTTTTGTTTGGTGGGGTTTTTTTGTTGTTTGTTTTTTGCTTTGCTTTTCTGATTTTATACCGACTGTGTGGACTAAGAAGCAATGAAATAAAAGTTAGAATAACTCAGTTGCTACTGCTCTTTGGCGTTTTTGTGAGTAGAGCTGGGTTGTGCTCCACCAGTCTGCTTGCATGGCCATCCCGTGGAATGGGACCTCATCTCATGGAAAGTTTCCATGATGCCATGTAGCAGATTCATGCTGCTAAGAGAGGCTTTGAGCTTGCTGTGCTGTCTGTATGGGAGATGGGCCTGTGCCTGATGGGTAAGACTGGGCTGGGGCCAGGAACTGAGCTCAGGGACCTGTGCTGTAGTGCTGGTGCTCAGCCGCTTTCATGGCTGTCATGGGAGCAGTCTCACTTCCACTCCCTTGTTCATTTGGAGATTAAATATTCGAGCTGATGTAGCAATTAGCGCTGGCAGAAGCACAATGATTCTCGCGAAGCCACATGTTGAGGCCAATTATCAATATCAGGCCAGGTCCCAAAGCCCTCAGCCCAGCCACAGCCCAAAGGAAAGGAGCAGGAGTTGCCTTGCACCTCCTTGGCTGATCAGCACAGTGTGACCACCCTGACATCTTGCTTGACTCCTGGTTGTGGTCTTCCAGCTGGGAGTGTTTCCCTGTGTGTTCATTCTGCTGAGCTGTGACTAAAACAGGAGGGTATTTTTCCTCCTGAGGCAGTGTTTGTGCCCCTGTGAGCTGCAGCACTGGACTACATAGTCATCCTGACTTCTGCTGGGCTTGGCACCATGCAGTTGGCAGAGGACGCAAATTTCCTTTCTAAAGAGCACGTAGCAACACAGGTGGTTTTCCCTTCTCCTGTAGGAAAACTAAAGATGCTCTTTTTGACTTCAGTATCTCAGAAGACACAAAAATTTCACTGCTTCATTTTTGCCCTTCAGGACAGTGCTCTTTATCTGTTCCAAGATGTAAAAGCTTGAGCAACATCACTTCGTATCAACATCTCAGTATTGCATAGTTACTTTGTCTTGGGGAGGCATTTTTGAGAGTAGAGCAAGGTGACTTCTAAAGTAGAAAAAACATGAAGGTTTGAATCCCTTTTGGAAAGGATCCAAAAGGGAACTGCCACTGACTTGCACCAGAGTTGATGCCCTGTGTTGGCATCCTTGGCAACTGTCTCATTTAGGATGACTCCATTGGGTTGGAAAACACCAGGCCTTGTGTTGCAGTGTAACCCCCTGCCAGAGCAGAGTCACCCAGAGCAAGTTGCACAGGAACGCATCCAGGCAGGTTTTGAATGTCTCCAGAGAAGGAGACTCCACCACCTCTCTGGGCAGAGCTGTTCTAGGGCTCTGCCACCCTTACAGGAAAGAACTTCCCATATTCCAGTTTGTGTCCACTGCCCCTTGTCCTGTCTCTGGGCACCACTGAGAAGAATCTGGCCTCATCTCTTGCCACCTCCACTGTAGATATTGCTCAGCATCGATGAGATCCCCTCTCAGTCTGCTCTTCTCCAGCTGAACAGCCCCAGATCTCTCAGCCTGTCCTTAGCAGAGAGATGCTCCAGTCCCTCATCATCTTCACAGCTTCCGCCGGACTCTCTCCAGCACTTCCCTGTCCTTGAACCGGGAAGCGCAGCACCGCGCTGGTCTCGAATGGGCTCTTTTGACCTTTCTGCCTTAATNGGGACCTGGGGCAGGGATCCCCCCCTCCCGGGCACTCCGACAGTCGGGCCTCAACCCCCTCTCTGTTTGCGGGGGGACTGAGGTTTTTCAGGCGCACAGTCAAGGTTTCCCACTGGGTGACAATAGGGACGGGACTGAAGTGATGTCCCCCGGGGTGGGAACATCACTCATTACTGTTGGCTGGTGGGACACAGCTCCCAGCCTTTGCCTTTGCCTTAGGAGTTTGGAGGGCTGCCACTCCTGTGCCCACCCCCAGCATCATTTACTGCCCATGGGGGATGGCTGGATTAAAGTGCAAATCATTAATAATAAAAATGCAAGGAGCTCCAGAGGTCCCTAGTCCTGTCTCCTGATTGGTATGGGATCACCACCAACACTAGATTGGGCTGGGCTTTATTTAGCCAAGGTGTGAAGAGTCCCTGACACTCCCTTCGTAGTGAAAAAGCCTTTCCTAAATACCAGCACTTAATTTGCCCCTCGTTACATCAAACGACTACATCCTCTAAACCCCAGCCCATAAACCCATCTCCACCAGGGATGTAGGGGCCACCAGCACCCGTGCTGAGGGTATATCACCCACGCTGAGGGTACATCACCCGCATTGGGTGCTCCATTCCCTGCACACACGGCTCTTCCAGCACATGAGATTACAGAAGACATTAAGGCAGGACCCGGCTTTTCTGCCTGATCAGCTGTAAACACACTTAGAGCTTAGGGAGACTCAAAAGATTTCAGTGCACCCTAGGGCTAGAGCCCAATTAAAAGCAGGTCAGCCCATAAAGCAGCCAGCTGAAGAGAACAGCAGCAGCGCAGGACGAAGCGGCAGAAGGGTGAAAAAAATATTAGGGAAGTTTCTTTAATGTGTGTTGTATCATAAAAGCAATTGTTTAAACGGCTTTTCTAGTGCTCTCAGCAGTAAATGCTTTTGAAAAAAATGCACTGAGCAAATCTCATCTTCCTCTTGCATTTACTGCCTTGTAAATTGAAAAATTATGGTAGGGATAAAAAACCCCCAGTGCCTGGGAGCAGCTGTTTTGTTTGCAGCCTCCTTTTCTCCACTCAGCCGGGTGGTGGCAGCTTGGATCTGCATTTGCCGCAGTAGAGGGGTCTCCTCTCAGACCTGAGCAGCTGGAGGGAGGTTGGTCTGGAATTGGCTACGCTGCAGATCCAGGTGGGAATGACCATGGTGTCCATGAGCTGCTCTTGACCAAGGTGTCAACCAGATCTCCTTGTCTGGGGTGTCAGCCAGGTCTTCTTACAAAGCTCCCTTCACACTGGCCGTGATGAACTTCTGTTTCTTCTGGCACCACTGTGGTCTTTTCACACATAGATAGGGCAAGTACCAGCGTGCTGACCTGGGAAACCCAACTGCTATGGCTGTCATTAAGTGCCACCTAATTAGTTGATTCTGGCTTGACTTCTTTGGTCAATGTTGTTTAATTCATGATGGGAAGGTTTCCTTCAGACCATAGTGGCGAGGACCAAGAGGCTTTAGTCAAAATGAACAGGACAGCTTGTTCAAGTGACTCAACCAGGGAGTCCTCAAGTCCTCAGGTGTATACACATGAAAATGAACTGTGAATCAACCAGGGAGTGCTCAGACACATGAAGACAAACTGAGTGGGAGGAAACGTGGTTCTTTGCAGAGACCAAAGCTCCTGGGGGCATCTCAACATCAGGTAAAGATGCTCCAGTCCCTTCTCCTTACCTCTTGGCTAGAATTTGTTAATGAACAAGGAAGACACCTGAAGCAAATGCAGCATTTGTGACAGTAAGTCCATGCAAAGGGCTAATACCTTGCAGAGAACACCAGACGTGTTTCATGACAAACTCAAGTCAATTAACAAAGTGTCGAAGTTTGTTGGAAACTTGCAATTAATTATCTCACTTGATTTGCATGGAGGAAGCAGTATGGGCCAGTGACCCCAGCTCTGTAAATCAAACAGCCCTTATACAAATCATCGCTTTCATTTTCTTTTCTATCTTGGCTGCTTAGACTGTTTTTATTAACTAAATAAGATGAACCACATCCACGCTCATTTATTGCTGCCATTCAGCAAGAACTGAGATGGTAGGGTTTTTTTCCCCATTGCTTTTATGTGACACAAAGAATGTCAGATAACCTGCCCTGGGTGAGAAGGTACCCACTTCAGCCCTGTGCCAGATGAGCAGAAGAAGCTCAAATCCCACATGATTCGAGCAGGTTGTGTTGCTACTTCATAATCGGGTTAATTAAAACAAATGTTTTAACAACATCACCACCATGACTGGACTTTGAATAAAAGCAGCCATTCCAGACTTGCCCGGTCACAGGGGTGTTGAGGGCTGGGTTATCCCCAGATGGGATGGAGCTGGGATGTGGTTAGTGAATTATATTTAGATCCATTCAGGACTTGGCCGGAATGGTCCTGGCTTGCAATACTTCTTTTTTTGCATCCCATTACCCACTCCCTGAGCCCTCCCATCCCTTGGCTACCCTCACCCTCCAGCCTGCCCTCAAACCTCTCCCTCCCGGCTCTGCCCTCTGACACTGACCCTGCAGCCCTCCTATTCTCACTTGGCCAACATTTCCCCCTGTAATTATTTAACGTGATTATTGATGCTTCCCTGAACACAATCTCTTTGTGTGGTGATTTATGGAGTGCTTCCTCGATCCCAGCTCCCTTTTCTCCCCACAGCGATGGGATGATCAAGGGCTGTGGTCAGGAGATGTCACTTTAGCCCAAGCACCAAGCCAGTGTGAGCAAGCGTTGATGCCTTGTGCTTTGAAGTCAGGAGGTGTCTGAGATGCTGTGGAGACACCCAGAGGGGGTTTAGTGGATCTAACCCTGATTTCAGCCAAGGATGATCTATGCTGGGGCTGAAAGTGGGATGCTCCTACAGGGGTGTCCCCGGTGTGATTCTGCACCCCTTTGCCCTCACCGTTTCTGGCATTGTTTCCACCCAAGGAGGTGTTGCCCCTTCCCTGGAGTGGGATGGAATAGTAGAATGGTTTAGGTTGGAAGGCACCTTAGATATTATCTAGTTCCAACTGCCCTGACATGGGCAGTGATACCTCCTGCGAGGAGAAAGGGTGCCTGCAATTGCTCAAAGCTGCAGAAAGATGCTCAGAACTGAGCTGGGAGTGATGAAACTCCTGGTCTCTGCTCTCTGCCTCATCTACAATGTAGGAGGGACCCGCAGACTCGGTCCTCCCACTCTCCTCCCTGCCTGCCAAGGGGCCATCCTGCTCCCTGCCCCATCACCCCATGACTGTTCACTTGGGTTTACATTCTCACTAAGCCCCCCAGCATTAACAAGCGACTTCTTCCAGGGCTGATGAAAGCACCAAGTTGTCCCTGGTTTATTCACTTCCTGGGGGATAATTCAACATCTTTAACTTTCCCTGAAGGGCATGCTTTTCTGGGGGAATCTTCAGCAAGCACTTTGCAGGATTGTTTTATTGCCCCTCTGCAGGTCCTGGGTGGGGAGAGGCTTTATTTTAAAGTGCTTTAACTGCTTCATTACAGTCTTTGTCGGTTGTGTTTCCTTTCATATATACTTTTTTTTTTGGCTTTCATTTTCCAGGGCTCCCTCTTATCTGCTTTTGGAGACAGACCTTGTAAAAAAAAAAAAAAAAAAAAAAAAGAAAAGAAAAGAAAATCAAACCCCAAAGCACTCTCCCTGGGATGCTTTCAAAAGAAAGGCCCCTGCCCCCTTTCAAACCTCTTTTGAGAAAAAAAGATCCCAACACTGCACACACTACAGCCTACAGGAAAGTCTTTGAAGTAAATTAAACCAAATTAGTGTCAATGATATAGATGAGCAGAGGAGCTCCCCACTGTGTTGCTGGCCTAGCCCTTTGCGTAATCTTTAACCCCTCTCCCCGTGCTTGGAGCTCGCCTCTAATTGACCATGAAGCACCTGGGGTGATTTGGAGGCAATCCCATCTGCCCTGATGCAGGGCAGGATTTCCTCCCACCCACACCAAGGGGATGGAGAGTATTTAATAGGCTTGGGAGGAAGCTGGGATAATGAATTACTTTCCACCTCCTTTTTCTTGTGTTTGGTATCTAATTTTTATTTATTTATTTTATTTCTTCTGTCTTACTTTCCCTTAATGAGAGACCCCTGAGCCCAAGGGCAACCTAGCATTGCCCCAGTGCTCTGGTGGAGCTGGGGCAGCACCTGACCCCTTGGAAGCTGAGGAGCAGGTGGAGCAGGAGGTCCTTGAGCCTCGATGGCTGTTAAAGCTCTGTGGGATGTGCTTTCCCAATTGGAAAAGGGCTTTCCTAGCCCTTTGTGT
Organism: Nycticryphes semicollaris; assembly: GCA_013400055.1. Classification (NCBI taxonomy): domain Eukaryota; kingdom Metazoa; phylum Chordata; class Aves; order Charadriiformes; family Rostratulidae; genus Nycticryphes; species Nycticryphes semicollaris. The sequence continues at coordinate 138,404 of VXBJ01000795.1, forward strand.
GCCTGACCCTCGACTCAGGGAACCAACTGGATTTGGCCATGAACTGGAGTGAGGTAATCTGGTGAAAAAGCCAGGAGGAGAGGTTATGTGTGATGTGATAAATGAGCAGCTGGGGGGGATTTGAGCCTCCTTTGTCCCTTCCTCCTGCTTGGAAAGTAGGGTGCAAGCTGGGCAGGCTCACAGCAAGGCAATTTAGAGATACCTGCATCAAAGGATAATAGTATGTGCAAATTATCTGCATGCATGTGCAAGGAAAGCATCACATATGCAAATAACCCACCAGTGGCAGGAGGTAACTGTATATTTCATTTAGTCTTCAGCCCCTGTCTTGGTGCTTGACCAGGGAGAACTGTGCTAGGGTCTGGCTCCATTCAGCCCTCCCTCCCCTCCAGGTGCTACTCCAAAAATGCGCTGCCCCCCTGGAGGTCCTGAGTCACATCCCCAGCCCTGGCTGAGCATCTCTGGTGCCGGGATAAGCCTTAAGTCTGCTCTAAGCCCTGAGTGTTCTCTGGGCATAATCTGTTGGCCACTTTTCCAGGGGTGTTCAGTGTCCTCTGAAGGATGACTCTGGGACTGGTCTCTCTCAGGAGAAAGCAGGGAGCAAACACCGAGGCAGAGCTCTCTCTGGGTGCTCCTGGCAGGTTGATCTTGTGGTCCTTTAGGCAGGACCTGTGCCATAAAGGTGTCTTAACTGCATTAGTTGCTTCCCACATCTGGTCCACCTCTTTTCCTGAGAGGTCTCTGAGCAAACCTTGGGGACCCCCTTGGGACAACTGTCATTGTGTTGAGGCATCTTCATGCAGTGCCAACAGTCTCTAAAGAGCTTTGAGCTCAGATGGTGGCATGAGCTGCATTTCTTCTGGTGGGGAATGTCCAGAAGTGTCTGGATGTGGTTGGTGAATGGGTGGAAACACAAGCATGAAATTTACTGTTAATACCAAATAGCTGCATGATTGAATGTCCTGATCTAGGAGAGGATGCCCCACAGTCCTACAACAGCCTGGGAGCATTACCTCTGGGGCTGTTCTTGCCTAGTGTATGTGGCAATTATTTCGGTCCCTGCAAGCATTGTTGTGGACAGAGGTTTTGGAAGGTGCCACATATTTTATAAACACAGCTATAAATAAATCAAGGCCAAATTAAATCATGAAGCAAAAATAAACCCCTGTGAAGCTAACAGGCAAACAAACAAAATCTCTGGTCCCTGGAAATGTGCAGGAGAGGGCAGTAGGAACCTACAGCATTTGCAGGAGGCTGCTGGGTGCAGGGTCCTGGGGAGCTCCTGGGCTGAGAGAGTTCATCTTGGAGTGGAGCTGAGCATCCACATGGTCTTGTAGTTTGATGAAATCAACCTCAAAAGAGTGCTTTGGTGTACGTTGCTGTGGGCAACTGATGCTGCCTCAGTTTCCCCTCTTGCAAAACACTGGTAGTAGCAGTGTGTACCTGCCAGCTGACATTGCAGAGTGGGAGGTTGGGATTGTCCCTTGAGGTCCCTGCATCGGGCAGGCAATGGGTCTCATGAGGCTGATCCAGGCTCCCACACAGTGCAGAGGTACCAGTGTGCGAGCCACCCATTGTACTGAGCCTTCATTGAACTGAACAAGGACCATCCTGTTCTGCTGGGCTGGCTGACTAAAGCTATACACAAGCATTTGGGTTTACTTATTATGTACAAGAACCACTTGGGACCAGTTTTACTTTAAAGCATTAACTTTCCAGTTCTAGACTGGGGATACAGTTTGACACAGCCCAGCTCAATGGTCAGCCTAGATGTGGAATTAGTCCTTTTGCAGAGCAGAGTTGCACCCTCCCAAAGCCTGGTGCTCAGCCCTTGCTGGGGCTTTGTGGGAGATCGCACAGACTTCTTCCCATCCCAGGCTTATCCGACTAACACCTGGAAAAACCAAATGCTCCCAAGATGGGGCTTAATTCAAGGCAAAAGGAAGAGCCAATAAATCTCTATGAATGTAAATGATGTCATCTTTAAATGAGGCTGTGTAGTGGGTGAAGCTGTTGCGTGAGGGGGAGGCAGCCTCCCCTCTGTAAGGTCAGACCAGGTCACCTGGTGCCTTGCAGGGCTGGGGATCAGCCTGAGTGAGTTAATATCCCTTGCTCTTTCCCACCAGCCTTGTAATGCTAGCCATGGCCTGAGACCTCCCTCCACATGAAAAACCTGAGTTTGTACCTAGGAAAATGCCAGAGGAGACTTTTTAGCTGTGAACCAAAGGAAATTCTTGTTGCTGGGGGCAGGAGGAATTACTTGCTGCTATGTTTTATGTGGTCTCAATGAATGCTTCAAGTGCTCATAGGGAAAAGAGATGAGGGGAGAAAGAAAAGGGCAAAATAAGAAAGACTCAAATTTTCACATGGCTTTGCAGGGTTTCCTGATGTGCCAAGGTGAATGCTTGTTCACGCTGTCTTCTCAGGCGGCTGGGCAGTGCTGTTGGTGGTTGAGCATCCACTTGTTTTTCCAAAGCACTCCCTGTGCTTCCCAGACCTCCTCAGCCTGTCTCTTCCAGCCCAAACAATCTCAAACCTACCTCTTACAGGGACCTCTCCCACTAGTCCAGGGTGTTCAAAGCCCCATCCAGCCTGGCCTTGAACACTTCCAGAGAAGTTCATTGGTAACTGTGATGAGCCCACCTAGCACAGGTCCAGGCATTCAACCAGAGCTTCATCCCAGACTGTGGTCTTGCATATGCATTTACCTGAATACAAACAGCTGTGGCTGCTCTTTGAAAAGAGTAGCACAGAATCAGTATTTCCTCCCTTTCTGAGAGGCCAAACTTTGGGGATACTCAGCTTCTGGAAGCCCTGCTAGTGGGCAAAAGGGAGTGAGACTGACCTGAGGGCACTGCTTTATAAACCTCTATCCTTCTCTCCTGTGCAGTGCTGGTGTGCTGGGATTTGGAGACTGGGATGCTGTTGCTGGGATGTCAGAGCATGGCCTGCCTCTGAAGCAGCAGAAAGTAAGGTATGGCTCTTGCTGCAAAAAACAGGGTGACGTGACAGCAATTGCTGCAGGGATGGCTTTCTCCAGGGTTATCCCAGTGTTCAGACCCTGGCTGCTCCCCTCTGCTAACAGTCCTCCTGGCTTTTCCTTTAGCCCTGAAGCTGTTGTATGAGCCAGCAATGTCTTCTGGCAGCCCAGAAACCACCTGCACCCTCGGCTGTGTCCCCAGCAGGGCAAGGGGGGAGATTCTGCTCTGCTCTGGGGAGATCCCACCTGGGAGCACTGTGTCCAGCTCTAGGGTCACTTACGTCAGAAGGACAGGGGCCTGTTGCAGTGCGGCTAGAGGAGGCCATGAAGATACTCTGTTTAAGAACAGGCTGAGAGAATTGGGGGGAGGTGTCAGCCTGGAGAAGAGAAGGTTCTGGGGGGATCTTGGGGAAGGGGCTTCAGGGAAGCTGAGGAGGGACTCTTGATCAGGGAGGGGAGCCACAGGATGGGAGGGAATGGTTTTAAACTGTTTTAAACTGGAAGAGGGGACATAGAGATGAAATGTGGGGTNCGGCTGTGTCCCCAGCAGGGCAAGGGGGGAGATTCTGCTCTGCTCTGGGGAGATCCCACCTGGGAGCACTGTGTCCAGCTCTAGGGTCACTTACGTCAGAAGGACAGGGGCCTGTTGCAGTGCGGCTAGAGGAGGCCATGAAGATACTCTGTTTAAGAACAGGCTGAGAGAATTGGGGGGAGGTGTCAGCCTGGAGAAGAGAAGGTTCTGGGGGGATCTTGGGGAAGGGGCTTCAGGGAAGCTGAGGAGGGACTCTTGATCAGGGAGGGGAGCCACAGGATGGGAGGGAATGGTTTTAAACTGTTTTAAACTGGAAGAGGGGACATGGAGATGAAATGTGGGGTGAGGGTGGTGAGACCCTGGCCCAGGTTGCCTAGAGAAGCTGTGGCTGCCCCATCCCTGCAGGGGTTCAAGGCCATGTTGAAGAGGGTTTTTGAGCACCCTGGTCTGGTGGGAGGTGTCCCTGCCCAGGGCAGGGGATGGCACTTGATGATATTTAAGGTCCCTTTCAACCCAGATCCTTGTACCACCCAGGTGGGCACCATGACTGTGGCTGAAGACTTAGGAGGAGTGGGCTGGGATCTCAGCCTCCTGTCTGCTGTACCTGGTGATGTCCCCTTTGGCTTACCCAACGCTGCTTGGGCAGACAATGCTGTCTCTGGCTGTGCATGGTCCCATCAATGCTCTGTGGCTCTGGCCAGGTACCTGGTGGCAGGGCAGAGCATCTGGTAAGAAGACAGCATGGCATGTCACACCAGTTGAAGTCAGGTGAGGAAGGATGTTGGTGATGATGGCAAACTGCAGCAGAGCATGGAATTCAGCAGGATTGACTCTCTCCCTTGTTCTTTGTTTTATGGGCTACAGTCTTATTATAAATCATAAATGGGGTGGGCAGAGGGTGAAGTGAGCAGATAAATGGCTTGCCCAGGGTGGCACTGTTTTCCTGTTAAAAAGCTGTTTGGAGCATCCCAGTGCCCTTGATCACCATCCCAGGGACTGGAGTGGTGCATCCCTCGCTGCCTCCTGGGGATGTCCAAATCCCAGCAGCATCCTCCCAAACCCCAAAAGGGAAGCTGAGGCGGTGGGGAACCCTGACTGTTTAAATATTCTAATCACTCTATCTTCTGGGAGATAATACTTTTAATTTTCATCACACAAAGAATATGTCCTGAACCAGAAGGGGTTTGCCTAATTCATCATGCTTGCTTTCCACACAATACCAGGGCTGACAAGCATAACATTTTAAAATGAGAGAAGTGGACATAATTAATGCTCATGAATTGCAAACGCTTCTTTATTAAAGGGCTTTTGCTTGCCCCTGGACCATCTGCTTCATATCACCGGGCCAGGGTCCTGAGGCTATAATAACTTGCAGCTTTAATAATTTTACCTCTTAATTAAAGCTCATCTCAAAGTGCAGGAGCGCAGACACATTCCCAGCCCAGATTTTATTTTTAACAGAGGAAACCTTGAGGGATGGGTAATAGAATCTGCATCCTTTCCTTTGAAGCATCCCTCCAATAAGGACCGTGGCCCTGTGTGAGACATCCCTGTGTTGATGCTGCCTGTCGAGGATCATGGGACTAGTGTCCAAGGGCCTGGAGGTCTGAGGTCTGGACCTCTGCTCCTTCCATGATGGCCATGGACCCAGCTTATGGGATACAGAGTGCTGTGGTCACTGCTGCTCCCCTGGCCTGTAGGGAAGTGAATCTCTGGGTGACAGGGCTGGCATGGGAGACCTTTGAGGAGCAGCCTGCGCCTGGATCCTGCACCTCACTATGCAATAAGAGGGATGATGGATCCCCTGCAAGGGCATCCCAAGCCTGTACGGTGTTGGGTTAAATAAAGCCTGGGGCTGTTCAGGGGAGACGGTCCCAGGCTTTGCCTGGTGCCACTGGAGCCTTGGGCTGCTCCATGTTGTGCACCCCAAACCCTTCCAAGGGCTGCAGTAAAGCTGACACCATCCACATCTGCTCTCCCCAAAGAGCCGGTGACCTTTTGAGGGACTGTGCTCCCTTTGGGTGGGGTGAGTTGACAGTGTGTAAAATATGGAGGATTAATTCACACATCATTGTTGTGAGACATGAGGGTGAAGGTCAAGGTCCATTAAGAAAACTAGGTATGAATTAATGCCCTGCAATTCACACATCACAGGCCTTCTTATGGACAGAACATTTTATTCTAAAATGTTGTTTTAATTATTTGTGTTAATTGATTGCTATAGAACTGGATTCACCAAAGGTGCATTAATTAGGAAGAGTTTGGGGTTTGAATGACACTTTGTTTGTTCAAATTGAAAAAACAATAAATAACCTAAGATCCAGAGAGTCATCTTTATTTCATTTTCTTTCTTCTCCCAGTGGCTGAAATGCTCTGAGTAAGCCAGGAAGAGGTCTGCCAGTGATCTTAACTCCATCAGCCTTGGACGGACAGAGTCATGTTTGAGGTGTAAACACCGGGTGAGGTAGGAGAAAAAATGCAAATTGATTACAAATGGCTATTGCACAGATTCTTCCCCAGTGTATCACCACTGGCTGTGCCTGACCACAGCCAGACCAATCATAGAATTGCCCAGGTTGGAAGGGACCCTTAAGATCAAGTACAACCATTAATCCAATGCTGACAAAACCACCACTAACCCATGTCCCTCAGCACCGTGCCTGCCCAGCTTTTAAGTACCTTCAGGGATGGAGACTCCGCCACTGCCCTGGGCAGCCTCTTCCAAGGCTTCACAACCACTTTAGTGAAGAAATTTTTCCTGATATCCATCCTAAACCTCCCCTGGCACAACTGGAGGCTGTTTCCTCTTGTCCTGTTGCCTGTTCCTTGGGAGGAGAGACTGACCCCCCCCGGCTAGACCCTCCCTTCAGGGAGTTGAAGAGAGTGAGAAGGTCTCCCCTCAGTCTCCTTTTCTCCAGGCTGAACAGCCCCAGCTCCCTCAGCTGCTACTTACAGACTTCAAGATCCAAAGGTCCCTTCTGCACCCAGCAGCAGTGCAGGGGCTCCCCATGCACATGGCACTGGGTGACTGCCTTGAAGGGCTTCAGAAGTGCTACCCGCACAGGAAAATTACTGTTTCCATCTGCATTTGCTCTTTGAGAGCCTGGGCACAGGAATATTTTTGCTAATGGAGAACAGTTTCCCCTGTTCATGGAAAGCCTGGTACCCCTGTGGCAGGAATGGGCTGTGGAGCTCTGGGGTGCCAGGTCTGGCAGCAAATACTCATTGTCTGCAGCAGCGTCAAGTGAATTGAGTGCCCACTACAATCAATCAAATCATGTTTTTAATTCATGTTCTTGGAAGTTCAGAGAAAAACATTTCTTTTATTTGTTGCAACAGTTTCCTTTTTGTTTTGCTGCACTGACCAAGTCATCTGGTTTTCAGAAACATTTTCAGGACCAATCTTCTGGTTTTGGTTACAGGAAACAAAACAAACAGCTGGTTTTCTGTAACCAATGTTTACTTTAAGGAAAATTTTTGCTTTTAGTAGAAAAATTGGAAGAAATTATTAATTGTATTTTTTTCTCTCTTTTTTTTTTTTTTTTCCCTGGAAAAAAATCTTAATTTCCTGAGCCGTGTCTCCAGCCAAACTGCCATTTTGATGGTGAGTGTGCAGCCAGCTCTGCTGGGAAGTTCCTGCCTGCCTGGGCTCACCCAGGAAATGGGGCAATGGCTGGGTTCAATCTGCAGCACTGCAGGTTGCTTGGCTCAGGGGAGTGTGTGCAATTACATGAGGGAGAGCCTGCTCGCTCTGATTAAAAATATCTGCCCATAAGATACAGCATGCGGAAGCTGAACACACAGGACTATGGATTGCTGGGGAAAGCAGGTGTGGATGGGTAAGTGTGGTACAGTGCTCCCTCATGCTGTAGTTCAAAAATTCAAAATGGGCAAAAGACCTGTTTCTTTCCCATGCTTGGATCACTTGTTTCCTTCAGCAGCAGCAAAGGAGCAGGGATTTAGAGTATTTGACCTCCTCTGGGCATCTTGTGGGCTTCTGGAGCCTCACGCATTATGGATAGTACTGGGTGGGAAGGGCTGTCCTGAACAAGCTGTAAATAAGCCCTGAAGTGGGCTTGTATCTGCATGTATCTCTGAGAACCATAAATCAGGTTTCAGGAGAAACCTTTCCTTTGCATCTATTTAGGCTTTTTCTCTCCCATGATTTTTTGAGGCCTTTTGATTGCTGTTGGGCAGAAACCTTCATGAAATAGTGGGGTGACAGCCCCTGCTGCCCCCCCTCACAGGAAGGGTGATGTCCTACAGGGAGATATTTATTATTTACATATAATTAATTATTAACCTTGGAGGGCTTTGAAGCTGACATTTTGCATCCTTCCTCTCTTCCTCCCTGTGACCTTGGACATGTCCTGCTGCCCCCAAGATGGGGACACTGCAGCAAGCCCCAGGAGGTGCAGGTAGGCCTGGCTCCATCAACTCTGCTCAGGCAAATGGTGGTTATCCAGGTGATGTTTGGGAGCTGCCTTCTGGGTTGTGCTTTCCCATAACTGGGATGCCTAAAAATGAGTGTTTCTGGAAAGCTGAAGTTCTCAACAACTTACCTGGAGTTTTTCTGGAAGCTGAAGGGGATGTTTTTGGTTTTGTGTTGGTGTTTTTTCGTTTGTTTTTTTTTTTTTTTTTCCAAGGATTGTGGTAAGTGATGAGTATAGAAGAGGTGGGAGAAGGCTAGGAAAGGTCTGAAGGCTTTGTAGGGAAAAACAACTGCCTGGGAACTGGGAGGGAAAAGGTAGATGCGAGTACATACTGCAAGGTTTATTTGCAATATGATTTTTCAGGCTGATCCAGAATCAAACCCTGTAGTCTGCAGAGATGAAGCACTCCCAGTACACCCAGTTGAATGAAAAGATTGTGCAGCCCAAAGGGGCTCTTTTCAGCAGGTTCTGGAAGCCTTTCCTAATTTTGCCAAGTGTCTTGGGGCTGTGGGGACACAGGGGAGGGTGGGTAGGATGGATGCAGCAGGTATGTCCCACTGGTGTGGCACCAAGGAGCCACCGGAGCCTGTCCAAAGGCAAAGCCTGAGCTTCTGGAAGGTTGAACTGCTGCCACGAGAGGGTGCGTGTGTCCTTGGAGTTGAGCTCACAGGGAGAAGGAGCATTCCAAGGAATTAGTGCCAGGTTCTCGGAGATGCCATGAAGCCAGGGTCTGAGGAGCTGGGGGGAAATTAAAGACCCTGACCAGCTTAGCTGCTTAGCACTCTGTAAAGTCAGTCAGTTATGTGCAAAAGGGGGGAAAAAAAAAAAAAAAAAAGGGGGAAAAAAGAAGAATCACTGCCAAGCACTGGTTTCAGCCCAGTTTAACCCACTGAACTTCAGTAAAACCAAAGGAAAACTCCTCCAACCCCATCGCCTGCACCTGGGTGGTTGGCACCCAGCAGTTCAGGGAGACCTTCACTGCAGATGTTTTATTCCAATAGAAAACCATGTGTGACTGGAGTGACTGGCACCTGCTGTGAAATGATGCAAATACTGAACAAACAGGAATGCTGGAGCAGAAACCTCTGTTCTATTCCAGAGAGGCTGTTTTCTCCATCCTGTATGACACTGTGGTCCGTGTGCTGGTGCATGAGAACCTCTGAGCATAGCAAGCTCATGGCATGTGCCAGTGCTCAGAGGGGTTCGACTTCTCTGTGCAGACCTTGAGTATTGCTAAAGCACTTTGCAAACTGTCCTGTGACGCCTTCTCTTCATCCCAGCTCAACATCACAGCCCAAAAAATAGCCTTTGCTGGTTCAAGGCAGCCCCGTGCTGCAGAGGAGGGACTGGCTGGTGTGATTCCTGCTTGCTCTGTTGTCTCCAGAGGCAAGCCCTGGGGTGGCTGCAGTGGTCCCAGCATGAATTTTGTACCTGAATTTTGTAGGCTGGTAAAACCTAGGGCTAATCTACAGTTCAGGTATAATCATAGTAATTCAGGAGGAGGACTAATTGGCTTTTCATAACAGTGCTACTTAACTGTAGAGAGAAGGTACTTTTTTTTGCGATAGGTGGGCTGCTGCAGTCCTGGAAGATGCCCTTCATGGTGACAAGTTGTGAGTGCTCTTCTGAGGAGCAAGCAGCACTTTTTCTGATCATTCAACTTTGCCTATAAAATGTAGCCTGGAAAGCCAGGGAAATTTAGGAAGAAGAAAAAAAAATAAACATTTGGCTTAAAAAAAAAAAAAAACCAAAACCAAAAAAAAAACCCAACCAAAATCCACCCTGAAAAGTGGTTTGTATTTCTAACATTGCACAGGCTCTGAGGGCTTCTTCCTGCACAGCCTCACTGGCTGGAGGATGTCTGGGAGCAGGCAGGACTGTGCCACAATCCTGATCGTGACCTGATGAGAGATGCCTCCTGCAGACTCAGTAGTTTGTTTTCTGTGCCAAGTTGCCTTGTTTGTTCTTGTAGTAGCTGGCAAATGGGTTCTTACTCCTCCACGGAAGAAAAGCTAAAGAGGTGATGCTGGGAGGATGTGTGAGATCTTCTGGAAATGGACTCCAGCCCAAGGAGCCTCCTGTATGAGATGGTAATGAGAAGGAGCAGGGTCCCCACAGGCAAGACACTCCTTTGAGCTTTCAGCTGCCCAATATATGCAACCTGGTGCTGCAGGGAAGCAATCCACTTGCCAGAGGCTCAGGCAGATTTCACCTCCAGCTCTCAGGAAATGAGTGATTATAGGGCAAAGGCTGAGGGTTTTGGTGGGGTCTGTACTGTGGTTGCAGTCCCAGAGAGTCTGGAACAAGGCTGAAAAACGTCCATGCAGGACAGGCAGCATGGGCAGGAGGTACTTTGTACAAAGGTAGGGAGGGAGAGAGGGACATGTTTCACCACCAGACACTTTCTAAAGAAAACTTCCAGATTAAAACCAAAATCCCATAATATTGTCAAAAAATGGGTACTGCTCATGGACACATCTCTCATAAAGGATGGGAAAAGGCACCTATCAAAGGAGCTTTTCAGTGAAAAGCCTTTGCCCAGCCCATTGTCATACCCGTGGTTCCTCTGAGGAGGCACACCTTGGCAAGGAAGCATTATTTATCCATCTGGGACACAGATCCTAAACCTCTATGTCCAGGCCACGGTGTTTAGCCCAAGTTATTCTCAGTGACTGAAGAATTACACCATGCAGGGGGCAGATGGCCTCAAAGAGTTGAAAAACGAATGCTTTGGGCATGGTCTCGAGTTATGGGTGATATTGGTTCTACTGTTTTGTTGTATCAAAGGGACCCAGTTCAGGCATTAAGAGATGGGAGCTGGAAGGACATTGAAGGGAGGATGGGAAGCACAGAGGAATTACAGAAGGTAAATGAATCTTCCCATTTCTCTCCAAATGTGTTATTAATCATCTCTCATTTACATATCCATTAACTATAATACACACCATATTAATGTGGCAAAGAAACAATTAGAGGTGAAAAATGGATTGTCTGTTTATTTTATACACGGATCTTGTTCCTCATTTGCATGATGTAAAAATAAATGGTGTTTCTTCTTGTCACACAAAAAGGAAACTGGCTGCTCAGGACAAGTTCCAGCCTGAGACTATGGGAAGGGCTGTCTGGGTGAAGAGCTGGGAAAGAAGAAGTTGCCTGCACCCACTAGCAACTGGCACTGGGGGATTTTATTATGGTTTTTTGTTTTTTTTTTTCACCAGGAACAGGTTATACTAAGTCAATTCTGGGCTGGAACAAGGGAGAAAAGACTGGTTCAGTCTGGTGGTCCTTGGCTACCTCCCGGATATTGGGTTTCAGAAGGTGCTTTGTGAAGGGACTGCAAATCAACACAGAAGTTCTCTCTATGTATTTCCATTCAAGCAAGTGAAATGTGGGGAGCAGAAATAACAAATGAATATTCAAAGCCTAATTATGAATTAATTATGAAGGGGAGCCATCAAATCGTCAATGGTTTCTTTTATTCCCATGGAAGTGATATGAACCTCTGGTTTAAAATGCTTGAGGAACGAATATCCCCAAGTTCCTTCCCCCTTCCTTCCCTGAAGTTTTATGGTGAGTATTACTGGAGTTCAATACACTTTTTGGTCAGCCAGACATGAGCCACTAGCTCAAAGGGGAAGCTTTGCTTTTCCCACTGCCATTTCTTTGGTCAAGAAGATTAAGCTAGAGTTAAGCCAGATGATGTTGCAGAGAAAATACTGCATTGCCAATTAAAATCTTGTATTCTGAGTTACTGTGGGTGAGCAGCACTGCTGGGAATGTTGTCTAGATGTTTGCTGAAACCAGACATCAAATCTGTATTTGGGAATGGTCTTTCCCATCCTCATCCATCTCCCTGGTCACATTGGCAAGTGAAATGTTTGCCTCTTTCTGTAGCAAGTGCAGCAACCCAGTTTCTAGGGTTCTTCCCACTCTGGGTCTGAGGCTCAGAGACAGCCTCTAGCTCAGCAAATTCCCATCCTGGTGACAACTGGGAGCCCAGGGTTGCCCAGGAGAGGCATGGCTGTGTTCTTGGCTTGCTTGGCTAAGCCTTCCTCAGATGTAGGTATTGGGCTGGACACCATGTACAGGGAAGGATGGGTCCCGGGTGCACATGATGTGTCTTCTGCCCTGCATAGTGTATTGTCATTATTTGGGAAAAAATAACATCTTCGAAACTGCCTCTGCCCTGGGAAATGCTGTTTGCAGACAAAGAACATTTTACTACAGCACTTGAAGATATTGCTGATGTTGGGAACCATGGGAGCACCCTGTGCAGATTCAGGAGGAATGTGCTTACAACTGTCTGTTTTCTTTGTAAGACTAGAGACTTTCCTGCAGAAATTTCTCCACATATCAGGAGAAAACCGTGTTTTGAGTATGTCTGGGGACAGGGAAAGGGTGTCCAGGCGGTGAGTTTGTGGAGGGACATGTATTTCTGTCCATCCTTGCACCCCTTCTCACACTCGAACCTGCTGCCTGATTTCAACTGAATTTGATGGGAAGGTAAATATCTAAATAACAAATCTGTGCACTTCTATGGGAAATTGGCTGTTGAGGCGGGGGGAAAAAACCCAAACCTCGATGAGGTTTGGACAGCTTTAAGTTTTCCCTAATTGCTTTGGCCCCCTTCCTGCAGTTGACATGTCACAGCCAACTTCTCCCACAAGGGGAGGTGTAAAAGGAACAAGAGAGGAATTTTATAGGCATGGGCAGAGTTGACAGAAATCTGTCTAATTCAGTTACAAAATCAGTTGACAGGGAGACAATCATGCATAGGAAAACAGAGTGCCTTCACTCTGCTGTTCACAGGCCTGCCCATCTCCTGTCTATGGGTAGGACCTGAAAACACCTTTTTGTTCTCAAGAAGAACGTTGTATTTATCTTAGTTGATTTTTTTTTTAAGCCCTTGATTGGGAAGGGAAAGCTTCTTTCAGAAACCATCTATGAAGTGGGAGAAGTTTGTTCGATTCCCATAGAAGTCCAAGTCTGCCAGCACAGGGAGAAATGGCAAAGTTTAATGATAAATGAGGAATTTATAAACATTTGTCAAAAGCACCTGGGTCTGGGCATAAGACTTCTTTCAGTGTACTCTGGTGTTTTCATGCTGCCCTGCTCCCATTGATGGCACGCAGCAATTCATGACACCTTCCATTTATTGCGAGCAGACAAAGTGCCCCACAGTGTCTGTGGTTTTCCATGAATTTGAAAGAGTCTGTTCAGTGTATTTGTTCTCCCTTATTACTGATATTTTTGATAGACTTCTGTTTCTCCATTTTCTGGTTTGTGTTTTTCTTCTTTTTGTTGAACGATTATTACTACTTAGGAACACTTTCCCACCTTTGGTGTTAATGTGTCCTGGAACTGCACTAGAAGTAGGCTGCACAGCCCCAATTTCTCTTCCCCGGTGTCACAGAGCAAACGAAAACCAGATGATCAGAAGTTTTGAAAAAGACTTCTATAATAAGTAAATTGAAAGAAACCACACCGAGGGTGCTTGGTTTAAAATTCGAGGGGTGCTGGAGATGGAAAGCATCACAGGGCTCACTCTAAGGTCCTCTGCACAGCTGAGAGCTCCTGGAAGATGAGCAGGGCTATATTACATGATCATCAATTCCTCTTTCAAGAAAGAATGTCTTAAGCTATATCTTATATAGTTATATCAAAGCTATATGTGATCACAAGGTTTTGCTTTAACTAATTAAAGCAACTCCTTTTTCCTGAAGTTTGAACCAGCACTACTGATAAAAATACATTAATATGACATGGGGCTTTTTGGCATCTGCTAAGAATTGGTGGGTATTGCTATCCTCAATTTCTAAATGGGGAACAGAGGCATGGGAAAGATTTTGTCTCACCTGGGGGAGTAAGTGTGAGGTAAGGGTGCTCCTTTCCCACCTTCTTTCTGTCTCAGTGGCACAAACCAGGTGGGTCAGGATGGGTTGTACTGTGCCTGCACAGGACCTGGCATGGCTGCACTTTACCTCAGGTGAACCAAACTCGTCTCCTCCTAAACAAGGCTGTTAGCATAACTGTAACCCTCATGGTGTTTCAAGGCTTGCTTACTCTGCTTTTGTCCCGGTCAATCCATCAATACTATGAGACAGAATGATTTTTATCTTCTTTATAAAGTTTGAACAGCTGCTGCCATTGGTCTTTGCATGACTGGGCTACCTGAGCTCCAAATCTGCCCCCAAGCCTCCCACCTCCTTCCCTCCTTTTTGCTTTAATAAACCAGCTCTGGCTCTGAACCAGAAAACACCCATCTGCACCCCTCCGTGGGAGCAGTCACAGGCTCAATCTGTTTTAACAGGATCAGTCCCCATCTTCTCAGAATGCACTTTGGAGAAACAATGCCTTTAAAATAAAGCTATAAGGAACGTGCCTCTGTCGGGTTTTCTGCCTGAGTCAATCATAGTGGAGTGCAGAGATTTATCAGCAGTGAAGTCAGGGGAGCTGGTTTTCAGCAGCTCAGTTTCTGTGCCGTTATCAGCCCTGTTAAAACCAAGTCGTCTTCCCCAGACCATTGCATTCAAGTGTTTCTTCTCTCCTTTGTTCCCACCAGTGCTTTTCTTCTTGCCCAAGCCCTTAAACAACCTTGACTGCAATGAGCTGGTGATCAGCAGAAAACCCCATCCGTTCAAAGTGAAAATATTGATGCTTCTGCGTCATTTCATAGTACATCTGGGGTCTCCTGGGTCCACATACCATTACTGCCCAGCACACCAGGCCAAGGAAAGCATGACGAAGAAAAATGAATGTGATGACAGTTGGGATCTTGCAAATGAGTCTTGGTCTGAAACAAGCCAGAAAAGAATAAGCATCTTGCATCGACTTGCTTGTGGAGCAGAGTTAGCGACAGGGAGAGAGGGAACGTGCAATGTTCACACTGTCAGGGCAAAGGTCTGCAACGTGAGCTTGCACCACTAATATAGGCAGATTACCTGTCTAATAATGCTGCAGGAAATATCTGGGCACTTGCTGATAAGCCATGTTACAATGCCTGCCTGTGAACCCAAAGGAGAGAGAGACAGGGCTGCTGGGGGTGGCAAAGGTTTCTCAGCAGAAGCTCCTCCAGCTCTGGTTGTCCAGGCATCGCTCTTGCCCACACTTGTGCCCGAGCTTTGGCAACCCTACACCTGTGCCTTAGGTCTCCCTCGTTTTTTAGCCAACATGCTTCATCTTGAGCTGCCTTGGCATAAAATCCATCATTGGCCAAGCACAAAGGCATGTGCTCAGAGTTTGTGCTTGGGTCCAGTGGGCTGTTGTAGGGTGACCAAAATTCACAGGGGCTTAAATTTGCTGTTTGGGGGCTCAGGCTTAAATGATAGGCTCCTCTTGAAGGCAGGAGAAGTTTGACTCCATCTCCTTTGCAATGAAGAGTTAACTTGAATTTAAACAGCACATTTGGGGTTTTATTGTCCTCCAATGCCACCATGCAATTCCCTGGGCTGCTTTTTCCAGCCTTCTGAGCTATTCACTTTCCTCTCCCTTCCTGCACACCATGAGTCTCTGGGTGGTTTATGCATGCTTGGCTGCGGCTCAGTTCCCTGTGGTCCTCTCCATTCCTCAGCCTTGGGGCTCCAGCATCTGTGCTGGGTTCTGGTTAACTTCTGCTCCACCAGCAACCTGGAAAGCTTCTCCAACAATGTTGGAAATCTCCAGCAGTCACTATTTATTGTGGCTTTTGCTGCCTGCAAGAAATGTGAAAGCCAACCCAAGTGATTGATAGGTCCAATCTGCATCTCTCTGTGTTTTCTTAGCCAGGTTGAGATTTGGCTTGAATGAATGAAATCTGGAATTCTCTTCTGAGCAGCAGCATGGCTGGCCACAGCTTCTGGCTGGGTTGATAGCAGAGACAAAGTAAAGGCATAGCAGGACCAGGCCAGGTAGACATCTGCCATCTGAGCCTGTGCCTGTCTCTCTTGCACAGCAGTGGCCTCCAGGGACTGCTGGCCCTTCCCTTCCCAACCTTGGTCAGCTAAAGCTGTGCTCCGCAATAGGAATGAGTTATTTAGGGCTGAGTTCAGGCACCATATGCATCTAGAGATACATCTGCCCCTGTTTGTTTGGGAACAAGCTGTAACTCATGCCGTCAAAGCAAAACCGAACTGCTAAGTTTCAGTGCAGTTCCTCATGTCCGTTAAATGTGGAGAAGGTTCTGTGACTGCTGCTATACCCCCTCCAAGCCCTTTTGATCACAGCTGCCCTTCCCACAAATCTGCCACAGCAAGCAAACAATCCTCAGCCAACATGTAACGTGTGTCCCCGCGTTATCCATAGAAGGCATTTTGTGAGCTGTGTCAGAAAGCTCCTGCAGCTCAGGACACGCAGGGATGAATTGCCAAGGAGCTATCTTTCACCCACCCACACAGACATATTTCCACTGGGTGGAAATGCAGGAGCAAAAGACAACTTTGCATGACAGCAAACAGAGATGCTGAATCACAGGGCACCCCCTTCCAGCGCCGGCAATGGCAGAGGCTTTTCTGGGGAGCTGGGGAGCTATTGGCAACCCGCAGAGTCTCAACATGCCAGACTGTGTCTGGGCAGACACCCTCATTGGGAAATAAAGCTGCGGAACCACCGGTTTCAAAGAGACTTGGAGTCAAGTAAAGCAGAAGAAAAACAGTCTGACCACGTTTGCAAGACAAATACTGTACAGCACAGTGATGTGTAAGGTGTTGTTTACTCAGCCTGTTCCCAGGCTGTCTCCTTTGTTTTTTGGTTTTTTTTAAGCATGGGCAAGAGCAATATTTCCTTGCCTTTTTCTGCCTCAAATCAGATCTTCTCCAATACGATTCTCTTGCTTGCATGAGAGAGTTTACACAAAGGATGCAAGCATTGACCTTGAAGTGACTCATTGATGTTCTTCTGTGGCTGCAAGCTGGTGTTATGGGGCAGCAGGTCACAGTGTTTATATTGTGTAGCTCAAGAGTGAGTTTCAGGTGACATCATCGTGTCTCTGCAGAAACAGCTTTGGAACAGGCAATGACAAACAGTCACACCTGTAAATAACATCACTGAGGCATTATGCAGGGAAAGGTTGCAGAGTCTTTCTGGAGAAGATTCTATTGCCACCAGGTGGGAAAATTAGGGCTTGCTATAAATTACAACAAACCCAGGTGAAGGTCTTTGTCTCTCTGTTCACCAGACCATGTTACTGCCTCAGTAGCCATCAGGGATGGGGTTGGATGCTGGGGAAGACTGAGAACTGTGACTTTAAAAATCAGGAGCCAAGGAGCCGTTAAGCTGTGAGGTCATGCTTGCAAGGGGATGGCTGTCCCATGAGCTCACTCTCTGCTTACTGTTGGAGCAGGTGGCTCCATTTGACAGTGGTGATGAGGATGTGCTGCAGGCTGTGCTCCTCCCCAGCCCAAGTTGAATCCTTCCCTTGCAAAAGCCACCAGACATGCATGGAGGAGAACATCCCAGGTAGAAGGTAGTTGGAAATTTTTTACTAATTTCTTTTAAGATAAGGAGTTAATTATCAGCTAAATGGGAACTTATGGTTGATAATAGTTTGGTGTTTTTCCCCAAAATAATTTTGAAATGGAAAATGGGAGTGTTTAAACAAGCACCTAAATCAAGACATAACTTGGAAGTGGTGTTTAGGTGAAATTAAACAAGCGTAATCATAGCATGATTCCTTTTTGACAAGAGAGTTAAATAGTTCCTGGATATCTCAGTTGTCATGGGTCTGTCGAGCAGAGGCTGAATTCTGTAAAACAACTTGCTGAAAACAATGAGATCATGTATCTGTCAGCATAGCCTCCGTGTCCAACTTCCCCTTCTTCGGGCCGTTTGGAGACACATCTCCTGAGACACAAGATTGCTCATCACAGGTAGATTTTGCCCTCAGACTACACAAGCAGTTGTTGCTCACGTGGTTGGAGCCTGTATGTACGTATTTGAGGACAGGGTTAGGACTGCTTTCAACCTGACTGCTTCAGATTTTATTTGCCTTGCCACCTGAACAGCACTCATTGTTCTTTGCACCAAAACTGAGGCAACTGGCAGCATCTATTGCCTGCCATGAATTGCATGTACAGGGAAAACTGTAGATTGTGCTGTCACATGGCGTGTGGCTGAATATCACTGGTGGAAATAAAAGAAATAAAAGTCAATCCATCCTAATAATACACAAATTTCTACAGGGGCTTGGTGCTGGAATGTGTAGTTTCAACAAAAGGACCTTCCTTTCTTTCTTCAACATCTGAAAAAAGCCATGACAGTCTGATGTTTTCCTTTAGTGTGATGAACAGATAACAAGAGCAAAGTGCAAGGGTGAACCCAGCTGGGTTAGCAGTTTCTTTGTATGATGGGTGCTATGATGCCTTGGGATCATTTCCTCAGGCTCCATGTGATCAAGAGGAGATGTGTCAGGTTGCTTTTCTCAGCCTGTCCTGAGAACATGGCTCAGGCCAGCTTCAGGCTTCCATCAAAATTTAGGATAGATAGCTTTTTTTTCTGGGCTGGAATATGATTGGGAGTAGAGCTGGGATGCAGGGTGTGGGGCTTTGCTCCCCTCAGCTGGCAGCTGGTCCTCTCTGGGGACAGCAGTGTGTTGCAGTGATTTTGGATAGGCAAGTGTAGCATCTTGGGATCAGTTGAGCAGAAGAATTATAATTTGCATTATTAAAATGTTTTGTATGACATCTAATGCTAGGGATCTAATTTGGTAAACAGCCTTGTAATTTATGCCCAAATACTACTTGGCACATTGGCTCCTCTGTGACAAACAGAACTGATAGGGATACAATGCTATACCTTCCTCTTGCTCCTCCCACCATCTGCTTGCAATATTCATGCCCGAGCACATAAAAAACATTAATGTCCGCAAGAACTGGCCCATCTCATCAAGCAAAATATGAGCCATGTCAGAATGGTTACAGGAGAACCAGGCAAAAATTGCTTAAACATATAGCACTCATCATTAATAGCTTGTTATTGGCACAACTGATGTGTATTATTATCACATACTACACTGATCCAGTATATAAATGTTTTCTTTAGCATATTTTAAATGTTGCTAATTTATCTGTTACTGTCACTGTGGGGCTGTTAGCTTTGAACAAATGACTGTTATTAATCACTGGAGAGCTATTAGACACCACAGCCATGGTGTTAAATCAACTCAGGAGTGGCACTTGTAGGAATATTCAACAGAAATTTAAAATTGCCTGGGTACTGGTGGTGCGGTTAACGCCTCTGGGATCAGAGCCACCGCGTGCCTGCAAATACTGCTCCTGTGTCTTGAGCTCACCCAGTGGAAATGCCTTTCTCTAAGGAGCCATTTCAGTTTAAGAGCTTATTTATTGTGAAGTTGCTTTGGGGAGAAAAAAAGAAAAATAAATATATAAATTTGCAACTGTTGGAGCTCAGCAACGCAGTGTGGTTCCCCCTTGGTGGATTTGGGGCTCTCTGAATAGCAAAGGGTTTACTTTCCCTGAGTTCCCCTGCTCATCTGCTGATGCTGGGAAGAGGTCAAGATCCACAAGATTGTTTCGGAGATGAGGAGAGGGTTAATTCTTCGTCCTAAGCACCACTTTTCTTGGGAGGCAGAGCCAGTCTTCACATCCCTCTGACACCTGAGATGTTTGTAGGACCTGGAAAGCAAAGCTCTTCAGCGCAGTTCAGGCTGCAGAAGAATTTGGCTGAAGTTTTTCCTGTTTTCAATTTTATTTTCACAAGGGAAGCAGAGCTACAGAGAGATCAACATTTTTACATAGCACTAAGCTGGTATCAAACCCAGATGTGTTCCTTTGTCCCCTGCTCCCCCCAGTGCCCCATGTGAGCAGGACACTCCTGTTTGTCCAGCCTTTTGCGTGACTGGTTCTCCTTGGGATGATGGGGACAAATAATAGTGATTTAGGTTTGATCTACCCACCCAATAGCCTGGGAAGCATCACTCCTGTTCAGGCACTTCCCAGGACTGAGTGGAGATGAAAGAAAGATGGAGCTGAATGGAAGAAACATCAATGAGAGCTTTTTCAAAGTGGGAGATGTTTTAGATGAAGCATTTGGGGGCTTAATGAACTTGTGTTTCCCAGCAAGAAACTGATTCATGAGAAGCCTTTGATTCATGGGACCTGCTGGACTCACACATCCATTAAACATATGGACTTGCTGGAAGGGAGTTGCCACAATGCAGCTGTAGGTGGGAGATCTCTCATGGTCACCTATGATGCTCCACAAATGTTTCTTCAAATGAAAACAAATGAAAATTGGAACAATTTTATTGCTGTTCTGGAAGGGCTGCTGTAATTTGAATTTTCACTGTCATTTGTCAAGCAAAGTCACCATGCATTTGAAAGGACAAATCTCAGTAGTGGAAAGGACAAATCTCAGTTGTCTTCATTAGCCTTGTGGGAGACTTCAAAGGGACAACTATGAAAGGAGTTTTGGATCCCATGAAACTGTATTATCTCAGATCTTGCCGGATGTGAGGGCAAATCTGCTGTAACTTTACACCTTTCTGTGGCTTTCTCTAATGGTGGCTGTTTGCATGTACCTGCTCAGAGCATTGCAAGGGAGGTACCCAGAGAAATACCACAAAGGACTCACATTTAATAGCAGTTACCTGTTTATAACTGCACCGTCACAAAGGGCTGCTGCTGAACTGACTGTGAAAAAGGGATTTTTCTGTCCTGTCTGCACTTCCTACAGTGTTTTTTCATACCTTCAATGGCCTGGGCAAGCTCGTGAGTTCGAGGAGTCGTGCAGTCACCTGTGAAGCTCTTCCTTTCAATGTGGTCAGAAATTCTTCCTGGTGTATTATTAATGCTGAGTGGTCAATGGGATAGAGGTGTGGGCCGTGGCTTTATATAGCCACTGACTTTGAAGTATTTGCCTTATGTTTTTGTCACTGATCAGAGACCTTGCAGCGGGGTTCCCACATTTGGAATAAACCAAGTCAGGTGCCTCTTGCAAAAACCTACCCTTTGAGGCCAGAACGGTCCCCTGGGAAGATCCAGCCTGACCTTCTGCATAATTCATATCTGAGATTCCCACAAATTATTTCTGTTTTAAGGCGCTCATGCAGGACTGAACTCATGCGAACTGAACAGCCCAGTTTTCTAAATTTACATTTATTTCTGGACAGTTTTGTTTAACTTTTGGTAGACAGCCATGAAACCTTGCTGCATCTTTGCCTGTAGGTTTCAAAGCCTTCTTGGAGGTTTTGTGGTTTAGCTACTTCTCCAGTCTTTTCTTGAATGAGCTGAATAAATAGAGCATCCTAAACCTCTCACTGGTGGTCATTCACTGTCGTCTCACATCACAAAGCTTCCCACACCGGACAGCTGCCTACCAAATCCTCATCTGGCCATTCAATTAGTGGAAGGTGGCAGAGGGTGGTTGGGGATTTTTTGGGCTGGTTTTTTTTTTCCTTAATACGTGGAACCGATATCTCTCCTTGAGAAATTAATTCTGTGTTGGTTCCAAATGGGTGGCCCCAATTGCAACCCTCCACTAAACAGAGTCCCCTGGGGTCCCCCAGACATCAAATCCTTTTCCAGGCTCCTGGCCTGGCATGTCGCAGTGTTGATCTCACAGTAGAAAAGGCACAGGGATGGTCTCCCTTGGCGGCCAGGCTATCCCCTGGCAGGTTTGCTGCCCATACTTACCTTGACCAGGCATTAGAAAAGGAGAGTGATGTACATATTTTTTAAAATAAACCTCACTGAATTTGGTATCTGCTGAAGTCACGCTAAGATGCTTCCAAAAAAAAAAAACAAGGAAAAAAACCAAAGCAAAACACATCAGTTGAGCTCATAGTCTCTGTGTGCTCTCCTGGGACCAGCAGCTCCCCAGCACCTTCTTGTCTGGGACCAGCATCAATGCAAGTGAGCTTTGGTGGGAGGGCTTTTCTTCTTTCTCTCTTTGGGACCACATCACTGGCAACTGGCACTGACGATCCCAAGGCAATGTTTTCTGGCTGATGAGAGGTGAAGTTTCAGGCAGGTAAAATACAGACAAAACAGATTAACTGCCTCATTCCTGTACAGCCAAGCCCTTTTCTGGCATGTAATAGAAACCTAAAGCCTGCCTTTCTCTTAACTCAGATCTAAACAGTAGCTGCTATGAAGTATTAGGCTGGAATATGAACTCTGTATGAAAGATGAAGGGGGAATGAAGTATTTTAAAAAGGATCTTAGTGGGTCCTAACTTAAAAGCATCAGTATAAATTCATTGCAAGTAATACACTCTTAATCATTCATTTTCCTTGGCACCGGTTAAAGAGCCAAGTAACGGCTTCTGTCTCTTTATATTTAGTCTATTATTGTTTGAAAAAGGCCAGGGGGAGGCCAGTGCTGTGCAGAAATGATATTCCCCCTTATATATACATATCCATATTACCAGCAGCCATAGTAAAGGGGAATATAATCACCAGCAGCTGAGAGACAATGACATTTTTATAGACCTCCTGGCAAATCTGCAGCGGGAGAGAGCCTGACAACTCCTTGGCTTTCAACCACATTCCTCAGAAGCTCTGTGCAGGGAGCTCAGGCGAGCTGCCAGTCGCTCCCCTCCCCGGGAACCAGCTCACCTCGCCCAAAGAGCAGCCGCCTTCAGCTTAGCCATTCCCCCTCCTTCTGCTGCAGAAGAAGACGGGAGCAAAAGCGCAGGGTGGCTTAGAATGCAGGAGAGAGTGCTGTTGTCGAGGCAAGGTGACCAGGTTTTAGAAAGCTGGTTCAGCCGAAATAAAAGCAGCAGGGGTGGCTGGCTTGTTTGGAGGCAGCAAAAAGTCATAGTCTGCATTTTTACAGCAGACCTCCCCAGGAGCCTCCATGGTGAGCAATCTGGCCTCAATGGGCCCCATCAGCTCAACATGGTCTTGTCCTTAGGCAAGTGAATGCTCCAAAGGACCTGGGGGCAAGAGCATGGGCATTCTCTGCTGAAGAGGCCCAGGATGGAGACTCCAAGCTTGCTATTTCACTGGAGCAGAAACAGTAATGGGAATTTACTTGGTCTTGCTGAATTTTAAAAGAATTTTCAAGCTATTCTGCTTAAATAGAAATGACCTCCCTGGGGCTGAACACACAGGGCACCTTCTGTGATCTGAGGGGATAAACTCTGTTCTCTCCTTCACTTGGTTTGGTCTGTGGGCTTGATCCTGGATCTCCCAACACCGAGAGAGAGCTGCAAATGCTTGCCCCTGTTTCTTACACTCTGGTGGCATTTCATGTGGTGTTGATAATTTGATTTTATTTGGGCCAGACAGCAGCAGGGTTGGTAGTTTCAACTTTGCACTGAAAAGCAGCAAACCATCTTCCTCTGTTCAGCCATCCCACCCAGGTTTCCAAGCACTGGCAGTGAGGGGGTTCTTGCTCCGAATTTCCTGGACACAACCTCCCTAAGCACATGGCCATGGCTGATGTCCTGTCAATGTCATTCACCTGCAAGAGCCACTTTTATTCTGCTTTTTGCAACAAATGTGGTCATGTTGCACATACATTTCTGTCTACTTGGGTGTCCCAGGGCATGGGGAAGGATCTGCTCCATGATAAATGCTGTCCTATGCAAATTATAAATATTGAAGCTTTTGCAGTCTCCAGCAGATGCAGTCAGTCCCACTCAATCCAGAATAGATGAGATGAAGACAATTTCTGGGGGGAAAAACGCTGACCAACTGTAAATAAAATTAGTTGAGTTTTGTCTAAACGCTAGAGACCAAATATTCCTGGGTTTTGGCAGCTGACAAGTTAAATATTTCATGCTGTTCTTTGGCAATTCAAATAGAAGAGAATTAGCTGCATGGTCTAAGTAAATGGGTTTTACTGAGTTTTTCATTTCATTGGTAGGCATGAATGAAATCATTTTTCAGCTGTCAAAGTCATGAAAGATTTGTGCTTTGATAGAAAACCCGCCGAATATCATCAGGATGAGCATTTACACTGGGTCAAATGAGTCTGGTTTAAAGATGTCTTTAATTGAAAGTTTTGACTAACTCCAGCTGAGTAACTGGGCACTGACTTTCACATCACTGTTGCCTGAAATCCTGACTTTTTTCCAGTTTACTCAGCTCCATGCCTTTTCCCTGAGAACAGCTTGTGTACCTCAGGCAGCTGAGGTTGCGTTTAAATCTCCCCTGAAAACAGGCAAGTTTTGCTACTGTCAAGGGTTGGGTTATTTTTTCTCTGGAGCCTCAAATGCAGTCCTCAGAGGCGGTGCCAAGCGATTTAACATTGGCACCATTTTTCCCAGCCAGTGCGTGGGAAGTCTGGGGCACTTAATATTTAGTGTGAACAGAGTCTCAGTGTCTTACAGTTCTGTTTACCCACTGCTAAATTCAAGGGGAGGTGCGAGAGCAACACCTTTGGGCCACGGCACCACAGCGCTTTGCAGAAAGACACCCAGGTATGGACAAGGATGAGGAGCCCCCGGCCTGGCAGAGATGCCTGTGTTAAAGGGGCTGGTCTCACTTTCCTGTTGAATACACTAATTAAAGGTATGAATTTTCCCAGGATGCTGAGCCCAAGGACTTGCTCACACGTCCATGCCAGCCACTTACCCCCCAGCACCCTCCACCCCTTCCTCCACGCTGCTGCCTTATTTTCCTTATTTTCTCAGGCTTTTGTCCTCTCCACACCAGAGGCTCTTGGCATCCTCCCTTTTCCCAACCATGCCAAGATTTCGTGCTTCACCCCATCATGCTTAGGCCCATGCTTCATCCTAGGTTTCACACACACATATGTCCCTTTCTCATGGCATGAAAGCATGTCTGATTAGGTGTAGGATCCCAGTTACCTCCCATCAACTCCATGCAGTCCTTACCTTTGGTCACCTTTTATCATGAACTAATCCTTTTTTTTTTTTTTTTTTCCCAATTCTTCAGTGTCCTTTTCTATTTCTTTTCCCTGAAGTGGGCAAGTAGATGATAATTGTAGGTGCCTTCCAACTGAAATATCCCATCCTATCCCATCCCATCCCTGCCCATGGCACAGGACCAGAGTGTCCTCAGCACAAGATAGTTACAGCTTTACTGAGCAGAGGTCCAGGAACCTCTCTAGCCTCTGTTTTCTTACATTTCCCCCCAGTTCTCATCAAAATCAGTAAGCACACCCAAAAAGGCCTACACGTTTCTTTGAAACATCATAATTTTAGGGATATTTTCCCTCTATTTGAATGGAAATATTTGATGAGTGCAAGAACAGCTTTTAGTTCATCAAAGACACTTTTCTGCTGGAATTAGCTCTTTTTCAGAGTAATAATAATAATTATTATTACTACAATTTCTCCTACATTATTTCCAGCTTTGATAACTACAAATTAGTTGGAATGAGATTCCTTTAGCAGAGAGAAATGAAAAGCAAAATTAACTGATCCCTCCCCTCTGGGAATTGCTTTCCCTCTGCTCTGCCCTCCAATGCTTCAGCATCAGGAATCGGAGGAGCTGCAGATTCACTGAAATGAGTAAAAGGGCTTTTTCTTCTTTAGTGTTTTGCTTATGAACTGTCTAAGATGTATTTATAATTTGTTTCATTCCTGCTCTAAACATGGGCCAAAATGAAGGAATCACTCTGAATTCTGCAATTGTTGCCCAATTAATTAAGGAAAGTGACTCTTGCTGATGCATTTTGATTTGCTGCTGGGAATTTCAAGCATAAGTATTTCAGTTTGAATCATTCTGACATTAAATCTTGTGTAGCTGGTGTCCTGTGGTGTGTCATGGTAATGGCGGTAGCACAGGGTGTACGCGTCGCCTCCCTGGCTGCCATGCAAACCCCATAATAGTCTGCTCTTGCTCTGGCAAAGCCAAACAACGAATTAAAAGAGGTATGAGAGGGGCATATGACATGGAAAATGGCATTTTCAAGACTGGTGCATTTCTCACTAGGAATCACCACTTGGCATGCTGAATTTCCCATCTCACTCAGCTGGGTTTTGATCTGGCTGTTGGGAAGCTGCTGTAACAGATTTCTGGAAAAACAGACCAAAAATCTGGAACACTTTTTAAATCCTTAATTACTGTGTCGTCCCCAAAGTCCTCCTAAGTTTTGCCCCTGAGAAAGGTGGCTGAGGGTCATCTTGAGGAGAAAAGTGATGGTGGTGGCTATGAAATGTAAGGTTGGACGAAATCAGGTAAACCATCCTGATTCAATGAAGCTTTCACCAAGCCAGTCTTCAGCTCATGCGTGTTGGGGGAGTTAAGGAAAAGGCAGAGGGAATCTGAACAAAAAGGGGCGATAGCCATGTAATAGCAAAATGCTCAGATCCAGGGGTAATGATGGGAGCTGTCTGAGTGAGGAAAAATGCGGTACTCCCAGAGATGTGTTTTATATTGCAAAAAGGGGATAAATTCCTGAATGTTACAGTGCAATGAAACTAGACCGGGATGAAAGGAACAGAGGCCAGCTGAAATGAGCGTAATACGGATCTGTGGAAATGAGCCTACGTATACACAATTTATAGGGAATAAATTCCTTTCTGTATCTGCATGGTTTCTGAATACTGTTTTATAGCTTTCTCTAGCAGGGATGTAATTCTCTTCCCC
>VXBJ01000795.1:164882-184842 GCA_013400055.1 Nycticryphes semicollaris
CCCCCATTCTTTGGGATGTCCTAATCCTTGCGCTGGTCATTATTCCCTACAAGTTCTTTTTCAAAGAAGCTAGAAAATTTCTTTGGGGCCTTTTTAATACAGTGCCATTGGCATTTCAGAACTCACAGTGTTTCATAAGGTATGAAATGAAAGCATTTAAGAAACTCACCATTGTTAAGGTCAGTAAGAAAGTGAAATTTTATTTCAAAACCATTTGTAAATCCTCCCTACTTATCCTTTATTTCTGGCTTTGGCATGAACTATGGCCAGTGTCCTGCTTTTTCCCATCCACAGTGCCCCTTTTATGCAGGAGTGACGGGGCTCTGGTCCTCCTGGCTGGGTGGATAATGACCGTATTCACCGGTGCACTTTTCCAGCAGATCTGACAGCTAATCTAAAGAATGACGTTGCAGTAAGACACACCAGATAAATGGAAAGAAAGAAAAGGAGAACAGGAAATCTCGTCAAGCCCAGGGGAGCCTCCACTGCCTGGTTTTCTTCAGGAGGCACAGGGCAGATTGTGGCATTAGTCATGGACAACAGCACGCTGGGAAGGAGCAAACAAAGCCTCCATTTTATACAGTGTGTGATGCCTGGTTACACCAGGTTATTGTCTTTTTAATCGTTGTAGCTGCAAGGGTTGGAGATCTTGGTCTCAGTCACTGGGAATTCAGTGGTTTGGAGGCAACCTCTCTAAGGGATCCTGGTGACCGTGGGGTTGGAAGGAGTGTGGCCAACGTGTAGCTGAGTCCCCAGAAGAACCCTCTGCAATTGTGGTGGAGCTGGTTGGTGAGAGAGATGTAGTCCCCACTTTTCACCCCTGTGCTCAGTGCAAGGCTGTCTGCCCAGACATGACACATGTGGACACCATCCCTGGAGGTGTTTAAAAGATGGGCAGATGTGGTGCTGAGGAACATGGTTTAGTGGTGGTTTTGGCAGTGTTGGGTTGATGTTTGGGCTTGATGATCTGAAAGGTCCCTTCCAACCTAGAGGATTCTATGATTCTGTGGTTTAATAGGATGAAACAAAGCCCTCCCCAGCAGAGGAGGATGAATGAGGAAGCTGAGTCGAGCAGATGTGAGTGGCTCTGCTGAGCTGCTGGCTGGGAGGTGCTTAGCATCCTTGGCAGTGCGGTTAATAACCAATGTAATGTGCAGGCATGACTCAGCT
This sequence comes from Nycticryphes semicollaris, assembly GCA_013400055.1. Lineage (NCBI taxonomy): Eukaryota > Metazoa > Chordata > Aves > Charadriiformes > Rostratulidae > Nycticryphes > Nycticryphes semicollaris. Next base: position 166,053 of record VXBJ01000795.1, read on the forward strand.
CTGGAGAGGAGGAAGAACTTATGATGGACTCTCCACATCAGAAGGTGACAGCTGTAGCTTTGTGTCTCCATGCAGGCCTTTTCTGTGAGATGCTGAATGCTTCGGGTGAATCACTGAGTCCACTCAGCCCCAAGACACCTTCTCCACTCCCTTCTCCATCCTCTGCTGGGGGCACAGTGAGTATCAGAGCTTCTGGAGACATGAGCCAGAGGAATTGGTTGTATGAAAAGCATCTCAACATTGCAGCTTCTGGTGCTTCCCAGAGCAGAATTGAAAGCATCTTCAGAGGGAGAAGAGGGAACTCATGATGTCAGCCCATAAATCTCCTGTCTCTTTTCCATCTTCAGCTGAACACAGAATAGGTTTCCGATAACATCTCCAAATTGCTGGGAGCAATTTTGCAGCCTGTGTTAATTGCAATCTTCTGCTGAATGCCTCTGAGCTCTTAATAACTTTGTAATTAAAGTGCAATTAACAAATTAACTTGTATATATCAAATGGAATGCTAATGTTGTTGTTAATGAGGAGATAATTAGCTGGTGTCAAGGAGAGATGCATGGGGCATCTTCAAGATGCAGAAGCATTTTGGCTCATGTGTGAGGTTAATGGAGTTTGCAGTGAATGAATGAATGAATGAATGAATGAATGAATTGTCCTTCGATGACACACGGTGGAGCAGTCAGGGATAGCCAGGTAACCAATGTCTTCTCACCCCCAAACCAAAGTTTTCTCATTCAGTTGTTTTCTAGGCAGCTGGCCAGTGTCTGACAAAGCCTTTCTACAGCACAACTGGAACGCTCATTAAAATACATGGCTCTGGTTTTGAGAAGGGCTTAACAGGTGATGAAACCACTCAGCACCATCCAGGCCTGGAGGTGACATTCCCACTCAAAAAAAGCCCTGTGTGGCTCCTGTGTGTTTCACTCCAGCATCCCTGGAGGAGATGCCAACCCCAGGACACCTCTGCTTGTCCCATCCCCCCCATAGGACACAGGTCCCTTCTCCAGATGCTGTCATGCTTCATGGCTGTACCGTGGCAGTCTGGCCAAAGTGTCCGTTTTTGTCAAAACTGACTCCAGGAATCAGTCCCGAACGGAAATTAGGTATGGGCTGTTCCCTCACACACCTGGGAAAGCACAAAAAAGCTTTGGCAGAAAAGTGTGAAGTCAGAGGAAGGACAGAAATGTTCCATCAGGGCCCTTGACTCACCAGTAAGAAATTTTGTGGCTCTGGTGGTGGATATGGGGTGAAGGGAACTGCAGGGAAGCTGCGGGGCTGTAGCTGGGGGGGATACAGGAGAAGTCAGTGGATAATGTGATAGGACCTGAAGTTGCCCATGTTGTGCACATGTAAATTGTGTAAGAATATGCTGCTTTTACAGCTTTGGATCAGTGATTTCAAATTTGCTATTAGTTGCTGAACCCTGAGGGTCAGACTCATCAGGACTAAACACCTTCTCCATGGCTCCAAGTGAGGACAGATGTCCCAGACCTCAAGATGTAGGTGGCTTCTCAGGGTCAGATGATCCCAGGAGTACTGGCAAAGAGAAGTGAGGCCCTGGAACTGGTTTACTGGCATTATGCATCTCCTCTTGTGTTACTTTCCATTCAGACAGATCATTGATCTACCCCAGCCCTCAGGTAGCACCACCATTAGCTGCAAAATGCCCTGTTGAAGGGTTTTCTGGAAGAAAAAGCACTGAGCTCTCTGGGCCTCTAGTTTTCAGGCAGGAGCTGGGACTCAAGGGAGTTGCAAGTCAAATAACAGGGTCCCAGTGACACAGCTTATCCCAGGGTGCTGTACCCCGTGCTGTGCTCAGCCAGCTCCAGGGCATGCAGACCCTGCGCACTGTGCACATTAGGACCCCGCAGTGCTGAGGGTGCTGGGACAGGCGTGCTCTGCACTAGGGGCACACCGGGATGCCCTCCCTGCAGTTCAGCTGTTCCAGTCCAGCTCCCCAGCCTGGATGTGGTCTGGGAGTGGGAGAGCTCATTCTTGAGGAATTTGCTCCTGTTATTTGGCCTTAATTTTCCTTTGCTCAATTTCGTCTCATTACCCACAGTTACACCCTGCCGGGCCATGTGGCAGCACTCTAGCAGGTATTTAAAAAGTTACGGAGTGAGCCAATTGGTGCATTTAAAATCCATTCCATACCATGACATAATATATTTTCAATGTGCTCAGATTTGTCAAGATACATTGGGACTGAAAAGGGACTGGCCAATTGCATGGGAATTTTTCTTCTCACTCGCGGTCTGACGGACGCCGTGACTCCCTCCCCGCACCACCCACCTCCCTCCTGGGGCTGTAGGTCTGGCTGGGCTCCTGCATCCATCAGTCCAGAGCTGCTGCTCCAGGAGCTCCTCCAGGCATCTCTGCTGAAAGGCATGAAGCTGGGTCTGCAGCTGTTGCAACCGTTTGATTTTGGGACTTCTTTTGCATGATTGATGACACTGGGATGTGTTGCGATAAACACTTCTGGTTTCATCCCAGTATTAAGATTAATCGTTGTTTCTGCTTGATAGTAGTACAAATGCTGTCTTTCTCTGCTTCCCCATTTTCTTTTTCTGTTTAATTATATGGCAATAACTCTGTGTTGGGAACTATCAGGAGGAAAAACCACAGGTACCAAATGCAAGGAGAAACAGCAGGAGGAGGAGAGTAGCCAAAACTAGACCTTTTCCCCCCAAAGGTGGACAAGGACCCTCTAACACATAAAGAGGCGGCTGGAGGGTGCAGGTGAGGATGAGGACTGCTGTTCCTACTGAAGCAGAGGCTGCCATTTCTGCCCCTGGGGCAGGCTTGAGCCCAGGAGAAGCATCACCCAACCCTTGCTCTGCTCAGCAGCAGCTCTGGGCACATCTCCCTTCCTCCACCCTCTCAAGCCCTTCTTGCTTGGGGTGAAATCTGCCCTGCACACAGTCAAACCACCTTCCAGTTTCACTGCAGAGCAGAATTCCTTTCCCCATGCCTCAAATGATGTGACCTGACTGAGAAAACCCCATGTGCTGCAGGCAGAAGGTCCAGGAGGGAAGATGTGACAGTGGTTGCGATGGTTGTGCTCTCAGCAGGCTGACTTTCAGACTTCTTTACATCACTTTTGTGTAAAAAAACCTTGGCCTGAATTCACATATCACACAGGCAAATAAGCAATTGCTGAAGAAGAAAGAAACTGCTTGTGATCTGAAGACTCGGTTCAGTCTCAATGACTTTCAAATAATCGTGTGCCCCATGCTTTCCTGAATTGTGATGCTTTACTGAGACACAGTCTTAGGTCAGCCATAATATCCTGTCGATAAATGTTTCCCCCCATCCTTGGATCTACAAAGAGAGGTAGTTTTGGACTACATATTTATAGACAGCCTCTGAGCTATAAATTGGACATTCCTGCCACACACATTCCCTTAAGGGCCAATAAGACTACACACATCAGCTAAGTAATATTTTACTGGGATTTTTTTTAATGACTTCAAGAGTGCTTATTTTTTCCCTCAAACAGCATTGCATGAATAACGTAATTCTGCAATTAATCCTGAATTACTCATACAGAGGACCCCATTTTCCTTTGCATTTAGGACAAGTTTCAAAAAGTTATTGCTTTCCCCCTCCTTTCTCTTTTTTTTAAAGACTTCTTTAATCAGACCAAATGGGGCTTAAAAGTACTGGAAATGTCTGGTTTTCTTTCATTTCCAGCCTGTTCAAAATCAAGCTAACGACAAAAGACAAGCAAAGTGTTTTGCATTCATGAGCTGAGAAAAGGGACATGAGGGAGAGGGACTCCTTTGCACATTGTTGGACAGGACTTTTTGAGCAACTGTGTTGTGTCACTGTGGAGGGACAGAGGTGGTTTCTTTACATGTTACACCTATGCTTTGGGATTGGTCTCCACAGGAGTGATCATTTTAGGGCGAGTTTAAAATGCATTGAAAGCTGAGTGAATGCCTGAGGTGAGTCCTAAGAAGGCAGTGGGATGGACTGGAAGAAATACAGACATGGTTAATGGTAAGGACCCCAAACCAACCAGGTGCTAACGAGTGCCAGCTCCCCCAGATTCTCAGCATATGCAAAGATGGGTAGGGACAGCCCAGAGCTAGAGCTCTACCATTTCCACATGTTCCTAGGGCTTTTTGTCTCCTCTTTGCAGCCTGGTATTAAATGTTTGATGATTAAATGTTTGATTTAAATTAAATGAAAAATTGCCAGCAAAGATGGGGAACACCTGGAATCTCCTGATGCTGTCAGCTCCCAGCATTTCTTGCAGACGACTTTGCACTGTCTTCATCATGATACTAAGTGAAAACATCCGGCAGTGGCAGGCTGCTGGGGGGTATCTGCAGGCTATCTACCACCACATGTGGTCATCAATGGGCCATGGAAACCTTGGTAATGAAACCATCCTTTAGAAAGTGTTGTGGTTTGGCTGACAAGGAGGAGATAAGCAGTTGGTTGAATCTGCTGGAAAGGAGAAAATTTGTCTTTGTTTCCTATTGAGTAAGGTAACTTCTTTGCTTTTACCTTTTCTTGTGAAAACATGAAGGATTCATGTTTAGCAGTATGCGTTTGGTCAGTGAATCTACTGGGCTGGTGGATGGTTATGAAATAAGGAGATAGATTTGTATATCTGTTGAATTTGTTAAATAATTCTATAAAGGCAAGAGGAGTGGGAACAAAAAGCTGATGGACTAAAAAAATCAAAACGCTTTATTTTGAAAGTTCTAAAAAAAGGTTCTTTTTATTTATGGGATGCTGGGAAGGGGTGGGAGTGGTATGGAAACAATTTGACGTTAAAACTGTTATCCAGGTTTATACACAGCTCCCCTGTGATCTGTGCAATGGTGACTGCCTCTCCCTGCCTGGGCGAAGGGGCAAGGGTGCACAGGGGTGCTCACAGCATACGTGAAAACAAAGCCTGTGATCTCTGGAATGTGCTCAAACGTCATCCTATAGGGAGTGCCTGGGCTGGGAAGCTGGCGGTGATCTCTCTCTATGTCCAGGCTTTCCTGGCTGACACCAGTTGTTCGCGCTACACTCAATATATCTGTATTAGCTCAAACCTCCCCACTGCGGAGTCAGCTAATCCTCTGGGAAATGTGCAGGACTAAACTCCTCTGTATTTTTTTTTTTTTTTCTGTTTAGTCTAGACTTTTAGACTTAGTGGCGCAGTGACTTCATGGATTGGTGATAGATTTACTGGAGTTGGGCTATGGCAAACAGTGGGTATTTATGCACGTGTGCTGATGCACCCACAGCCCCGGTGAGTTATTTCAGACACGGCTGCAGGGCCTTGTGCAAACTGCTGTCTTACCTTTATTGTCCCTCTCCCTACAAAAACACAAAATGGCTTTTTTGGAGACTGAGGTACAAGAACTGTTTAGAGCAAATCTATTTTCCAGCCTTTGGGAGCTTGTTAGAAGTGGAAGAATTTTTCTGTGTGTCTCTTCCATGGCCCCTGGGCTATGCAGCGGTGGACTGGGAGAGGCCACGATCACCAAGTAGTCCCTTCCCCTGCTAAAGACTTTCTGCCTTCCCCAAGAAAGGTTTACCCTTCCTTAAAGACATGAGTTGTGTCACGTGGGGTCTGGGTAGGGAGAGGCTGTGTTTCTCAGATAACACACTTCAACACCAAAATCAGAACACTTGCATTCTCTTGGTTCTTGTTTCTATCCATGTCACCTGCATTGCCACATACAAGGGGGATGTATCCAGCTGGGTTCTCATTCCTCAGCAGAATGTTGCAGGGAAGGTAATAAAAGATGACTTTCAGTTGACCTAAAAAGCAACCTCAATCATCAGACTTCAACTGAAGCATCTCGACCCTAAGTATATAGATGTTGGTTTTCCTTGCTCCTCATTTGGCACCTAGCACATGAGCTGGCCTTGACTGTAGCTCTGCTTTCCTGCATGAGACAGACCTTCCTTTTCTCACGTGCCAGTGCCTGAGTCCCACAGGTCAGTCGCGTGATGTGTGCTTCATCCCCTGGGGTCCAGGATACTCAGAGTTGTACATCAACGTCAGCATCAGCTCTCAGAGCCAGTCATGGGGCCATCAGGGTGGCACTGCTGTGCCTCTACAGCAATGAGATGGGTGCTCACCACCATATTTCATCCTGGCCTAGAACCTGTCTGTTTGTCAGACTCAAATCACAATGAATAACAAGGAGGTAAGAGGTGATGTCTCTTATTACCAGGGTTCAAAAACTTCCAGTGACCTGGGCGATAGTCTGTAACATACAGTATTTATTAGAGTGTTTACCTCTCTGGAAAGTTCCCCAACACATTGCCCTCAATCCATTCATTTAATCACAGCATTCATTGTTGGCTGGAATGCACGTAAAGGGATTAAGTTTATATCTTGACAAGAAAAACAGCAACCACTGTTCTTCCTGATCTACAGCCATGTTGCCCAGTGAGCATTTAGATGCACTAGTCCTGCCTTGACTTAAAATAAATTTATCTGTTTCTGTAAATGACTTAGCAATGTAAACTCCTCCTCTCCCTAAGGTATTAAGGACTCTTTATTATTTTTTTTCCACATTCAGTCTCTTCCCTGCTGAGTTCCAGGTTTAGCGCATTATTTTCTGCAGCCACTGTGTTCTGTGTAGCCTTTGTTCCCTGTTCTTCCTCCAGGAAATCCCCTGCTTTATTTACAGGGCATCTCCTGTACCTTACACACCCACGCTGCTGCCTGCTTGCAGGCACACTCTGCAAAGGGACCTTCTAAAGCACTGCAATTATTCTGTCGTGTAGTTCCCTTTTTGCCACCCTAGAACAGTTACAGCCCCAACAAAAAAAATAAAGAGGGAAAGAAAATAGAAAAACCAACAAAAAACCTAATAGTAATTAGAAAGAAAAAATCTGGAGTGTACATATATTAAAAAAAAAAAAATTCCATGAGAGATAAATGTGGAAACACACATTCCTCCTCCTTTCACCTCCCTCCTGTGTTAAAGCGAGCTGAAGAAGAAAAGGCTAATCCAGAAGTATCCTGGCAAGAAAGGGTAGGCACAGTCTATCTTCCAAGTCTCCTTCTTCATTGGCTTGTAGGTGAGGTTGTTTTTGATTTAACACTATGTAAGCAAAAGGAGGATCAGGCCTCTTAGTTACTATTTTTGGGCAGGTGGGAAGCCCTGGGAGGTGCCATGGGAAGGGCAGTACAATTGGGTCTCTCCTCATCATATCCACTGGATCTATTCTCCTCCCATCCCAGGCTGTCATTCAAAATTCCACATCCAGAGTCTAACTGGGCTTCTCTTACACCTCTGCACCAACGCAGATTCCAGTGGCACTTTCCTCGTTTATGGTGGTGCAAGAGGCTGGATTGACTTTTTAAGCCAAGTCATTTAACATGGTGCAACTATGTCCTTAATCCTGCCGCCCATGCTCCCTCACAACCCGCTGACATTTCTGAATGTATTTTTGATCCAGAGAATTACAGAATGGTAAGCATTGGAAGGTAGGGTTTTGAATATCTCCAGAGAAGGAGACTCCACATCCCAGGGCAGCCTGTTCAGGGCTCTGGTACCCTCACAGGAAAGAAGCTTTTCTGCATGTTGAGATGGAATTTTCTGTTTTCCAGCTTCTGCCTGTTGCCTCTTGTCCTGTCACAGTGCACCACTGAGAAGAGTCCAGTCCTATCCTCCTCACACCTGCCCTTTAGGTATTGATGAGGTCGCCTCTAAGTCATCCCCAGGTGTCTCAGCCCTTCCTCATCAGAGAGATGCTCCAGTCCCCGATCATCTTCACAGCCTCTACCAGACTCTTTTAATGCAAAAGCCTCTTAGGGGTTCAGGCTGTTGCAGACACAAGCTGGCCTTTGTTTGATGATTTTCTCAACCATCCCAGGAATTGAGAGACCTTCTTCTCATGCATGGGTTATAAGGCCACAGCACCCAACCTCTATCACCCAAGGAAAACCCCAGCCTGTGCTCCCACCTGGGATGAAGCAGTAGTGCAGATGTGCTTCACTGCTGCACCTAGTCCTATTCCCCACAAGTAGGGTTTCTACCTGTGATGCTCTTTTCTACCAAAACTGCTCTGGGTGCCCAGAAAGCACAAAGAAGACCCACTCAGTGGGTGTTCCACCCAGCAGCATCAGGGGCAGTGAGATGGGAATGGTCCAGTAGTGGGACTTGCTGATGCAGACAGGACTGGATGCCCAACAACTCCTGAAAAGCCACTACTCCATAACTCCTGAAAAGCCTTAAAGCAAGAATGCAACCAGGTACCTGCAGAAGCCATTTCTCAGCAGCCTGGAAAATGTATGGTTGATCCTCCTGTTAAATTGTTGAGTTTTTTGAGCTTGCCTGGAAAACCATTAATCCTTGGTTGAATTCAGTCCTTCTAGCACTTCCCTCTAAATGGGCAAATGTTGGCACGGGAATGGTAACATTGAGTAGAAATAAGTGGCAAAAATTAGTCCCTTCATAGCGGGTGCATGCTTTATTTTAAAGGAATCTCAAAATTAGGGCTTTGCAAACATGTTCAGCTGAGCCCTAATTTAAGAACAATGGAGCAAGGTTCTATCATACCCCCTGACTTTTGAAAAGACCTCAGGGAAAGCTGTGACCTGCCCTGTTAGGTGCCGGGCTCTCTGAGCAGCAGCTCTCTTGTTTGCTTGCCCAGATTCACCCCTCTCACACCCATCAATGTGTTTAGAGCCCTGTATCATTATTAAATGATAATCACGGTTTAGGTTAAGGAATGTTTTAGCACAGGCCCACTGGGATTAGTTCAACACCATCCTTTTGTGCCTATTCAAGGTCATGAAGGCAGGTAGCCCTTGCAGCCTATCTCCTTGTCTCCTAAACCTCACATTTTGGCTCTCTGCAGGTTTTCAGGACCAGCCCTTTGTCCTCCAGCAAAATCAGCACCCGGACCCACTGGTTCCCTCCCCAGCACTTCAGCAGCAGGTCCTTACCACATCTCTCCTGAAGCTGCTGACTCCCCACCCCCCTTTTCCCTCCCCTAGCTCCAGTACTCACATCCTGAGTTCATCAGTTTCAATCGCATCTTGGCATAAATTGATTTAATTCCAGCCTCTGCTTCCACCTCTGCCTTGCCTTTAAATTGTATCTAGTCTTGAGTCAATGCTATTCCAGCCCTCAGCTGCTCTGCTCTTAATTCTTCCATTTCAATTGCAACTGGTCTTAAAGGGCTTGGCTTGGAGAGATGTTTTTCTCTCTCAGCCTCTGCTGCCGCCTTGTTTCATTTACATTACTGCCAATACTAAGCAGTGACATCTTTCCCCTCCTCCCAGCCCTCATGTATTCCCCGTTTAGTCAGTTAATGTTTCCCCTTTGCAGCTCATCTGGTTTAAACCAATTGGATATTATTTTTTTTTCATCTCCATAATGTTATTCTTCTGAATTATTCTTTATTCTCTGGCCTCTTCTGAACTTCCTTCTTCTTCCTCCATGTTTCGGTCCATGATGGCAGTAGTAAGCGATGAGTTCAGAAATGTGATGTGACAGTTGCTGGATCTCAGTTTTCAGGGCAGGAGAACAAACCCTGTCTGCCCCAGCAGAGCTGGTCTTGGGGGGAAGAAATGCTCTCGGACAGTGGGAGAGATGAAAGGAAGAACCTCTTACTGTGTTTGATGCTTCTCGATCTCATTATAAAGTGATTAGAGCAAAGAGAGGGAGGCCAATAATGACCTTGGGGATTTGCAAGAGTCCAAGCGAGAATGAAGGGACTGAAGATTACTGATGTTCAGAGAGCTGGAAGCAAACAGGTAGGTACCAAATTCCTGTTGGCTTTTCAGTCCTGTCCAAGATGACAGAAAAGTCATGTGTTTTGGAGCAGTTCCCTGCAGGCTTCTAAGGAGGAAGCATCCATGGACACTAGAGAAGACAATGTGCCCAAATCTCATAGTCTTCCAGTAGTAATTACATGTCTACATGGTACAATTGGCTCTGGAAACCTCCTTCCAGTTGTCTATAGGTTCTTGAATTTAACTTCACAAAAAAAAAAAGTTGCACAAGGAGTTTCCTTAAAACTGCCAAGGATCTGAATTGGAGTGGGAGGACCTGGTCGCTGATGCTGCAATTATTGGGTGTGAATGGGCTGGTCTCTACCACCAAATTCACCCTTGAACATGGACACCAGTGCAGCTATGAGCTAGACAGGTGTCACCACCCGCCCCATGCATGCAGGGAGACGTCACCTGGTAACAGCATTCAGCAGCTTCTGGCCCAAGGCTTTGAAGGGTGACCTGGAGGGTCAAAGGTTGGTGTTCCATGTCCTGGACGGGATGTTGACCCTTCTTGATGACATAATTTATTCGTTTTTCCTCAGGAGAGCCCATTGTATTTTGATGTTGTTTCTTCCACTGGTTGTGGTAACCAAGTGGTTCCTCTGACCCCTCCATCACAGCACAAAAGACACAAGCATTTGCTACCGTGGGAGAAAGCTGCTGGCCTCAGAGTAAAGGAGGGGGTTTAGAAGTGGAAGCATCATGAATCCCATGTGTTTAGGGAAGCCGTTTGTGTTATCTTAGAGGTTATGCCCTGATTCACGTGTTGGTTTGTTTTAAAGTGCTTGATACTTTTTTTTTTTTTAATCAGGGAAAGTTCTGATTAAGAAACTATGATTTTTCCTCAAAATTGAATGAGAAATTAGGCTTTTGGATTTTGTAAAAGATGACTGGAACCAGAACAGTTAATAAGCAAAGTAACTGTTTGCCTGAAATGTTTAAGACCTAGTTTTCAGTAAATTTGGGCCACTGTTCTTGTGTTGGCATTGACTGTCAAAACTGAGAACACATCTTTTGTGAGAGGTCAGATCTTTTAATTCTGAAGGATGAGTCTGTTCCTGCCAGCTCTAAGTAGCGGTGTTGCCCAGTGGGGGGCACGCAGGAAAGCTCCGCAGGTGGATGGCACAGTAAAGCTAACACAGGGCACTTGTGGGAAAACTAATCCAGCTCCTTCATTATTACTACATTTCAATTAATCTTGGCTTTTCTTGGTAGAGACTGTTTGTTTGTCACTCTTCTGGCAGGAATAATATTGCTGCTTTAGCTTTGCTACCAGGCATTTCTGAAGAATGGAGACTGTATTCCAGGTCCTTGGGGGTCTGTAGGTACTCTAGGTTTTATGGCTATCAGGAAAACTCATAGAATCTCCAGAACAGTTCAGTCAACACAAGCTCACTTTGGAAAGGAGATTCCAAAGACGCAGAAAAGGAAGGGCCAAGCTTGGTCTTTCCAGCTTCAAGCTGCAGACAGTTCATGCAAAACCAGGTTAATGTGGACCATTGCCTTGGGACCTTGTGTCAATCCCTTGATGTCTCCAGAAAAATTCTCATTTCCTTCAATGTGCTTTTGATCAGGTGCTCGCTGACCCACCCAGAGGAGCTGCCTGACTCGAATGCTCCAGGGTCAATGCAATTGGTTAGGATGTCTCTGGTCCCTCTGCTTTCTCCCTTAGGAAGGGAAAATGTGCAATTTCTGTGCTAATGAGCAGAACTGGTGAATTTTTTGGCATGAACAAGACAATTAGTCTGTGGCAGATCAGCAGTAAGTATTCCCAACCCCACAAAGGTGCTCTAATTGAATGTTCACCGAGTCCCTACATCACAAAGGACCCTGACATGGTAATGCCACACACTGGGTCCATCCCTAAAACATGTCATTATTCAATAGAAAAATAATGCCCATTGAGCATCTGGTGGAGAAGTTTTGGCCTCTTTATCTATGCCTAAAATTGACGTATGTGTGATGTTGATGGATTTAGAAGCCAGAAAGCCAGGCCAAGCTGTGAAACCAAAACACAGCAACAAAGGAGAAATCAAAGTTCAGAGAACTAAGTTACAGCAAAGAGGTTATTGTCATATGCATTTATGCTGGGATTTACACGTGTGGTTTGCATCAGCTCATGAGACAGCTTCACACCACAGAGGGCTCTGTCACTCCGGCTTTGATCGTCCAGTCAACTGCATGGACCACCAGCCCCCTCCATGGACCCCCTGATGCAGCATGGGATGAGTTCTGTGCTGGGACAGGGGGTGCCAGGTCCAGCAAAGTGCTAGTGATGTCTAGGGCTGAAGATTTGGGCATAAATCTTCCAAACTCTGACGCATAAGGAGGAGTCACTCAGGGCTTTCTATTGTCTAAATGTTCATTGGCTTTCTATGAATTATTTCTCTTCTCTGGAAATTTCAGGAAACCTGCTCCATTAGAGGTTGTCTGCACTCAGTTTTCTTCTCTGTTGAGGTAGGACACTGCTATATCAGCTCCCATGGTGTTCATGCATGTGTGAACTAGGAGTCCAATGTCCAGGATGCTTTTCTCCTCCAGTACCTACACAGAGTTGCTGGGAATGGGAGAAGCTGCAAAGGAAGTACCTCTGGCTCCGCCATGCTAGGCTGGAGGTGGCTTCCCTTTCCTCCTTCTGATGATGGCCCTTCAGGAGCAAGCATGTCCAATTACTCTCTTCCCTGAGTCTTCCACTTTGGGCTCTGAGAAGTGATTTTTCCACTTTCTGCCTTGCCCTGCAGGGGATGGGAATAGAAAAACATGGGGGAAACAATGAGAGGGAATGTCGTGTGAGTGTGGGAAGTGCTGACAATTATGGCATTCAATGTCCATGTATTCAGTCAGTATCGCTAGCTGTAGCTGGACAAAACTGCAAAATTTGTCTTGTGCTGATTGATTTTTATTTTTTTTTCTTCTTTGCTGAAAATCTAATGAGATCCTTGCCAAAGGACTTGGACAGCCCTGATTTGGAGTCTGCCCTGTTGGAGGGAAGCCCTTTCTGTTTGGTTTCCAGCAAGTTTTTCTGTGTCCTAGCCAAATTCTGGATCTTAGATTGAGAACGATAGTAAAATATAAGTCTTCTGCACCCCTTGTGTCTTAGATGCAAGCAGACTGATCTGCTACATTACCCTTCATATTTTGGGGGTGTGTGTTCTTTTTTTGAGGGGTGGGGAGTGTTGGAGGGGAGCATGGAAAGACTCCAGGGATCTCAGACAGAAAGCACTACCCTTTCCCCAGGATTTTTGGAAGCCTCTGGTGAAGGTAATCTGCCTTGTATGGCAGAGCAGTGGGACACCCAAAGATGGGTAATTTTTCTGTTGTGTGAGAATAGGTAAGTAGAGAGAAGAGAGCCACTAGCAATGACCCTACTAGAAGAAAGCCAGCAGGGTCTTAGTCTTTATTAGGCACCAGAGACTTCACAGGGAAACTTGTCCTTGGGGATACAAGTCAGGTTTAACTGGTTTCTCCACTTGGGGAGCTGTTCCCTCATATCTCATACATAATTACATTTACTCTGACAGGGAAAAATGTCTCTGAGATGAATTATTCTGTTACAACAATGCTCAGGGCTGTTGTTACTCTGAGCCCAGCCCATTTTCCAGTCAATCTCCCACTCAAAGGGAACGGTTTCACTAGCAAGGAGCAAAGGCTGTGTTTGAAGGGCAGCCCTGAGCCTCAGAGGAAGAACTTGTTCAGAAATTTGAAGTGTGGGACCCTTGCCGGCTGGAGAGGCACCATCTGAGCTGCACTTAGTGAAGTGCTTTGGAAGCTTGTCTTGTAGCTGTACCTTGGCTTCTCCACGCTGATGATGTGTGAAAATCGGATTCACAGAATCATAAAATGGTTCGGGTTGGAAGAGACCTTAAAGATCATCCATTTCCAAGCCCCTGCCATGGCCAGGGACACCTCCTACCAGAACAGGGTGCTCAAAGCCTTATCCAGCCTGGTCCTGAACACTATTAGCTCTGCAGAATGTTGTGACAATCAGTAGTAGCAATAGCTTCAAAAATCATTCAGTGCAACAGAGAATATAAGTTTTGGGACTAATTGTGTTGCTGCATTTCAGACATACCAGTGTTCAGAGAGTCTACATAAAGCATATGGAAGCCCTGACTCAGAGCTTGGCCAGAGGATGATGGCCCTGAAAGGGCAGATTGCTGTGTGCTTGGGTGGGTTTTGGGTGCCGCTGCTCCTCTGCAGAGCAAACCCCCTCCTGCCTGCAGCTCCCGTGACATGCAGCACCAGAGTTATTCTTGTCTTTGTGATGGATGGATGCAGTGTTTTCTGTCCAGATCATCCCCTCTGATCACCATTTCCTTGTTCTTCTGGAGGTTGCTTTATTTTTTCCAGCATGAAAGATGATCAGATAGAGAATGTGAATGTTGTGCTGGGTAAGGAGAGATGATGAATGGGATGTGTAGCTGGAGGGTAGTCAGACCTTGACCTTCTCATGGAACAGAAAACTGTTTTTTCCTTCTTATTTTCTTGAGTTTCTGCTGGGACACAGAGGAATCCCCTGATCTTGTGGCACAGCGAGATCTGATTGCTGGAAAAATGATGGGCAGAAAAGTGGTGGTGAAGTGGTGGCACGGTTTTATCCAGCTTCTTGCATCTCTGAGACCCAGCTGGGCTTTCCTTCAGCTTAGCAGATGCAGCCGTGAAAGCTATATGACACCTTCTGTATTGCGGTGAAATAAGGACAGCAATAAATATTGTTGAAATTCTTATAAAATTTACCAGTGACTGCGTAGGGGCCTGGATGTTAAATTAAATGCCTCTCTGAATAGTTATGTCTGCCTCTGTGCACTGCATTCAGTTGAAGTGGCAATTATTGAGACTAAAAATTGCAGAAAAGGATAATGTAATCTTGTGCTGTTAATTCACTTTTTCTTAGCACTTAACATACGCCTGTTTTCTATGGCTGTTTGGTTATCCATAAGGATAGGGCAGAGGGTGGATTAGTGCTGATATAAAGGATTGTTCCCCACATTCTAGGCAATGCCTGTTTATGTAGATGGGGTTTTTTTGCTATGAAATGCCTGTTCTGTACAGTAATCCTTCTAAAGCAAGACCCTTTCAGAGGTACAGTATGGAGAAAAGGATTGTACATCACAAATGATATCATAGTTACCAGCCACACAGATAAATTATGGAGTTTTGTCCTGTTGGTGCAGGCAGGCTGTCTGAAAATACGATTGAAGGCAGCCTGGTTCTGATTTATAGTCAGGCTTCCTAGACAACAAATAAAAGCTAAATGGGAATGATGGAAGTTACTCAAGGGAGAATCCAAGCTGTATAATCGGCTTTCGCACTCCTCTGCCACCCTCGAAGCCACATTCGCTAACATCTTTCAATGACTTTGGGGCTGAACAACATTGCCCCACTGGTTCTTTTTATACAAATAATTACCCATGACCCATCTAGAGCTGCATGAATCCAGGGGTACCGGAGCTTTTTGCAAATATTGATGAATGAAGTGCGATTGTTCTGTGATGCATGAGCAGTGGGTAGCAATTCCACCAATTCCATGGTCATTTTGAAACCCTCCCCTTGTCACTTTTTAGAGTTGGGTGGGAGATTATTTTTTCCCCTCACATATAAGAATTTCTATGAGTTTGAAAACAACTCCTATTCCAAATGGGCAAGTACAATTCAGATCCTGAAATATGAAAAATAACTCATCAAAATAAACTTTTAAAGCCTATATTTTTTCATAGCTGTTTGCTGTAGAAATGCCTGAGATGTCTGAGATAATGCTGTGTTGAGTGAAGGACCCTCCAAGTCAAAAATACCAAAATGTTCCATTTCTTAAATGTTGACTGGCTTGTAGCAACTGGCCCAGTTTAGCAAAATTTGCACTTTTGATGAATGAGCATTTTGGGGATGGGAAAAAGGTGCAACTCAGGTCATCAGAAACTGTTTGATCAGACCTAGTTCGCACTATTGGAGCTGTTGGCTTCGCAGAACAGGAAAGTGACAGAGAGACATCCCAGCTCCTCCAGCCCTGAAAAACAAGCAAAGCAACAGTCCTGGGCTATATTTGTCTGCCTGCTCAAGTGAAATGTCTCTTAGCCGCTGAAGGTGCGATTGGCCAAAGCACACACCCCTGACCCGACTCTACCTGTTGCGGGAGCAACCTCAGGCCAACACTGACAACTGGAAAATCCCATGTGCTGACAGGTGGCTGAGCCCCTGGGGTTGTACTTGTATGTAGAAAATGGTAAATGCATAGTAGGGGTGCCTTGTCCTCCTCCAGCGCAGTTGCTGTGCTGTGTGGGAGTATGTTGTTATTTAATTATATGGCACTTCTTGACAGAGGAGTAAAATTATTTGCTTTTCTTTGTAGCCCAGTAATTGTATTTAATTGAGAGGGTACTGGGAGCATGTACCTGGGTGCTTTAGCTGTGTTCTGAATCCTTGGTTGATTAACCACCGGCTCAGCCTCCTAGTACAAATTTAGCTCTATTTGTGCCCATCCGCTCTCCAGGTCAGAGGCAGCCCAGAGCCTGTTTTGAGGAAGCTCTTGTCCAGGAGCCCCATGTTTTTCAGAGGGAAGAGCAGTGGCTGTATCTTTTCCTGGAGGAACGATGGATGTCCTTTGTCCCTAAGACATATCCACACCTTTTCATGCTGAGTAGAAGTCCACAGTTGATGCTCAAGCCCATCAATAGGGAAGGATCAACTTGAGGAAGAGGAAGACTGAGGCCCACAAGCACCTCTTCCCCCAAGCAAGTCCTTTACTACCCCATATCTCATTCTACATCCCTTTGACCTCAGTGTGGTTACAGGACAAAAAACTTTTCTTCAACATCTGGGAGCAATTAGAGAAAAATCTGTACCTTTCCCCATGTCAAAAAAATGCAGTGGGGGAAAAGGGACACTATGAAATGGACCAGCGAAAGGTAGATCACCAGTAAGGACTCCACCTTCCAGCAAACACAGGACAGATAATGCTAAATATAACAATCTTATAATATGACATAAGTATTTGAGCTAAAGTCGCACTTTTCCTGCTTATTGCACAGCTGTTTCTCTTGCAATTATTCTTCTGTCAATGACTTCTTTGGTCCATGGGGTTGAGCCACCTCTCCCATGCACATGCCAAACTCACATTAACTCCCTGAGAAGCTGTGCATGTGCATGAAGAGGAGAACAGGTCCCCTTTTTATTTTCAGAAAGGGTTTGCATGTGGATTATGAGCTTGGAGAAGGAGCATGGAATACCACAGTGCCAAATTAAGGCATGCCCAGCGAATGCAAGGACAAGGTGAAATCCAGGAGCCTTCAGAATTAATTACTGGAACAACAGAGCCGACACAAAGTGATGTGAGCTCACGGTAGCTGATCCAGCCAGCTTCAGGTGCAAAGGTATATTTGTTCATGGCTCAGGGTTTTCGTCTCAGTGCTGACAGGGTGATAATTCAGTCCTATAAAGGAGCAAATTATCACTGCCTTCTTAGCATTAACGTCCCTCCCCAGCAGACATAATAAAAAAAATGAATTCTTTCTTCTCAAGGCCTCGGTGCAGAGAATTTCTCATGGCAGGCCGTGAGTTACAACTCTATCTCCAAAGTCATCCTGTAAATAACATGTCAGGATCTTAATTCATTAAATCTAATAGCTTACCCAGTCCATAACTCACAATATCTACAATGCTCCTTCTAAAATAAAAAGGGTATCTGTGCTTTCCTCTCTTGTGAGGCATATGCTGGGTGCATCGCAGAGGCACAGATATAATTATCCATACCTCCACACCTATATAAAAAAAAAATGTGTGTGTACAAGTGTCTGAAGCGCACACAGGGCTGTGGAGGGGGTGCTGGAATATATGTAGGCCAGACCTGATATCTTCTGTCACTCCAGGCGAGGCCCTGTCCCTATAGCTCCATTAATAGGTACCATTTCTTACGCTGACTGGTTGCCTGAGGGCCTGTCAGTAATCACATGGATCAAACTGGCCAACCTAGATGATTCTGTGATCGTGTGCTGACAGGGGCCTTCTGATGCCTTGGGAAGTCCAGATGTCTCCCTTCAAGCTTGTTCCTTTTGGAGAGCAAGAGAGTAATACTAAGTATTGCTGTATCTGTCCCTCTTTTTTTTTTTTTTTTTTTTTTCCTATTTGGGAACCTTCATCCTTCAAACTGTGTGTGCTGTAGGAGGCTATTTTGGCACGTATGAGGTTTTTTTTCCCTCTTGCACTGCGCAATAATTCATGGTTGCCCAAAGCCATGATGAAACTTGTCCACCAAAGTGCTGGATTGAGGGAGATGCTTGGCCTGGGCATTGCTTCACCCTGGCTTTGGCGGGAGCTTGGTCCTTGTCTCAGAGCTGAGGTTGGGGCAAGGGATGAGTCGAGGTTGCTGCCATGGTCCTTGGGGCTGGTAGAGGATCCCCAGCCCCTTCTGTGGGGAGGGTTCTGCCTTGACTCCAGGTGTTTGGTTTTATGGAGACATGTTTGGTTGAGAGTGGTGATATTTGGGAAGATCATCCCTTTGTTCTGAAGCTGCTTGAGGTTTTTCTTGTGTGCCCTTGAAATAGAAAAATCTTGAAACCATGGAACGTCTTGTCCTCCAGCCGTATGGGGACACTTGCAAGGTGGCAACAGGCCTGTGTGGGCACAAGAGAGGGTTTTGAAAAGTTTAATTTTATAAGAAAATGCTGAACTGCTAGTGAATATAATTAATCCTGAAAGATCTGCTGGAGCCCTGTGGTATGTTGTTTTCTGCTCTAATTCATGCCAAAAGGGGGAAAATTTTCAAAGATTGTTTTCATTTCTAGCAAGATAATGTCCCCGCTTTGCTGTTTCCTTTTTGATTAACGTAAAAGCGCAAAAGAAAATTAACTTGCTACTGGACTAATTTAGTGGGTGTTTCACACGGAGCACATTTTGATGGCTGAGTATGGTAATAAGAGACCTGCTGTATGAGAGACCAACAGGGGACATTGCAGGGTTTCCTGATTTACTGCTATTTTGGGTATTGCCAGTTTGATAGGATTTCCAGTTTTTTGTTGGTTTTTTTTTTTTTTTGGGGGGGGGGGG
>VXBJ01000795.1:184849-226948 GCA_013400055.1 Nycticryphes semicollaris
TGGGTGTTGTTTTTTGTTTGGGTTTGTTTTTTTTTTTTTTTTAGAGGCTGGGGGGTGGAGAGGAGGGAAGGGATGGGAAGGAAAGAAAGAAAAAGCTTCAGTCAGAAAGAGGCTTTGTATTCCTGGTTTTCCTGGTCTGGATTCAAGTGACATTTTCTGCTGAATCCATTACCACTAGTCCATACAAGCGACATGCCAGATCCCTTTTGTCCTTCAAAGGCTGGATCAGCTCTCCCCTTTTGCGTGGGGAGGGGTGCTGCATCCCACCTCTGATAAACTTCATAATTAGCTTTCCTAACAGAGCATGTTATCTGAAGACACGCTTTTACTAATTGCAACAGGAAGTTTTGGCAGAGCCGTGTACCCACTGCTTGCGCCAGGCGCTCCCTGTGGGCCCTGGGAACTGATACCCACCGGCCCAACACCCAGACCAGAGCCTTGAGCTTCAATTAGCCCCGGCAATTCAGAAGGAAAACAATTCTCCATTTTCTCATTAAAAGATGAAAGAGGAGAGGCTTCATTTCCAACACCCGCCCCCAATTTTTTGTTGTTTTTTACTTAAACACCAAGTGATAATTTTTCGCTGTGAAGAAGCTGCTTCTCTTTCCTGGCCCTTGATTAGGAAAGACAATGGGATTAGTTTAAACCGAGTTGAGAGGCCTTAGTGACTCCTTTGCAGGCTAAATTGCGGACGAGGGTGGATAATGGGAGATTGATTAGGGTTAATAGACTTATTTTTACAGGTCACGCCGCACAGCACTCTGGGTTGTGGTGCTCCAACACATATTATTGCAAGCCATAAATCAAGTGGCTTGGAAGGACTTCAGGGCTCCCTCCCTCTGAATTGTTGGCGAACAATTGACTTTTGTCTCCCTGTTGCTAGTGCTACCGCTTCTGTGTCCCCCCAAGTCTTTTGGCAGGGATTCACCCTGGGTGTGTGTATGTGTGTGTGTGTGTCAGCACCTCCTCCCCAGCGGCCAAGCACCTTGTAGAGCTGGGGTGAGGAGCTTGGCGCTTGGCCATGTTCAGCACCCTGCTGGGTCTGGCCCCAAAAAGGCTCCATTTGGGCAGATGTGGGAGCCGGCGGTGGAAGGGTAGGGAAGAAGGACTGAGCTTTTACAGTGCATTTTGCGAGTTTTATGCTTGGGGATAAATGGGGACCTTAAAAACCAGCTCTGTGGGACTCCCAGGTTTGTTTTCTTTCACTTCTAAGGTTACTGAGCATGTTCCAGCAGCTGGAAAAACTGCGTGGGACTGTCAGTCCTGCTTGTGCTCCATCAAAACGCCTCCAGCCGGGAGGTTTCCGAAGTGGTGGAGGGGGAAGGAGTGGTGAGGGGCGGGGGGCAACCAATTCCCACAAGGTTTCCAGGCTGTTTTGGCTCCAGCATCTAAACGTGACTAGAGACAGCACATGAAGAGTCAACACTGCTTACTTTTCAATGCCAGGTCAATGCTAAGCGGTGTTTTTGGGGTATATTAGATACTGCTTATGTACAGTTTTCTTTTAGAGAACACAAAAGGAATGTTTTCTAACAGGTGGGGAAGGTAAGAAAAGCTTATTTTGTGAAAGTCATAGCAGGGTTTCTTTCAAGCAGGGTAAGGCTCTGCTCTGTCTTACTACAGGAGAAAATCTCTGCTGCCTTGCTGGAGTTCTATGCTTTTGCAAAATGTGAGCTATTCTGGTTTTATATCGTTGTACCTTGATCCCAAATGGGAGATCTCATTTTCTGCAATGGGCACTAGCTCAAAGTACATTATATTATTCCACTGCAATTCACGCTGCAACAAACTGCAATAAAAATCCCCTTCGACAGCATGCCACAGTGTTACAAGTGATTGCTGCCATAAGTTATATCGCTAAGTGCCAGGACTGTGGTAAGCGCTAGAGCTAGCTGGAGATTTTTTCCACTGGAATAATTATCTCAAGGAAAGTGCCCTGTTTGCAAAATCAAAATTTTCCATGGGGAAATGCACACTTCTGCTATTTTCCTCCTTCTCTGCCCTCTGCTGCTTCCCACCCAGGCACTGCAACATCAGAAACTTTCAATTATTGTTTTCCTGAGAAAAGAGATGGGGTTTTATCAGAGTTTGGAAAACTCTGCAGCTATGTGTGGCAATGCCATAAAGCAGGACCCTTCACAGTCTCCAACAGCACCTAGTGCCATGGCACATGGGGTGCTGCGGGCAATGCCCTTCAGACAGGCATCACTGCTCCCACAGCGCTGGTGGCACAGGACAGACCAGTGCAGTTACTGGTCATGGCTCTGTGGAGCACACAGAAACCAGAAAATCATCTGGTGTTCCCCCCTATTCCCCCCCNCAAAAGCAGGATGTGATTTCCAGAGAAAGTGCTGACGTGATCGCTAGGTATTTCTGGCTGGAGATTGAATACAGCAGAGTTTTCATTCCTGAGCATTTCTAAAGGGCTGACTGCTGCAGTGGGAATGTGCTGCGTGAGAATTGCCCTCTGTCACATGATCTGATCTTTTCTATCCAGCTTTGACAGGCTTTCTCTGCTTTCTGCACCCTCTGTGCGCACACTAATTGAAGCTTCACAGAGATATTGTTTTTTGGCCATCCAGGGATCTGTGGAGGCTTTGTGGAAATTATCTTCTCCAAAGAGGATATAGGATTAATGTTAGCATAGATCAGATGTCACACACTTGCACAGATTCGAAAACAAACGCAGGAAGAAACAAATATAAGTGCAATAACCAGCTGGTGTGGGGGGGTTGCAGTTGGGGGGTCCTTGTTGTCACTGTAATCATAACAAATATATTACTGGCCTGTAGTACCTTTTGTTCAAAGGTGATGAAGCACTTCACCAAAAAAATGCCTGTTGTGCTGCATCATACTTTACAACATCAAATGTGTCTGTCCTGAGAACACGCCAACGTCTGTGCAGCAGAAACTGCTCCAAGGCAGGTAAATACAACACACAGAAGGAAATCAGATCTTAATCCTGGTATTGCACCAGGCACTGGGCAAGGAAGGAGTTCAGTTCTGATTGGGGTGTTACTGCAGCCACCCCCAGGTTGGGAAAGCTGCTGGGTTTTCTGCAGCTGGGATTGCAGTGTGGAAGGCACATCCTGAGCTCAACTAATGAGGTGCTTACTTATGGATGAGGTAATTGGGAGTAGCCTTTTTTGGTGGGTTTCTCTCCCCTCCCTTGGTCTGAGGTTTTACCTGCTTTGCTCTGTGCTCTCCCCAGCACCAAGCCACAAGTGCTCCTAATGAGCCTCATGTTTCCAAAAATGTCCTTGCAAACAACAACATTCCCTTCCTGTGAATGTTTGCAAAAATAAACCAAATGATTCCCAGCACTGCTGAAGATGTTTGCCTTTCTTTATGCAAATGAAGAACTGCAAATAATTTTTGGCAGGCTTGTCCTGGCTCACAGCAGTAAAGTAACAACAGGATATAGGTGAAGTCGATGACAGCTCTATAATAACAACCAAATCCAGGTAGATCAAGCATGTGTATCACATGTTATGTCTTTGTTACAAAAGGAGAGGTGTTTTTACATGGGGATAATTAACCAGAGATATCTACCTTGGTGTACGCTGCAAACAGTGGTAAGATAGTGTTACCTAGATGTGACTGGATGGGTTTATCTTGACTAGGTATATCTAGGCAAAATCTATAATTCTTTGTCTAGACAATGATCTCACAACAAGAGAATGAACTTTAATTAGCTGTTTTGATGGGAAAAAAAAAACCCTTTTGTGTAATGGAGACAAAGCCAGATCACTTATGAGCAACCCTACAATAACAAACCTTTATGTCCATAAACATAGCAGAGAGGGAAGGGGGTGGCAACAGTGAGAGGATTACATTTCAAAGTGTCAAGCAGTTATTTCAGACACTGGTAAGGACCTGTCTGCGTAACAGGGTCAAAGGCAGAATTTCCACCTCTCTACCCACCGCTCGAGTCGAGAGGAAGGAAGGACCAAGAACATTTCCCTGTGTGAGCCCTCATTGCACCGTTGGAAAGTGCCAAGCAGGGCCATGGGAAGAAATGAATGAAAAAGCTTCGTGGCCATGTGTTTAAAGAGCTGTTGGACAATGGAGTAGTAAAATGCTGTTGAGAAAAGGAAAAGTTTTAGGTCAGTCCTGGCATCCTTACAAGACAACGAGAGGCCCAAACCTCTGCTCTTCCTGCAATCATGGGCTCTGAAGTGCTACAGTCAAATAAGCTTTATCCCCTTTAAAAAATAATAAAAAAAAATCTGGATTTTGAGGCTCTTTCTGTACAGTGTGAAAACTCACTGACACAGCTCCCTTCCCCAGCTGAGGCTATCCATGGACACCCTGGCACTGGAGCACTATGTGACGCTCAACAACTAAGGTAGGCAGGCTACATAACCCAACAAGTTGGATTCTTTTGTTTTCACAGACCAACTGTGATAGAAACACACCTTCTATGGAGCATGAATAACACCTAGCAAAAGGTCCAGAAACATCTTTGTTTTCCTTTTCCTCAGTGCAAGAAAGAGGAAAAAAATAGCACAAGGCATTGGCTGCTCAGTACAACTCCGGTTCTTGATTTTGCACCATAATAAGGTCCAGGCTGATTAAAATTAGTCTTGTGTGGATGAAATATAAGAAGTCCTGGTGCTTGATAAGATCTCAGTGAGGCTGATATTATTTAATGTTTATGTTCCAGTACTGCCCAGAGCCCTCCCTGGAGGCAGACTCTCAGCTTTATGCAGAGAGAGAGCAAGAAGCATCCTCATCCTCTGGACTGAACGTATCTCAGCCCTGATGCTGGGACTCTCTCTGCAGCCGTGGTGGTTTCTCATGACTGCTTCTCCCGGTGCTCTGCTGCCGCCTGTGAATGTCCATGTGTAATGTGCCCACCACACCAGGGAGGTGGGAGCAGCCAGACAGTGTGTAGAGGATGGGGAGAGCCCTGCCAGCAGCGTGTTCTCTGATGATGGCTGCCAATAAAGTGCAAAACCAAGCAAATCTGAAAAGTGAGTGTCTTGTGTGATTAGCAGGGCTTTGCATATGGATGAGAAGCAAAGATTAAGCAGTTCTGCCCTGGAAATGGCTTTATGTGCTGCTAGTGCCAGCCCAAGGCACAGAAATGGCTGTGGTTCTTCCCAGAGCTATCACAACAGACCCCCTCTGAGCCAGCAAACAGGGCTGTAGCACCTTCCAGCTGGCCCAGGCTCTGCCACCGCACCCTGAGCTGAAGGGTGCTGGGAAAGATTCTGAGCTGGGACTGAGGTTGTACCCATGGTTTTAGGAGGTTTAGGTGCCCGAGTGGTGCCCTTGATCTCTTTGGGCTCCTCTGTACAGAGTCTCTGGCTATAGATGATATAGACCCTAAATGGGCTCTCTTGCCCTCTGAAGGCACCTGTCTCCATCCAGTGACCATGGTGGGAGCCAAGATGTTTACTATGTGTGTCTCAATCCAAAGCCTGAAGTTAGATGGTTAGAAAGGTGCAGAAAGTCTGTGGCACAGAGAAAAGCCAAGGAACTGCTGCAAAATGTAAGGGCACTCAGTCTGCAAAAGGGTAATTCAAGGAACATGTCCTGTCTGGCTGTGTGACTTTTGCTTCTGAGGACTCTGGTCAGGATGAAAGGGTTAGAGATGATCCTAAGGTCATGGACCTGGAAAGGGGCAGGGATGGGTGCAGAAAGGAAGAGCTGCAGGGAGGTTGATGTGTTCGCATGTGGCTGTTGCACCTGCAGCATCTCATTTGGAGCTCATTTAGTTTTAGAAATGTGGAGTTGTCATAGGCTATGTCACAGCCCATGTCCTGTGGTAAAGAACAAACAGGCCCTGCTGCCAGGCTACACCAGAGTCTTTCTATGGGCATCCACCTTCCAGCACTGAGCCTGAGCTGCTCTGGCTTGTCAGACGTGTCACATCATCTCATTCAGGGCCATTGAGTTTATTCTCTCTGCAAAAGGTTATTCTCATGAATAGTGGCCATAAGGCTGCTCTGCTCCATTCAATCCCCTGTGTTGTCTCTACATCCTAGGGCTTCTCTCCAGAGAGATGGACCAGCCCTGATGCTGGCCAGGAATATCCCTGGGAAATGAACAGAAGAGCTGAAGGTTTTCCATTTTTTCCTCAATCAGCTCTCAGGCCAACTGCAGCACACAGGATATCCATTGGGGGGGACCTTCTGCTCCTCTTCAAAGGAGATCATTAAATACATTTCAGCTTTCGTGTCGATTTTGTGTGGACTCAGATCACTCATCAAAGATGACTTTTGATCAAACTCCCCTTGGGAGAGACCTCTCAGTGGTAGACTTGAACCAGGGAGGGACAAAAGGCAGACAAGATGAGGAAATAATAATACACTTTAAGCATTGGCCCTCATTAATATCTTCAATAAACAAACATGTACATCTGAATATTACTCTCTCTTACATACCCACAGTTATCACTTAACTATATTCCACATGAAAGAACACTTGTCATAAGCCATTTCAACTCCCATCCCAAGTTAATATATTAGCACTCATTTCATTTGCATTTTAATGGTGAGACTACACTTTTCAAATAAATGACTGCACTTTATCAAAGGATTACTTCATTTTGACTGTAATGCTGCTCTGCCATGCGGGAATCGGGGAGTGTGGAGCTTGAAAAAAGCCCTGCAAAGCAGACCCACTGGGTTCAAGAGCACCAGCCTTGTTCTTTACAACTCCATCTTCGTAATGAGGGGGAAAATAGCAATGCCAAAAGGTACTGGCTGCTTCTCTTTGTGCTGAAGGCAGGTGCCGATTATACCACTTCACTTCTGCACTTTGTTATGTGCATTGGTTCCTCTCCTCCAGGGAACATCGTTAAGGGCTATAGATGGCCTGAAATGAATCTGTGGATAGAAATCCCTGGGTTTCTCTCTATCTGGGCTTTGAATCTTCACTGTGAATTGTAGTTTGGGTTGGAAGGGACCTTAAAGATGACCCAGTGCCAACCCCTGCCCTGGGCAGGGACACCTCCCACCAGCCCAGGTTGCTTCAAGCCCCCTCCAACCTGGCTTTGAACCCCTCCAGGGATGGGGTAGCCACAGCTTCTCTGGGAAACCTGGGCCAGGCTCTCACCACCCTCACAGCAAAGAAGTTCTTCCCCACATCTCATCTCCATCTCCCCTCTTTAAAACCCTTCCCCCCTCGTCCTATGGCTCCCCTCCCTGATCAAGAGTCCCTCCCCACTTCTCCTGAAGCCCCTTTAGGGACTGGAAGGGGCTCTGAAGTCTCCCCAGGGCCTTCTCTTCTCCATTGTAGCTGAAGCCTGTTCTGGTGTCAGCCGTTTCCCCAGCAGATCGGAGCAGTCTCCCACTGGGACAGGATCCAGCATCCCTGACTCAGAGGAGGGGGTAACATGGGGGCAACACTGGGGGCCCAGCTGGATGGTTTTAGGCCTAAAAAGCCAGAATATATACAGAAAAATCAAATTATCCTTTACTTTGAGAGGCAGAAAGACATGCAAGTCTGCATGGGTGTGCTAAATCTTTAGACAGTGAAGAAAGTATGCAAAAAGACGAATGCAAAACGCAGTTTGCATGGCAAGAAGTTTGGTAATGCTGGCCCTCCTTCCTAAAGCAGCACCCAATTCCCACCTTTCCCGGCGATCCAAGGAGAATCTACCAAGGAAAACCAAGCTTGGGTGCTCCTGGTGTTGCTACTTTATTTGTCCTAACTAAAAACATGTCTTAAATCAGGTCCCAGCCTGGGGCCTGGAGGGGGATAAATGCTGAAGCAGGCCCAACTGGGGGAGTGGTCAGGGTGGAGGGAGGGGTGTTATGGCAGCCCAGCAAGAAAAGCCTCTGGAAAGGTGCATGGGTAGCTCCAGCAGGAGGTTGATTGCTGGGAGGTTGGGAGGGGTGTGTGTGTGTCGTGTGGGTGTGGGGGTGTGTGTGTGTGTGTGTGTGGGTGTGTGTTGTGTGTGTCGTGTGTGTCCTGTATGTGTGTGTGTGTGAGTCCTGTGTGTGGAGGTTGAGTGCTGGGAGGTTGGTGTGGGGGTGTATGTGTGTGTCCTCTGTGTGTGTGTTCTGTGTGTGTGTGTCCTGTGTGTGTGTGTGTCCTGTGTGTGTGTTTGTGGGGGTGTCCTCTGTGTGTGTGTGTGTGTGTCCTGTGTGTGTGTGTTTGTGGGGGTGTCCTCTGTGTGTGTGTGGTTTGCTTGGGAAGGGGGTAGGAATCCATGAGCTTGGGAGGGGGACAGCCTGGTATAAAGGGCTTTTCTGGTTTCTGGCTGTTTTATCCTGAAATCTTCCCCTTCTGGGAGTGCTGGGAGAGTTTGGAGATGGTGGTGGTGTCCCCAGGTACTGCTCTCTCATTAAGTTGAACACCTGGCTGGTGGAGGAAATGCAATATAAAGTTGCACTGGTTTGTTGCTTGTTGTTTAATATTGGGCTCTGTAAGAAGGTTTCTCTAGCTGGAAGAAAAATCCCTACCACCAAATTTTAAATTTCCTCCTTTCCTATGATTCCATTTATTAGCTTCTTCTTGCTGAGAGAAGACGTGTTTCACAGTGCCCCATTGACTGGGCAGGCAATCAAAATGTCCTTAAACATCAGTGAGTTTTGTTTTAAAACTTAAGTCAACCTTTAGTTTGATTTGGAATAAAAATGAGCTGTCATCTCCCATTTCTTGATGGGAATGCTGTTGTGGCAAATGTTGGAGGAAAAGAATTCCTAGGTGTGTGGGTTAAACCCTGCATTAAATGGAGGCAGGATAATGCAGTGATCTAGAGCCATTATTTGCAACTCAGGCTGTGATAATGAAGGATGCTGGGGAGCTCTAATGTGTGAAATTGTTGGTGGGGATAATAGAAATCTCTAGCAGCTTACTTATTTATTTATTTATCTGCTTCAAATTATACATTGTACTGACAAATTGAACCATGAGCTGCCAAGGAAAACCACCCCCACTGCCTGTCTGCAGCAGGGCTTCTCCCTGGGGAAAATCCAAGTGTCTCCCAAACTGGTTATTAATTAGAAACACTTTCTTTCATCAGGAGTTTACATGCTGGTGAAGTTTATCCGGTGTCAGAAATGAAAGATTCTGGATGGTGACAGCAGATGCTTCTGGAGAGACTCCAGGCTCCGACACTTGGTCCCAGGCTGGTGGATGCTCCTGTAGAGGTGAACAGTCTTTTTCCTTCTTCATGTCCTCTGCTGTCCTGGGAGTCAAAGGCTCTCTGTGCTAGTGAGCAATGTGGTGCAATAATAGTGACCTGTGGGGATAAACTCCTGGTGCTGAAGAGATGAATTTCATATTGTGTATCTTCTTTTTATGTTGGAATATATTCTGATCTATGGATTGGTCTTCACTAGCAGTTGATGCATATTAGATAGATCTTCTGTTTGAGGTTTTGTCTCCATGGGATACCCCCACTTCTGGGATGTGTCTTCCCTTGTGAACTATGTGTCTGTCTCTCCATCCCTCCTGTGCTGAGGAAGGAGATACAGGAGAGATAAAGGACAGCCCTGTCCTTGTGCAGCAGGCTGGCTGTGTCGTGGCTGGGCTGAGTTGTGATAAGTTGGCTGATTAATTGCCCTGAGGACTCTGCACAGAGCAATAGGTATTGCTGGCAGACCTGCTGGAAATTGGGGGTCACTCAGGGATGGAGGGAGGTAAAGTGGAGCCTGGAGGATGATGGGGGAGGGACAAAGAGATACCAGAGTGGGTTGCTCTCCTACCACCGATTTGAAGTAGGCCTGGGAAATCCTGATGGAAATTGTTTAGCTTCCTGCTAGTTGTACTGGTGATTTTGCGCTGGGGTGTGTGTGCACTCTGAAGAAGCCCAGTAATACCTGGTCTGTAGCTGTTTCTAGAAGGGCACAGAAGAGAGGGTCTTGCTAGTAAGCTCACCCGGTGCTGGTGCAGGTGGCTGGAGAGTAACTGCAGGGGTGAGGCTGAGCACAGGGAGGCAAAAGGGGCCATTGCTGTGGCCTTGGGGCATGTGCTCTGTGTTCATGGGTCTCCCTGCTGCAGGTTGCACTGAGGTAACCAAACTGCACCTTTACTGGCCTGGTGCTGGCAAGTCTCCAGCAAAAATCCTGAAGCTAACCTGTTATTCATCAATATTTTAATTGTTATGCTTCTTACCACATGCCTCAATTATTTCATAAACGCTGGCTCTAAATCCTCTGAACATGTTTAAAATAATTCCTTAGGCATGCAGGGACAGAGCTGCCTGCATTCCTCCTTGGTTATATATAATGCTGTTGAAGCCTGGGATGACTATGGCTGTCTGCATTTATACCACAAAATCCCTTTTGCCCTGCCTGGGATTTGAGTTGTGTAATTCATGTGGGCTACCTGCAAAGCTGAAGCAGCCAGCAAGGCTTAGGGATCGCTTCTCTGAGCCTGCAATGTGAGGCTCTGTGTGATACACTGCACATACACACGTGTCCCAAAGTGGTGGTACGTAGTACTCGAGAGCACAACTTGAAGAAAATCCCTTTGCTGTGATGTTTTGCACGGCTTCAGGGAACTGCTAGAGGTTGGCAGATGCTGCCATGGTCCCTGCTCTGCCCTGTTTGATGGATGAAGGTTACAGCTCCACAGGGGTTTCCAGTGTGATCCTGGTGCTCGCTCCCTCTTTGTTCAGTTGCTGTCCTCAGATGGCAACAGATGGCCTTTGTGCTCTGACCCTCTTCCTCCTCAGACCAGTGACTTTTAAGTACTATCCAACTTCCCCTGGCTTTGACAGAGGGGAGAGCAAGCAGCCTCACCCCATGGGGAAGGTTTTTCCTCATCCTGTGCTGGGATGTTTTGGAAGAAATGAGCACACAGTGTTACCAACTCTACCGAGTCTTGGCACTAACCCGCAATGAGCATCATGGTGGCAGCAGACATATCTTCTGCTCTCCTCCACTTCCATTGCCCTTGATACCTGGTGCTTTTAGTAGCTGGGGCAAGTGGGGTGCACCTCTGATACGGTTTTGTCATTTCCCTTGAGAAAAGAAGCAGGGGGTCAGGGCATGTCTCACTAATATGGGAGAAGCTCCAGCTGAGCCTGCCCTGTGTGTATCCTGCTCAACTCTGGTGGTAAATGATGATATTTGTGTCTTGAGATGAGCCTGTTGCTCTCCATGGGTATGTAATCTAAGGGAGAACTCCAGAGATCAACAATGAGGCAGCAGAGCATGCCGTGCACTAAAGCACAAAATAAAATAACCTTTAACTCCCTGGTGTGCTCTAATGTGTCTGTTGGCTGGTCTGATGAGGATGGTGGTGACCCCTGTTTACAGATGTAGAGCCCTTGTAGGCAGAAAGCTGGTTAAGGTAGTCCAGGAAACCTCTCAGATGTTAAGGACTTAACTGAAAAGGGACCTGGACAAGGTGACTTTTACAAGGGCTCAAACTGTAATGTCTTCTGTCACCTGTAGATAAAGTTAGATGCCTGCATGTTGGTAATGTGGTAATACTGGTATCTACCAGTCCCATTCCACCCCAAAATGAGGACATCCAATGCTGCAGAGTAGCATTTATATAAATAACTCTTTGCTCTTGTATTTGCTGTGACTAATAAGCGATGTGCTAATGAGGAAGAAGAGATTTCTCTTTGTGAATAACTCTTATTTTCCAGGTCTCCCTCCCCAAAAATGGAGGATGACTTGGTCCTAAGAGGAACCTGTTAGTTATAATGTCCCTTTGACCCAAAATATCTTCCTGTAACAGCTACATTTAACATGTGCCAGGCAGCCTGTAGTGCGACATATGCTCTACTTACCACCAAAGATGTGTATTTTTAAATAAAGCCATCACATGATGCTGAACTGACTGCCTTTCAGAAACCCAAGCGCACACTCTCAGCAGACTTGGCTTATCCAGTGAGCCTGTAATCTTGTTTAAAAAAAAAAGAAAAAAAAAAGAAAGAGATAGCTTGATTTGACAACTCCACCAAAAGCAGGGTTTACGGTGACTTGCACTCTTTGTGCTAGCCTGTAATTCCCTGCTCGTCCCTGGCATTGGGGCTAATCGTGCTATAGGGCTACAGGTCTCAATAGTGGAATTACGTTACTGCACTCTAACCCCTTGAGACTTCTTGAGGTCTTGGAAAAGCTACAAATAAAAATCACAGGTCCAGAGTTCCCCAGCCAGGTTTTTTGAGACTCTTAGGAGTAACTACATAGTACCAGTAGATTTCATCTGGCTTCATGGTGTTATCTTTCGTCCTCATCTGTTGTACAGCAGCTAAAACTAGATCATCCCAGCTGTAGTGTAGGACTCAATGAATGGCTCTGCTGAGGGAAGGAAAATGGCAAAGAATGAGTGAATATACCCAAATTGTCAATAAAATAAAACTATTACAGTACTTTTCCAGCCTCCGAAATTAAGGCTACAGATGCTAAAACTGCTTTGGTGCCACAAACCTTTTTCAGGCAGAGTTTTATTCCTAACCAGGGCTGGATTTGAGCAATTGTACTGTACAGTCCTTCCATTTCCGTAGCAAGAGAGATCACGTTTAATGTGTTGCCTTATGGGGGTTTCTTTGCATCCTTAATACATTGCCATTCAGTAGCTCTGTGCTTTGCAGGACCCTGGAGATAAAAGAACTAATATTGCTTCGAAGGTTATTTCTAACACAGGAGTAGTTAAGAAACTGTCTGCACACAAATGACAAATTATTGTAATCTGAACAAAGAATGGGGCAGTGAAGATCACACGAGCTGAAAACTTAAAAGAAGCCATAGACAAAGATGAAAAGATGGATTGAAAAAATGCTCTCAAAATGCTCCCAAATGCTGCAATGTGGGTAATTGGTACAAATGAGAGACGCTTCAGAAGCAGACTTGAAGATGAATGACCAAGTCTCTCTCCCGTTAGCTGCAGTGGCTGCTCGTGCCAGGGCTCTGCCAGTCTGTGCCCAGTAAAGCCTCTGGTTTACATGTGCTCACAGCACCGGGGAGAAACATGTGCTCTGGGGGGCTGGTTTTTCCTGATTTAACCAGCAGAAGGCTGGGCTTGCACTACAGCCATGGCTGATCCTACCTCTGCCATGAAATCAGAAGGAAAATATTCCTGTGTAATGCATTTCTTTCCTAATCTCATTTTATCAGCCTGACTTGCAGTTTGGTACCATTCATTTGCGTGGTGGCAATACCGATAGTGCAGCAATGACCAAGTGGTACTCTCAG
Source organism: Nycticryphes semicollaris (assembly GCA_013400055.1). Lineage (NCBI taxonomy): Eukaryota > Metazoa > Chordata > Aves > Charadriiformes > Rostratulidae > Nycticryphes > Nycticryphes semicollaris. The sequence continues at coordinate 197,962 of VXBJ01000795.1, forward strand.
GCTTGGGGATGTGTGATGACAGACTATGGGAGTGTGGTGCTCCTTTCTGTCTTTAAAATCTGCAGGTGTCCTGGTCCTGTGTGAGTGAAGGAAAAATTCACCGAGGCCTGGGGAAACTGGGATTTCACCCAGTGAAGTTTCTCTCTGAGCTGGGGGTAGAGCAGCTTTCTCTGTGAAGATGAGCCATGTATTGGCTGCTGAGTTTTATTTTCTGTTGGCTGGGATGGGAGGCAGAGTGAAGAGCAGAGAGGATGTGTCTCGGTGTTTCTCAGATACAGGCCGCTTCTGGCCAGCGAGTGAGAAGGTGATGTTACAGGACATGTCTTTTGGAATTTTGCCTCCAGCCTTTGGGTGTCCCAGCAGCAGCGAGTGTGTGATGCCTCGTGGAAATGCTTCAGCTGAGGGGTCTGGAGCACAAATCGTGAGGAGCAGCTGAGTGAACTGGGGGTGTTGAGGGGAGGTTGAGGGGGGACCTTCTCCCTCTCTACAACTGGAAAAGAGGGTGTAGAGAGATGGGATCGGTTTCTTCTCCTAGGGAACAGGCAATGGAACAAGAAGAAACTGCCTGAAGTTGCTCCAGGGGAAGTTTAGGATGGATATTAGGAAGAAATTTTACACTGAAAGGGTTGCCAAACATTGGAACAGGTTGCCTGCGGAAGTGGTAGAGTCACCATCCTTGGAGGTATTTAAAAGCCGGGTAGATGTGGTGCTGAGGGACATGGGTTACTGGTGGTTTTTAGCAGAGTTAGGTTGATGGTTGGACTCGATCTGAAAGGTCCTTCCAACATAGGCAATTCTATGATTCCTCTTCTAGTGGCTTTTCTCTGCTGGACATACAGCAGCAGTATGTGCCATGTGAACATGCTGCTGGAAGGTTCTTCAGCAAGCCTGGAAGGGAGAGGGGATGAAGGAAAGCAAGAAATGACTGAGGCAGGAGCAGATATCTCTGCTGGCACACCCATGGGGCCACAGAAGCTCATGGTAGCACTCAAAGCATTCGTAATAGAGAGGTTTTGCCCGGGGAAATTCAAGCCAAACCTCCAAAGTCTGCTTTGAGTGGGTAACCTTGATCTGCATTACGGTTTGCACTAGGCTTGCTTGGTGCTTTGCCTGTTATTAATCAAACCTTTGGAGAGCCTGGTCTTGGTGTTGGCTTGGCAGCAGGACCCGTGCCTGGGCAAGTTTACCTTGGCTCTGTGTTTCATTGCAGACCTCTGCTTCTGAAGATATATCAAATGTGTGATAAGTTTACAGAGGATCTGGACTGCATCTAATACGTTGCTTGTTCGGAGTGGTGTGTGTGACAAGGTCATCTCATCTCATAAATTTCATGTTTTCTTGACTCCCACGGAGGACTGTCAGAGGAGGAGATGTAGGATTGCTGCAGATTCCCTGTGCAATTTATCCATAACCCAGCAGTATCTGTCACATCCTCAAACTTACTGTTTTTCAAGCTACAAACTTAATGTGCATCTCTGTCCCAGCAATGTTGAACACCCCATCTCCTCCCAGAAGGAGTTTTAAGCCCCAGTGTTGTGCAGTGGCTCAAAACCATTGCTGGGCTGAGGGACACCACCTTCTGCTTTGAGCAGTTTGTGGCTTAGGGCTGGGGCTAATTTGGGGGCTGCATGATGGAGGCATGGACCTTTGCCTGCTTTGGTCCAGACGTGCCTTTGGTATCCAGCTTAAAGATCTGCTCTCACCTGATGAGGTCCCAGTGCTTAGGGACCTTGCCACATCCTGGCTGTTCCCCAGATCAGCTCACTCTTTGTCCCCAAGTCTGTTTTTGAATTGCCTTCAGTAAGATCTGAGCTCTTTGGAGGTTTACACCATTGGGCTCCACCTCAGGTCCTTGTTAAACCAAGAGCAAACTTTCTGTTGGCTTCTGCAGCAACTGGCTCAGCCTTGTAGCAATTTGGTGCATCTCATCCTTGAGTACCTGTCACTTGGCTGCAATACCTTCACCGTCAGCAACAGCCCAAGTGCTGGAGGTTGTTCTGAAGTCTGAAAGCTGTCTTGCACACACTGCCCTTGTCACATTTGCCTCCTTGCCAAGCTGGTAGCTGCCTTCTGTCTTCTGGGAGTAAGTGCAGTTGGCCAGTTGTGAGCCCATGGTCTGCTCTGACTGTACACCTTGCCATGGTGGAGGAGGCGGTTCAGCAGCTCAGTGTACAGACCCTTGCTGCAGTCAGTTTCTCTAGCTGGCTTTGACCACCTCCTATATTTCTCCCATGGCCACCACCACTAATGCAGGGTTTCTTTGCGGCAGCGAGTCTGGCTGTCTGCTGACACTTCAAAACTCAGGAGAAACCCCACGCTGCCAGCTCCTAGAGACGGATTTCTGTGTTGTGCAGACCTGTAGCAACATGACAAATCCATGTTTCTAGTGATCCAATGGTCACTGATTAATTTGCTCAGCTGGGGTTGCAGCGGGCCAAGAGGTAATGATAGAACAGGCTGGATTTTTATAGTCTGACATACTCTAGTGCTATTCGGGTCTGGCTGCAGAAATACTCATTTCTGTTTCATGCTCTGTTAATACCCGAGTCTGGAAATTGGTGTCTTAAGAGCTGAGCAAATATTGTGTGTGTCTTTCCCCCCCTCCAACAAGTTTTGGCTTAAGAAGAGGACATGGAGGTGCAGTAAATTTCCTTATCTCTGGGACATTACATCTGTATTTGCTGATAATTTCTCCTGTCCTGGAATATAACAGGCTAGGCCCTGCCACAGTTTCCATTTAGCAGCCTGTCCTGTCAGCCAGAGCAGAGTCGGAGATCTGGGTTTTAATGTAAGGAACGTAGAAAACAGCCATGCTTTTGCTATTCTAGTCCCCATGAAAACTCAGCAGAACTTCATGATGAAGTGTTGGAGCTGTTGAGCGAAATAAATAGAAACAGAAATTTACCTACCTACATAAGACAGTACAGTTTCTGAGGTCCTCTGGGGGCTATTGCATAGCTGATTGTATTTAAATGATACTATCTATTTCCTATACACTCTAGAAGAGATTCAGGCTCATTAGTAGATCTGAAACATCCTTTGTTATCCATTACAGTACAAGCAAACCAACAGACACTTTGCCTTGACATTGTAATATTTAAGAGGGGGGAATCTGTCTGCCAAGTGCTAAGTTGTCCTCTCCGTTTTCAATAAATAAGTATAATAAATAATAGGTAATTAAACTGTTCTTGATCTCTACTGTCTCATGATAATTTACTTCCTCATTGATTGGGCAGATTTTATTTTGGCACTTGACTAGGACTCTGGTTTGGAAAGGCCTTGTTATTCAAAATGTAGAAGGAAAAATAATACAAGAATCACCATAAAGCAGAGCACAAAGGCTGCTTGTTAAATGGGCATAAAGTACTTGGGGGGTTATTAGTGCCTTGCTGTTTTGATATTAAAATGGTGCTTCAGTGATAAATTAAGTCCCTGCTCAGAATGCCAATATCTGTTTGTGCTGTATTTGTAACGATGTGATGGTTCCTTGCTGCTAGAGCATCCTTCTGGGACAAGAGGAGCTTGTGGAGCATTGCCCTGTCTCCTGGGCAGATTCCTGCCAGGCTGCTGTGGTTTTCCCCTGTATTTCTGTGCTGCTTTGTGTTCAGACCAACTACTGATTACCTGGACAGTGTGTTGGTGGAATATTTTGTGAAGTGGGATTTGAGACCAAGTCACAGGTTAATATAGGGATGGAAGGGACCTCTGGAGATCATCCAGTCCAACCCCCTGCCAGCGCAGGGTCACCCAGAGCAGGTCCCACAGGATTGTGTCCAGGCAGGTTTTCAATGTCTCCAGAGGCGGAAACTCCACCACCTCTCTGGGCAGCCTGTTATAGGGCTCTGCCAGCCTCACAGGAAAGAAGTTCCACCTCATGTCAAGATGGAACTTCTTATGTACAGGTTTATGCCCGTTCACTCTTGTCCTGTCACTGAGCACCACTGAAAAAAGACTGGCCCCATCCTCCTGACACTCACCCTTTAAGTATTTCTAGGTGTTGATCATGTCCCCCTTCAGTCTTCTGTTCTACAGACTAAAAAGACACAGCTCCCTCGACCTTATTTTGTAAGAGAAATTCTCCGGGCCCCTCATCATCTTTGTGGCTCTCTGCTATACCCTCTCCACCAGTTCGCTGTCCTTGTGGAACTGGGGAGCTCAGAACTGGTCCCTGTGCTCCAGATGGGGTCTCTCCAAGGCAGAGGAGAGGGGTAGGATGACCTCCCTTGATCTGCTGGTCACGCTTTTCTTGATGCACCCCATACTATTGGCCTTCTTGGCCACAAGGGCACATTGACGGCTCATGGTCATCCTGTTGTCCACCAGGACTCCCAGGTCTTTTTCCTCAGAGCTGCTCCCCGGCAGGTCAGCCTCCAGGTCACCTGCATCCAGGTAGTCACAAACTATATATACACGTTGAAGACTTAAAGTAGAAGTTAGGGCGCTCTTGTCAAAGCTGAGGAACTTCTAATAAATACGCTATCTGCTTGTGACTAAGAAACCTTGATGGAGGGCTTGGTGCTGACTGCTGGAGACCCAAGTCCTCTGTTCATCTATGGGATCTTATGCCATCTCTCCCCCCCAAGTCCTCAGAAATGCCTGTGTGCTTGGGGGCACCAGTTGGGATACAGATAGTTAATGCAAAATAAGCCATAGTGAGAGTTAGTCTCCCACTTCACAGTGTTCCACTGCACTGAAGTAGCACTACTGTATCTAAATAATAAAGATTAATAATGATTAATCTCATGAATGGAGAAACAGAGGGGAATAGTTGTCAATCAGATATTTAATGTGTGGCTACTGTCTGGGTAGACAGAGGGAGTAGCTGAACAGTTTCTGGGAGCAAGGGACAACAGATATCCATTGCAACAGCTGTTTGTTCCAGCTATGTTTTAGCACCCTCTAGAAATGCTTGTGTACACACCTTAAATACTTCCAGGTGTATTGAACAAATGTGTTCAAATAACTCTCCTGAATAAACATGCCATTACTCTGGGTTAACTCTGCCAGGGTTAAAGGAGGGGTGGATTCCTTTTATTTAAACCTGCTCTGACTTACATTAGTGTGTTCTAGACATAGCCCTCCCAAATACTTGAGAAGCTCACGTTTTGTTTTCTAAAGGCAGAAAAGGCCTCTTAGGTAATGAAAATAGTGGTGATTAGTGAAGTTTGTGGATAAAAAGAGGATATGAAAGTAACGTAGAAATCCTTTGATATATCACTCACTGTTCCTGAGGCGATTTATTCGCCTTGTCTTGACTTTAAATTTCCTCTGTAATATGCAAGTGAAACTACCTCCTAAATTTACACTCTTAAAAGATATTTTACCTTGCCATTCTATGTGAAAATATACTTTCCTCCTGAGCTGGTCTTGGCAGAAATGGGGAAAATGCTATATTAAAAAAAAAAAAAATCAATCTAAGAGTATTGATTTGAATCTTTATAGAACCCATTTAGGTTAGTTTGGGCCCCTGCTGTGTTCATCTAGAGAACAATACACAGGCAAAGCAATTCATTTTATCTAAATTTAGCTACCAAAAATCAGGTATCCAGTAGTAAGCCAGTTGTTTAGGCTTTAGTGGTCAATGCTGCTGAAGGAGCCCCTCTGAGGGCAGTTCTTCTGTGTTATAGGAATGAATCAGCCCCTGAAGGTGTCTGACTCTCCGTTGACTGGGAGGAGTCCAATGATTCATGAGATTAGACACCCGAAGACTGATTCTGGTGTCTAAAGGTCCAGTGCCATTTTAGACACAGAATGATATGCAAGGTGTATGTAATGATCTGGGAGATGTAATTACTCTGGGAGAGTTATGCCTTTGTATAAGAAATACACACCTCCCTCCTGGCCACTAGGAGAGGAATACCTTGGGAAATCTAGACTGTAGCTACGTACTTGTTTAGGCATGTAAATCCCACATCTAATGCTTAGAAACCTCAAATTTATTGTGTTGTATTGCTGAGTCTGTTTTAGGGGCTTTCATAACTTTAGGAGCTGGAGGGACATCCAGCCCTTTCTTACTACTTTTTACAAAGACCTCATGAAGTTTGCAGGGCTTTGGGGGGACGACTTCCATGGACAAATGGATTTGCCCACAGGGCTTTCTGTTTAGCTGCTTTCATCAAAGTTTTATGTCACTCCTGGTGTCCTGATTGATACTGGAGATAAGAGAGGGCTGGTCCCTTCAGTCCCGGAGTGCTGCTAGATGGACATCCACAAGGTATTACAGAGTCAATTGTATCCTGTGCTTCTGTTGGTATTGGCTGGGAACAACTTAATCCCACTTGAAGCTGTATTGCTGTGGGCACAAGGCAATGTTTCTGAGTGGGGTTGAGAATGTATCACTGCGCGTCACCCTGAATCGATGGAGAAATATGGTGTGACTTTGAGCTAGCAAATATGTCAGAATTGATTCTATAGGCTTTAATTGCAATAAAACTCTGAGGTATTTAGGGCTACAAAGATGATTAGAGGCCTGGAGCACCTCTCTTATGAGGAAAGGCTGAGGGGACTAGGGTCTTCTTAGTCTATAGAACAGAAGACTGAGGGGAGACCTGATCAACCCCTAGAAATGCTTAAAGGGTGGGTGTCAGGAGGATGGGGCCAGGCTTTTTTCAGTGGTGCCCAGGGACAGGACAAGAAGAAATGGGGACAAACTTGAACAAAGGAAGTTCCATCCAAACATGAGGAGGAACGTCTTTCCTGTGAGGGTGGAAGAGGCTGCCCAGAGAGGTGGTGGAGTTTCCATCTCTGGAGACATTCAAAACCCACCTGGATGTGTTCCTGTGGGACCTGCTCTGGGTGACTCTGCTCCGGCAGGGGGTTGGACTGGATGATCTCCAGGGACCCTTTCCAACCTCATGTCATACTGTGATTTGACTGGAAGTCAGATAGTCCAGATCAGGTACAGTGGCTCACCAGAGATTTCCCTGCTTCTCTGCTCGTGTTGCTTTACAGCAGCTGAGGATTCAGTTTGTGGTCTTTGAAGCAACCAGCAGCGAAGAAACCAGGTAGAAAATAGACCACTCAGCAACACCTGTAGCAAGCAACAAGTACATTCTCAGAGTTACACGGCAGCTTAATTAAAGGAGGAGAGACCTGCCAGGCTTAATTTATTCTTGAAAGCCCCATCAAATTTAATTTGTGAGTGCAGTTCTTCCATCTGCTTTCAGGCATTATCTGTGGAGTTCAGTAGAAAAACATATGTCTTGTGGTTAATAAGAATTTGTTTTAATGGATTATATGACTGGGTGATTAATAACTGCTCAACTCTTATTGTTCTCATTATAATGATAACATGCAGCCCTGCTACCCAGCCCCAACCTATTGTCGTGAAAAGAGATCATAAAATGGGAGATGAAAAATTCCTCTGGTTGAGATGAAAGCAAAAGGATCAAGAGAATGTCTGCACGGAGCTACATGGAGAAATCAGCTTCCAATGGTTCTTAGTATTTCTCTTTGGGGATTATGTATCAGATCATCAAATGCGCCCCAAGCAGGGCACTTGAGTCTGTATTTAGAGGTGTAGCTCTATCTGATGTCTAGCTGCTAAAGGTGCTGTGTTGGCATCCAGGAGGTCCTGGGTAAAACCCTGCTTTCCACAGCCTCCCTCTGTAGGCTTGGGCAAGTTCCCTCCACCTCTCCAGAAATAGCATCCGTGCAGAATTATTCCCAGTGCGCATCAGATGCTGACCTCACCAGATTTTCCTCGTTTGCTGGCTCGCCCCCAGTTTAAGCTGCCCATCCCTTCCTCTGAGCCAAAGCTCAGCCTCTCCGTAGAGTTGCGCCATATTTCCATGAGAGCAAATGAGATGAGAACATGACCCTCCAGTTTAATGACCAACTGGTACTTTCAATTCAATCAAGCACCAAATCCAGAGTGATTCCTCGTATTCGCTTTCATGATACGTGGGCTGGGTATTAGGAGCATTGGGAGCTTTGTTGCTTGGCAGATATTCAAACCGGTTACTTCACAGGAAATTCCGTTTATTAAAAGAGTCCAGCGATTAGGTTATCATCATCTCTACTTCTCATTTTCTCTGTTCACAATGAGAGCTTGAAAGGGAGAAATTTATTTGGCTGTTTTTAAAGGCACAAGTTGCAATGTGCTCCCAGACAGGAAATAAAAAGACATTATTACTTCATAGCCCCCCTGGGGGAGATGGCAGGCGGTCAGGCATGTGGTCCCAGGAGTCATAAAGCAACACAAACCGGAACAGGTAACTGGTGTCATTTTGGCTTTGATTTGCTTTTCCAGTATTAACCTCGTGTTAACCTTCAGAGCAAGAGGTCAGGGAAAGGCTGCAACCTCAGATGCTGGAGAAAGGAACTTTGGCTGTCTGAATTACGCAGTTAGCAACAAATAGTATTAATAATAAAGAAAGAAATTATGCCTGAACAACATTTCCATTTCAGCTGAAAATTCTCAGCTCATTTATGTGCAGAAGGAAAAAGCAAGAGGTACTTCAAAGCAGGGAATAGAATCAATGTCCTCCCAAAAGCAGAGAGGGAAAATGATGTATTTTTTTAATGGTGTGGTTTGTTTGGTGGTTTTTTTTGTTGTTTTTTTTTTTTTTTAAATTTTCTCTTTAGAGCATTCACCATGCCCTTCCTCTCTCTGTGTGCTTGTGCAATACCCAGGCACTGGTGTCAGCAGGGGAGTGCTGATTTTCTGCCCAGGTCCGTTCATCAGACGCCTGATGGTTTTACTGTACTGCAGCGATGACTGCAGTTGGCACTTGAGTCTTAACTTCTCTCTTTGCTGGGACCTGGAAGCAGCAGGCGTGCTTCCCTGGGGTACAGGGATTTTGCTTCCTTGTACTGGAACTGGGTGAACTTGCCTTTAGCCCTTTTGCTGGCCCTTTTAGCTCCTGCTGCTTGAAACTACCATCTGCTCTGAAAGCTCCCTTTCTTACCGAGCTACAGGAGAATGGTGGGCACCAGGAGTGACGTGTAAAAGCTCTGATATGGGCATGAAGCCTTTGGATGGCAACATGAAAATGGCATTGATTGCACAACTGCACCCATAAAAATGGAAAGAGAGGGGAAAATCATAGCGAGCACACAGAGTATTTCACTGGCGGCTTTGTTGTTTCCATAAGGGACAGACAGATGGGGCCAATTTGATGGAAGTAGGAAGTTCTCTGCCAAGCTGCATTCATTCATCTGCTCTGTGAAATATTAGGTGGCATATGGTAACTGGTATTTTCTGATAGATTCCTGCAGCAGCAGGATGATGACAGTGTCTCTGTAGTGAGAGATACGCAACAAACCAGGCAAAGTGGTGGGGAGAGGCATTGCTGAAGGTGGACCATGGCAAGTGCTGAGGGACGGGGAGGCAGGATGCGTGGTCCTCTGCTCTCCAGATGTGGCATATGTTACATTAGGTACTGGGCAGGAGCAGCTGGTTTGCACTGGTCAAAGTTTTTTGCAAGGATTAAGTTAATACAGAGTTATAAAATGTATTATTTCTTATTCTACAGCTTTTTGAGACCCTTAAACATGATTGTGAGCAACTCAAATATTTGTCTTCAGGGAGGGACTTTCACAGAGAGGGGGAAAAGGGATGATCTGGATTATTTATTTTGGTAGAACAGATTTTTTTCACGTAAAAAAAAAAATCCTCTTGGCATATTTGGGCACAGGCAAAAATCCTGCTGGACAAAGGTGTCTGGAGCGTGGACATGGTGTGAAAACTACCTTGGGCTTTCTCTCCATTTGGGCGGTTTGTTGTAATGGTATCTATTGCCCCAAACTCTGAGTGGACATGAGGATGGTATCTGTTATTTAATGTTCCTGCCTTATCACTGACTTCCTATCAGCAAAGATGGGATTCATATGCTGAAATCCAAGTGTTTGTTTCTGAGTCTACCACCAGGAGCCCTGTTTTCAGTAGTCCTCTCTGTAGTGCACCTCTTCTCACCTGAATGTAGGTGAATCCCCCACTCAGCATTAATTTCACAGCCCTGTATCTTGATTATCTCCCTTTTTCAGGTGGATAGAGTCATGCGCATCCTCTCAATTCTCTTTGAGTTCCAATGTCACTCAATGCAGTAAGCACGGAAAGTAGGTCTGCTTGGGAAATGCCATGTATTTTAAGTGACATACTTAAAAGAAGATGATGAGTTTAATTATGTATCCCAGGGAAGGCAGGTTTCACTTTTATTTGAAGTTTTGTTTAGACATCCTTCTTTTAATTCTTGGTTTGTTTTTAATTTTATTTTCAACTTGCAAAAAGGAGAGAAGTTAAGAAAGGAAAAATAGAGGGGAAACACTTCTGTGGGTTTCTTTCCAAGCTTTGAAAGAGAAGAAAACTTTAAAGAGTAAGAAAAAGTAGGGAGACAGAAAGCCAGAGTCCTTCCAGATTTGGAGAACAAAACCAAAATGACGTCTTTCAAAATGAACATTTATCATTTTGTTTCATTTTGAAAGTTTTCATTAGAAAAAGAATTCAACCAAATCAACTCTGTTTGTGGAAACTCATGGGTTCCCTTGGAAACCCATTTTATTTTTCAAGGCTAGAGCTTTATGAAGAAATTGTAACCACATCGTAGCTGTTCAACTGCCTGAAATTTATGAAGCATGTTAATCAATCACCTCGTCCTGCAGGTGCAGAATTTTATAAATAGCAATTATGAGGAGATGGCATGATGCCAATCTTAATCCCTCTTTCCCCCACATCCTGAACTCAGCATCTTCAGAAAGCCCTCTGTGCTTACTAAGGCTCCGCAAATCATTACATCTGGGGGTTTTTTTTATTCACTTTCCAGGCAACATCCCTTGCGTCTTCACACTATTCTCTCTATTGTGTGATCCTCTAAGTGCTCTGCTTGGGTCCCTTTAAGATTTGACCTGCCATGGCACTGGGAGACCTCAATGGCTGGCTGTGGCTGGGCTACAGAGCTTCCCTGAGCACTGCTGTCACCTAAAACAGGTCAATAAATCTCTCTTCTCACCTTCACAAAAGGTTATGACACTGGAAAATGGAAAATTACATATTTTTTTTAAATGAAAAAATACTTGACCTGATTATATTTTTCTTTTTAATTAATGACACTTCTGAATGCAAGCAGGTTCAACGTGTTGCTCTGTAGGGTGGTCTTTCTTCAGACTGAAGTTCTGAAGAGAAATTTTGGTCAAAGACTCTGCTTTGGTGCTTGCCCCTTGAGCAACCATTATGTTTCCTCACACCTCCATTGATGTTTGTCTTGTTCACATACTGTCATTTACTGCAAAAAGCCCACCTTTGACCCTGCCTGTGCTTTGTACAGCATGGACAAAATCTCTCCTGGAGCCATGAGTATTGGCCTGTCCATGAAAGTTTCCTGCCGGTAGCGAGAATTTCCCCAAGAAACCCGGGATGCTAGGAAGAACTTCTTTGCTGTGAGGGTGGTGAGACCCTGGCCCAGGCTGCCCGGAGAAGCTGTGGCTGCCCCATCCCTGGGGGGGTTCAAGGCCAGGTTGGAAGGGGCTTGGAGCAACCTGGTCCAGTGGAATGTGTCCCTGCCCAGGGAAGGGGGTTGGAACTGGATGGTCTTTAAGGTCCCTTCCAAATCTGTCCATTCTATGTGCCAAGTATGCCTTGGTCATGCCCTTTGCAGTCTTGGGGGGGTCACTTGAGTGGCCACATGTGCTTCTGGTTCAGTGCCATCCTCCAAAGGGGGATTTTGGCATCAGCTTCACTTGGGGAAGAGAAAGGAGCAAAACTGTCTAGGTCATGAACTTCTATCACTTGTTGTTAATGGAGCAACTTCTCTGGGATTTTAATAAAAAGGAATATGTTTCCCTCTGGGGAACCCCAGCTCCGTTGGTGTCTTTGCTCTCCAGATGGGCCCAAATGAGGTGAAAAGAAGCCTGTTTCCAAGTGATACTATCTCATGAAAGATTGGTATGCTGGAAAATAATTAGCTGTCAAGACAAGTTGCTCGTGCCGCCTGTCCCCTGTCACCAAATGAAGTTCAGTGGGCTCAGAAGTGATGCAGAATCACCAGGGGCAGGGGGAAGCTGTCCCCAGATTAGATATGGCAAGCTTGTATGACACAAGAATTTATTACTTAGTCCACTTTACAGGAGGTCAGAAAGAAAATAACAACCCTCTTTGCTTTGTGAAATAGATACAGGGTTTGAGCATAACCCAGGAGTGTTAAGTCTTAATAAATTCTGTTGGTGACTTGCATGATGGACAGATTTATCTCCATCATGATATTTTGTTGCTTCCAGATGAATCCTAACCAGTGCTGATCTGAAACCTTCCTCCCTTTAATACACATCAATAACTTAACACCTCTTCCCCATATCGTCTGGCAGCAGTAGGAGCCGAGGCAGTGATTTTACTGGGGGAATGGTATTATTTTCTTCAAGGTGGAATATTATGGCCAGACTGCATAAACAGCTTGTATTTCCTTGCATTTTCTGGCAACACACATGGACCAGCTCCCAGTTCACTCCTTGAAGCTTTTACAACATTGAGAAGCCATCATAAACTTCAAGCAGTCAGGAAGATATTAGAGGAATGTCTTAAAAAGGAGAAGGAAAGAAACAAATGGAGAGGGGAGCAAAGGCAAACTCATAAGACAACATCAGAGGGTGTGTGAGGAGTAATGGGAAAGTGATTCCTCTGGGATGTGGGAGACTCAGCTTCTCCTTATTATACAGGAGATGTTCTTGATTTAGCAAATCAAGACGTCTCTTATATCTTGGCTTCCCCTTTCTAAAGCAAAATTAATAGCACTATGCAGGGGAATAACAGGCATGGAACTAGTGAGCTTTTTGAGCAGGCAAGTTGGAGGTGAGAGGGATAGGTTGGATTAGGCATCAGGATCACCTATAATAGCACCCAGTGGGGCAGTGTCCAGCTGAAGGGGGTTCAGTGGCCTCGGTGATCAGTTTCATCTCTTAGATTTCCCTGTGGCAGGGAGCCCCATGGCTTCTGCTCTGAACTGAGCTGGAGAAACTTTGTTCTGCTCAGGGTGGAGAAACCTGGTCCCTGATAGGGAACCTCAGCAGGGTGAATGGTGCAGGAAGGAGGCAGGTGTGTTGGGCAGGAGGGCGTTGGGAATTTCAGCCTTGGCTGATCCATTCCTTGGGGAAGGGATGAAGACTCTTCATGCACTTTGTATTGGTTTCTTGCCTTCAGAAAGAAGGTAATTTTGGCCCCAAATTCCCTGCCCTGGAGGGGTGAGTAGGGAACAGGCCAAGACCAGGGATGCGGGGCTGGTGCATCACACCTGGAAGGCGGGACTGAATGAGGCAGCTAACCCTGGAAAAGTGAGTAATTGCCAAAGCCAGAGGACTCCTCTCTCTCCATTAGCAAGCCTTTAACAAGCAAGCCCCCTCCTGCCCCCATGCATGATCCGATTGCCACTGCAGGGACCAGGGTAACCTGGGGTTTCTGTGGATGGGTGGTTAGGGGGAGGTCATGCTCTTTGAGCCATGATCTCATTCCCAATGCTTTTGGGATGCTATTTGTACCCCCTGCACCCATCCCAGCAGCCCTGTCTGCCCCATCCATAGAGCACCCAACTCTCAGGGGCAAACTTAGCTAGAAACCTATGGCGTGTGGGCTCTTGCCTGGTGGCTTGTGTTTCAGTATATGGGATTTCTTAATAATGGCGAATATCCCCCAGTGGTTTTCCCCGTGTCTTATTCCTTCTAATTAAATAAATACCAACACGTTTGGAAGAAACTGTGTAGTCATATTGCATTAGCCACAAGGAGCCGATTTTTTTTCTTTTGCCTTTCAAGGATCTCAGAATATCCTGCAACTATTAATTAATGCGGCCTCCTGACAAGTCTGTAGGGATATATGATAGCGATCAGTTATGGACGGGGAAAGTGAGTCATGTAGATCTGAAAGAAGGTCTGGTTCGGTGCATCGCGTGGTGGGGCTGGAAATAGAAAGCAGAACGCTTGCCTAGCTATTTCCTGCTGTAACCATGGTCTGGCCACCTTCTTGCAAAGCAGTGTGCGAGGTGGTGGAAAAGTTTCTGCAGAGAAAAGCAATCTCAGTTGCTGTCTTTCAAAGGCTTATTGCAAACACAGATTGATGGGGCAGGGAATGTACTTTAAACATTATGGCAAACACCTTGGCTGTGTCCCTTTCAAGTGAGAGCTTGAAGTAAGGGAATTTGACTGATGTGTGCTTTTATCAAAGCTATTCCCTATTACGTTAGGCACAGTAGCCTGTGGAAGTTAAGAAGTTAATGGGGGAAGCAGGCATTAAACAGAAAGATCAAATGCATCAGATAATAGCCAAAGGGATAAAACCAATACACCACCTGAGAGAGGCAATAAATGTAAAATGCTTATCTCTCATTTCAGATGTATGATTAACTGCTTCTAAATATACTGGGGACTGTACAATAAAAGGGAAGATGTGGAGGAGCTATAATGTGGTCAAAGTGTTTCAGGAACCCTGACCAAAGAACCTGTAAAAGCTTCTTGGGCTCCTAGCCGCCAAGGATATGTTCTGCCCCAATGAGGGCAAATATAAAGGTTTATGGATTTATAAATAATTTTTTACTGGGGAAAAAAAATCAAACATCACTGAGGTACAGAAAAGCGCTGTAGAAAAAGTTATAGGGTTGATGAGGATGGAATGTGGGGAGTGGTGTAAGAGTAAAATCCTGTTTGATGTTCACAAAGGGAAATGTTTCCTTTCTTTCCATTACTGAAAATGGCTTTTGTAGAGTTAAGGTCAGGGAGATTTTTCCAGTCTTGTGTCTCCAAAGAGCTCTTACCTGTTTTGCTGGCACATTTGCAAATGTTACTTTGCACAGGAATGCTCTCCCGCTTATTATTATTTCTAGAATACTGGGCTTCTCCAGATGCAAACCATGTTTTGGAAATATTTTCAAATCAGCACTTCAGCCTGTAGCAGAGAAAGACCTTAGTGTTTGCGTTTCAACCAACAGCAATACTTTGCCCCACTGGAGTACTTTGCATCCCAGAACACCAGAGAGCCTTGAGAAAACAATTCATTCAGCCTTTTGACGTAGCTCAAAAGCCCTATTTCATGTGAGTGAAGAAGAGCTTGGAGGGCTTGGTCTCCGACCTCCCTGTGTGCACTGTCACTGGCACAAGGCAAGCTGTCAGGACTGAGACCCAGCAGCTAAAACCCTGGACTCTCTGGCAGAGCGTGCACGTGCCAAGCAGAGGGAGCTCACTGCAAGGTTGTCTGCAATTTTGTCCAGGCCTTGGGTCTATGACCAGGAAGGGTATGGACCTGTTGGAATGGGTCCAGCAGAGGACACAAAGATGCTCCAAGGGCTGGAGCCCCTCTGCTGCGAGGACAGGCTGAGAGAGTTGTAAGAGTTCAGTCTAGAGAAGAGAAGGCTCTGGGGAGAGACCTCAGAGCCCCTTCCAGTCCCTAAAGGGGCTGCAGGAGAGATGGGGAGGGAATCTTGATTAGGGAGGGGAGCCATAGGACAAGGCAGAACAGTTTTAAACTGAACAAGGAGAGATTTAGATGAGATGTGGAGAAGAAATTCTTTGGTGTGAGGGTGGTGAGAGCCTGGCTCAGGCAGCCCAGCGAAGCTGTGGCTGACCCATCTCTGGAGGGGTTCAAAGCCAGGCTGGACGGTGCTTGGAGCAACCTGCTCTGGTGGGAGGTGTCCCTGCCCAGGGCAGGGGGGCTGGAACTTGATGATCTTTAAGGTCCCTTCCAGCTCAAACCGTTCCATGATTATACCAGACCAGGTATGTCCTGAAAGTCCTGAACTGTGGCACTGTTCCCCAGAGGAGCACGGAGCCATCTCAGTTTTGGAGCTGAGCATTGCCATGTGTTTGGGCCTCCAAGCTTGCCCTATGATCTGGACCAATGGTGAAAAAGCAGTGGAGAAGCAACCTGGGAGAGGCTGGAAGGGAGCGGTCAGAAATGGGAGAGTTTTCATTACTGTCCAGTGTGGATTTCCAAGGGAAGTTTTTCAAGCTTCTGGGGGTAATATCCTACTTCAGCACCCAAGATCAAAGCCCTTTGGATGCTTCAGCCTTAGATTGATTTGCATCTCTCTTATAGTGCAAGATAGCTTCTGGGAAGTGCAATATAATCCTTTTAAAAGGCCATTTTGTGGTGCTACAATAGTGCAAAGACCCACCATTAATTTGGAAAGTAGTAGTCAGCAAACCTTGGGACCTGCTTTTGCATGTCCACCTGGTCTCTGTGTGGCTCTGGGCTCCATGCTGTAAGCAAGTAAGCAGTTAAAACCCTGGTGCAAAGACAAACACAGATTTCCAAATATTTGAGATGTTGGGACTGATGGTGCAGCTGGGGGTTGGGGTACTGGGAGAATTCACCCCCTCCCCAGCTGGCCCCGCTGATCCCAGAGGAGGGCCACAAAGGTGATCAGGGGGTTGGAGCACCTCTCCTATGAGGACAGGATGAGAGGGAGCTAGGGTTGTTCAGCCTGGAGAAAAGGAGGCTCTGGGGAGACCTTACAGCAACCTTCCCCTATCTGGAGGGGCTACAGGAAGGCTGGGGAGGGTCTGTTTACAAAGGCCTGCAGTGACAGAATGAGGGGCAATGGCTTCCAACTGGAGAAGAGCAGATTTAGACTGCATATTAGGAATAGGTTCTTTACTATGAGGGTGGTGGAACACTGGAACAGGTTGCCCAAGGAGGTGGTTGAGGCCCCTTCCCTGGAGATATTCAAGGAGAGACTCGACGAGGCCCTGGGTAACCTGGTTTAGTTAGGGGTGTCCCTGCTGACTGTGGGGAGGTCGGATTAGATGACCCTAGAGGTCCCTTCTGGCCTGGACCATTCTATGATCCCTGGGGGTTTTTTTGCTGAGGAGCAGTATGCATCTGTGAAAGGAGGTCATGGGCCATAATTTCTCCCAAGGAGTTTAAAACACCATGAAAAAACCATGTTATACTTTGGTTTCCTGTCAGTGGGCTAGATTGCTGGGGGGTGAACTATGACAGGACAGAAGAGTCTGCAACAGATCGAGCTTTTTAAGTCAGGTCAATCTTTTTTGAGTGGTTTGATTTGGGAGCATCCTTTTTGGCCCTGCTTTCTGTGATGTTCTAATAAAGAAACAATACCTAAATGACTGTAGCCAAGGCATTGATTAGGTGTGTTAGGAAGAGGTTTGCATCAGGGCTTGAATCCTACCCCTTGCTGATTCCCTTCATGACAGGGTAATGTCACCAGTTTCACTGTGGTGTGTTGCTCTAGGGGAGCCTAGAATAGGTGTTAATGAATACTAAAGAAATTAAATTATACGTGATAGTGGTAATGGCTGGAAGAATGGGAAGCTACTAGGGGCTGCTGAGAGAGTTATGGTAAGGTGGAGTTGGATTACATAGAGATGTAAAAACAGCATAAACTGGAAGTTCAGATTTACTACAGGAATCCCTTTTTACAGCTCCGGTTTTCATGGACTCAGGGAATTGTCAGAGTCAGAAGGGACCTCTAGAGATCACCCAGTCCAACTCCTCTGCTAAAGCAGGGTTGCCCAGAGCACATCACTCAGGGCTACATCCAGGTGGGGCTGGAAGGTCTCCAGAGAAGGGGACTCCACACCCTCCCTGGGCAGCCTCTGCCAGGGTTCTGGCATCCTGAGCCCAAAGTTTTTCCTCATATTGTAATGGAACTTCCCATGTTCCAGCTTGTGTCCATTGCCCCTTGTCCTGTCACTGGAAACCAGTCTGGCTCCAATGGCTCACTCCCGTGGCTCATTTGATGTTTCCAGCACTGTGAATTAGGGTGAGAAGTGAAGGCTCACACTCTTACTTGCAGACATCAGCAAGCTGATGTTTTTCATCACACCTGACAGCTACTTCGGACAGGTTTACCTGCACCGTGGTGTGGTAGCAGGTCTGTTAGCTTCGAAAGAAAATCCCACGGAGGCACAGATATTGCAGAAACATCTGCATTTGCCCATCCCTACATGCATGAGCTTTAGTGCTGACGCTGCACTCGGGGCTCTGCTCCTCTGCTCCTGCCCAATCTGCTCTACTGCAGCTCTGGGATGTATTCTTGTATGGCTGTGATGTGGCATGTCAGAGAAAGGAGCAAAGAGCTGGAAATGTGATTATTTTGTCCAATGCCCTTGAGGGTGTTTCTCCACTGCAATGTCTGTAGTTCGAGGGTGTGGGTGAACAGCTGGGTTGAACACAGTTCTGTGATGTGGGTGGTGTCTCCCCTGCCCATCATCGCTGCCTTCACAAGATGCAGTGGGTAACACTTCATCACCAGAGCTCCCAGTTCTTCTCAGGGCTGCTTTGGAGCAATGGTTCTTTACCCAGGAGACGTGTAGATTGGGTCCAGACAGGCCACTTCAGCTCAGATTAACAATAGAATAACGCCATGTATTAGGCTAGATGGTTCCTTTCTCTGATGCTTTCCACTCTGTGAGAGCATGCAGAATCAAGAGTGCTTTGCACCAGGAAAAAGCCTGCCCCAAAGCTTAAGAATCTTCCTTCCCTTCCTCTCTTTCCTTCCTTCCCTCTGAAACCAGACTTCATGTGAGTTGTCTAACAAGAGCAAGAAAACTAGTGTCTGCTTCAGCCTTGGGAAGCAATGATCAGTCATAGCCGTATTGACCAGGGACTGGTGCTAAGTGGTCACATCCTTCCCCTGGGAGGCTGTATGGGTTGTGCTGTCAGTTCTAGGCATGTCCATAACCTACTTGGGAGGAGCAAGGGTGGAGGACCATCCCTGAAGAGAAATTGGCCCCGTTCAGCAGGAATTTCCTAGGATAGGAGAAACCTCTGGGACAACTTTGTGTTTCCAGAGACCCAAGGATGTGGTGCAGGAGCTGCTGCTGGGGAGTGTATGAAGGTCACAGGGGCACTGCTCTGGCTTAGACTCTTGGCCATTCCCTTGCCTTACTAGTGGTCTGGACTATCTTACCTCCCCTTCAATTTCTGGAATTTCAAGAGTGGTCAGTTGATCTCAGGAAGCTCTGGGGCTGCAGCTGTGTATACAATTCTGCTCTGACACAGTGGGGCAGAGGGCTCTCCCTAGCTCCAGGGTCTGCACACTGGCTCCTGGCTACATGTGCAAGGCTGGAGAGCTTGCTCTGGGACTAAGGTGACCCACCTGAACCATCCTGATGGAGAAACCAGGAGGAGAGTAAACAGTGTATGGACATAGTTTGTGGGAGTTTTGGGGTGGAAAATGGGCAGTTCTCAGATAAAACAGACAAAGAGGTATCTAATGTAGGAATTGGATGCAAGATGAAGGGGAAGCCAAAGAGAGAGGGCCAGGGAGAACAAAACCTCAAGCTGCCTAGGGCTGGTAGACTATGAATCTTCCCAAAGCTGTGGCAGACACTGGAGAGAAAGAGCTGAAAGGTCCTAATTCTGTGGTTATACACAAACAGAGATGGCAGCTGGTACGATTAATCTCCTGCCCTTTTTGAATCTTTAGACGAAGCCTCTGAGTAAATGAGGAAAGGTAAGGAAAGGTCTTCATGGCCCTTTCTTTCATCCCGATGTGCTCCTCATCCTGGAGTAAATGAGAAACAGTCCCAGCTGCAGACAACTCTGCTTTGGATCCAGAATTGCTTCTTTACCAGTAGTGCAACATAATTTATAACACCCTGTTGCCCCAAACTCGTCCCGTCAGCTTAGTTCACTCAAATCTGTCTGTCTCACAGCTTCACTCAACATAATATTGTCTTGCATACCACAAATGATAAAGAACAACATTCACGTTATTTATATTTAAAATATTATTAAAAATAATACAAGCAGATGGGGACTTCTTTCCTAGTTTCAGCTGGGATTGAGTTGATTTTCTTTCTAGTGGTTGCTGTGTTTTCAGATTTGGTGTGAAAGGAATACCAATAATAAGTACTGTTTTAGGTGTTGTTAGGTGTTGCTTATATTTTTGAAGGAGTTTTTTTCAGCTTCCCATAGAAGCTGAGAAGGAGTGTAGACAGAACGATAGAATGGCCCATGGAATATCCTGAAGTATAGAAGTCATGCTCAGTGTACAAATGGAGGTTGGCCGGGAGAGAGAGGGCAGTGGTACATATGATCGATCACCACTTGGGTTGGTGTTGATTTACCAGTTTACTGGGTGATGGATGACTCCTGCCTTGTATGCTGTCCTAGCTTTGCCAAACAGGCTTTTGCTTCCTGATCTCCTGGTGATTCAAGTACTCTAGCTCCACCTCTGTCACCATCTCACCATGTCCCTCAGTAAGTCTGGTGACATCTCTTGCAGACCATTCCTTCTTCATGGCCACTGTTTCTCCTTGTGGCAGTGCTGCAAAGGACCATGGAGGCAGTGATCTGTGGGGCCAGAGGGGACCAGCAGGTCCACCCCCCAGCTCCAGGATGGGGTCAGACTTGAGTCTGTCTGACGATCACCCTACCTTTTTCTTGAACACCTCTTTTGAACGAGTTTTTCCATTGTCCTTATGTGTCTGTCTGGTCCAGGATCACAATGGTTAGTGTCCATTCTTTGCTCAAAACTGTGCTAGCACCAGTCTGGTGTTTTCTCAGTCCCCTCTTCTAACAGGCCTCCAGTCCTCCACAAAAAGACACATCAGTTACCAGAACCCATTTTGGCCATGGCAGCTTTATATCCCTACAGAAATGAGAGTGCACCTACATTGTCAGAAGGATATATCCTTACTTGGCTCTGTTTTCCAGAGGGGAAAAGAAGCCATGAGGTCCTTAGCTGGGACATTCTCAAAACTACCAAAAAACCCTCGGTAGACACTCAAGTCATGTAAATGTTTTGGATGGAATAATGGTTCTTCAATATCTGAAGAAAGGAAGAATGTAACCTCACGTGACTAGGAAACCATCGGAGCTGGTCAAGTGTCCCAGCATTAGCCCATCTCTTCTGCCTGCTCCAGTCCCAGTGGGTGGTGATAAATTGTCCATGGTGTTGTGCAGGCTGCAGGAATCTCCCCCCACCACACATCTCAGAGATCACCCCAAAGAATGCTTTCAGTGGGCTGAGTTCTCCTCTTGTCCCTCCCTTCCATGGTCATCTGTTCTTCCCTTCCTTTCTGCTGCTTCTTAAACCTCCCGGTGTAGCCTGTGAATAAAACTAGGTAGACCAAGTGAGGGTAAAAAAGTAGAAATCAATTAAGAGCCCAACAAAGTGCCTTTGTGCCTCGCTTTGCAGTCCTAATGAATGGCTGTCTTGTCAGAAAGGTTTCTACTGTATTAAGAAGGCATTCTACCTTAGCCCGTTGTGATCCTGCTTGCAAAAGTCTCATTACTGTGCCAGCAATAATAGTGTCTAATTAAGCAGAATGAAGAGAGATGAAGCATAATGGTTACAGGATAGAGAAGTTATTTGTCAGATGGAGGTAATAAATTACTGAGTGCTGCATCCTGGTACGCTGGAAAAGATGTAGTCAAGAAGAGCCGACACTGGAAACTTGTTTTTCTTTTTGATGAATTGACTGGCTCAGATTGGTATTTATTTGTGCGTTGCCTCAACAGAGGTTGTTTTGGTGGTTTTTTTTCACTCCTCTTAATGAATAGAGCAAAAGCGTGGACATTAGGGTGGAGTCAGAGTAATGATGAGGTCAATTGGGGCAGAAGTGCATATTGCTGTGTAGCCAGGGAGCTGCACAGCCAGGGATGCTCCAGAGGGAGCTCCCCTACCTGGCACCGTGCCCTGGTTTCATGCTTTAGCTCCCGTGTTATTGTGGAGTTATTACCCCTTCCCAGGGAAGGAGCTTGGCACACCATGCCCTCCATGCACAGTGCAGGTGGGGAAAGATGCAAGAATGTCATTAAGGTCACACTGCGAGTCCCCGACTGCGGATAACGAACAATTCCTGACAAAATGAGGTGGTTGGAACCATTCTGAGATAAAAACCTGCCTGTCATTCTCTTGCACGAACCTATATTCCAATTTTATCTGCGGAGCGCGATTCTCTTTTATCCAGTTTCCTGTTTGAAGGGATTTGAGCAGAATAGATAATCCTAACTTTGAACATAAATCACTGGGCTGCACGGCTGATAGATGCTTTGCACTTTCTTATGATAATGGCTGATTGGAGGCTGTGAGGGAAAATGCCAGGGGTTTATCTCTGTGCAGCAGCACTGGGAGGGCGTATGGATGGCTGAGGGAAGGGGAGGCAGCAGCACGAGGTGGGGCTGGTTTGGGTTTATTTATCTGTTTGTTTATTTTTTAACATCTGAACTCAAGCAGAGATGCTCCGGGATGTTGGCCGGGAATTTTGGGAGTCGGGTTCTGCAGGGGCAGCGCGTCACAAGATGAGGGCCTGAGATAACAGGAACCATCAGGTGCTCACCATGCGCTGAGCTGAGCTCCAGGTGATTGTCAGAGCCCAATGTGCTGCCTAAAAGGGCTTGAGGATAGCAAAGAGCCATCAAATAGAATCCATGGATTGTTACTATTTCACTAAGAATAGCAAAAAAAAAAAAAAGGTAGGTAGTTATAATACAGCTCCTTTTTCTTGTTTGTTTTTAGCCACAGTGTAGACACAGCTCAGAAAGTGCACTTTTCCTTCTGAAGAGGCAAATCCCCAGAAAGGTCATGTTTCATTTTGGTTTTGAATGTTTCTTATTTTTAAAAGATTTATTTTACTCAAATTAGCTTAAATTTCAAAGTAATTTAAAACCAGAAAACTGGAATCCTTTTTTTTGCTTATAACTTCTGTCTTTTCTTTAAATTAAAAAACCCTCAAAACAGATGCTTTCCCAGGAAAACTTGTTTTTTGATGAAACAGATTAATTGGCATTTTCTAATCAAATCTTCAAAAAACTTCCAGGCGGCTTTACTGAAGCATTGAAGTACCCTTTTAAAATATAAGCTTTCTGAATGTCACTCCATGACAGTCTTCTTTCTCCAGTAACTACAAATGGCGCCTTGGCAACTGCTTTGGATTAGATGCCCGGTTTTTGGCCTGTGAATAGATGAGTATTTTGGTTCAGGGGAGGAGTGCAATTTTGAAGCGAATCTCCAGTTGGGCTCCAGGTGTGCTCCAGATGCTCTCCATCCTCTGGTGGGGATGTAATGGTCCAAATCAAAGACTGATTTTTCCAACAGCTCTGAACCAGGAGCACGGTCAGGATGTTTATTCTGGGGGACAAGACTAAACCTTGCACAGAATCAGTCCCCCTGTGATGTGTGGAGAGGAGGTGGTCCAGTGTCAGCACCAGGTGTGCAGATGCTCCCATCAGCTCCATTACACCAAATTACTTGTCAATACAGATACAGCTCTTGATAAGTAGTGTCAGTTGAAAAATCATCTTCTGTGGTTCATCCCTGTTTGAAAACAGGGAATGGACTCCGAATTGCTGAGATGATTTGAGGAACCTTCACGTGATTTATGCTTGCCACAGGTTTCATTCTGACACTGGCAGCCTCTGGAGGGCCCCGTGCCACCCTAGGGTAGATGTGGTCTCTGCCTGAAGGACATGGCCATCATAAAGGATCTGTGGGAGCTGGCAGATGGTGTGACATGGACAGTGGGATGCTGGGTACCAGGGACAAGCTTGTGCAGGTCTGGAATGAGACAAGTGACTGTCTGTTGTGCTATTGCCTTGGCAGCAATGCACACAGATGCTTAATATGATGTGAAGAGTATACATCTGGTATCTGCCCCAGGGAACAATGGTGTGGGGAGAGAGCCAGAGTCTTCCCTGAATTATTTCTGTAAAGCAAGGCCACACACAAGCCTAACATGGGAGGTGGCAGTGTTTCCTCCAAAGGTGTGAGGACTGCATCCATACCACAAAAGTGAGCCGTGAAAGAGGAGATGCTGTGGGCACAGTTGGGCCTCCAGACCATTAAGAGTTAATCAGTGTGATGGGAGGGAAAGAGGAGAGATACGGGGCTACACCTTAGCTGAAGCAGGTGATGGTATAAGGTTTGGTGTCTCTCTTCCAGCTTGCCAGCGAGTCTCCAGGAGGCATTCATTGTGCCTCTGACACAGATTACCGTTAATTTGGAGTTTTGACCCTTGTAGCTGGTGTGGTCTAAGCCATTCCTTGTTAAGGTATTTCATTGAGTCAAAATTCACAACATTACTCTGTACTTTGACTAATCTCATGTTTCTGGGGAGCACCCCAAGGGCAATAGACCCCATGGATGTGCACCCTGTCCCCAGCAGGCAGCCTGAAAGAGGTGTCTAAGGAGGCAAAGCAGACAGAAGTTAGGAAAAAAAATATATGGCCAACCTAATATTACAGATGAGGAAAAGACCTAGGCTGAACCTGACTTATGCCTGTTCAGGTGCCTCTTGCCTCCTTGGTACTTGATAATTATTCTAGTTTTCAGCAGTAGCGAGGTCTAGTAAGAAAATCCATCACCTCCACTACCCCTATTAATGCTTTGGGCTCCTGTGGTTCTTTATGAGAAGTACTTTCCAGATCCTCTCTTTCTTCTTTGTAGACCAGGTAGAGTTTGAACTACATCTCCCGTATCACAGCAAAGTCTTTGCTGGGGAGAACATCTTTGCCAAAAAAAATTTTAAAGCATGACACATGACCACAGAGTTATCCCAAAACACAGGAGATGCTGGAACGTTTCCCTTTGTGAATGAGTGTAGCAGCGTTTCAAAAGAGAAATCTTTGGGCTTAAGGATGAATAATTAGCCTTATTTTTAGTTGGGAGCATTCCTTTTTTATAAAGAAAGCACTTCAAAAAAACCCTGCATTTTCTAACTAAATATTTGTTGTCCACAAGCCCAGTTTTCTGGGAATTAGAACTTTTTTTTTGCATGCTCTTAATTATTCTGTTGCAGTTTCAAAGGGGGTGACATGAGCAAGTATTGGGAAAGGAACAGCTCTCATAAAAGACACTATCAGGTCTACCACAGGACACAATTTGGGTAACAACAAGTTCTTTAAACTTGTGAGACAATTTCTTCTGAGCTTGAGCAGGTCAATAACATGTTCCCCCATTTGGAGAGAGGAATAGAAAAATTAACTTTTTTTTTCTTTTTTTTCTTTTTTCTTCCAGCTTTTCTGTTATTTAACAGCCTTTTAGAAACCCGTTTCCTACACTATTTTAAGCTGCAGGCAGAGTTAGGAGACCACATCTAACAGCGACGATACAAATCTCTGGACAGCTCAGGAGATAAGTCAAAACAAATTTCAGGATGTTCCTCTAAAGAGCTGTTTCCACTTAAGTAAGTCCCATTGGGAGCCTGGTTAAAGAATCACCTAATCCGCTACACATTTTATACATTTAAACAGATCCATTTGAAAGAAAGTTTGTGAAAATTCCAGTGTGGTGAATACGTAATGAACATGAATGGAGGAGGCCAGAAATTGCTGCTGTTTTTTGGCTCTTCACTTTGTTGATGTTGATAACTTTATGGTATCTTGATTTATTTCATTTTTTACTGCCATCTTTCAGGCTGCCCCACCATGCAGCACTTCTCTCTTGCTCCCCGAAAATGAAATAACTGCAGCAAGGCTGCTCTTGATGTGACAAAGTGGCTACTCAGAGGGCAGGTAAAGGAATATATCATGTTATGAGAGCAAAGCAAGGGGAGGGAAGATTGGCATGTCAAAAGAAGGAAGGTATAGATGGAGCAGGCTGCTGAGAAGGTGATCTGGAGGAGGAAGCACAATCAACCCCTGTGGGTTGTTACAGTCCTTCCTATTGCAGAGGTCTTAGATATAGAGACCTCGCCTCTCCTGGGAAGATGAAAAGCTTCAGCCCACCAGAGCTGGCAGCCTGTTGTAGCCCCTGGCCCAGGATCTGGTTTCCTGGGATCCCAGGCCAGCTTTGGTGTAGGGCAGGTCTGCCTGCTTCTAGTGTCCAAAGCAGGGCAATGATTTCAGAGACTCATAAAGCACCAAGTGACTTCTTGCACGATGGGACCCAAACCTGTCCAACCACTGCTTGCAATAGTGACACAAAGATTATTACCATAATTTTTTCAACAAGAAACCCCATTCTTTTATGCCAGAGGGAAATGCTGATGCTCATTGGCTGTCAGGCATTGGGAACAACTGGACAAACTGGACTCTGATGTAAGTCAGGATGTAACACCAGGTTTATATGCCAGGGATCTGCTGGTGACTACCGCAGGGCAACCTGGTAGTGGTCTACAACTACACCAAGGGCAGTATTAAGGATGTTGGAGCCAAGCTCTTCACTCGGTAATGGGAGATGATGTGACAAGGAGTAATGCAAAAAATTATACTTCCAAGTGTCAGAATGGATATTTGGGGAAAAAACCAAACCCAAGACACTGCATAGTGCAGGCTGGAGAAGGTACTTAGAGAAGTAGTGGACTATCCCTCCTTGAAGATTTGACTTTGACCCCTAAGTTTGGCTACATGAGGCCATGGCTGACCTGCTGCACTGTTGGCATTGCTTTGAGGGGGTGGGTAGGACTAGAAACCTTCCAACCAACATTTCTTTGGATCTGCAATGACAAACTTTTGCTGTCTCAGGGGTCAAAGTGTAGAGGTGCAGAAGGAATGCCACCTGCCTTTTGTTTTCTTGATTGAGCATTCTCAAAACATTGATATCTCACCAGAGAAATTTTCAGGGACAACAATCAACTCTGTGATTGCACTCCTCCAGCCACCAAATAACATAAGTTTGCAGCTACAAAACTTTCTTACATCAAAAGCATTATTAGTCTTGTGGTGTTCCTTATTTTCAAAACTACGAAAGCAGCTGCTTTTGTGTTGGTCATCATGTATCTGCAGACTATGGAGTAAAAACTGTTGAGTGGAGCCTACCAAACCGATGTCTGAAATATAGGGCCCTGTCTCTGTGTCCAGAAAACTTCCTTTGTGATACTGCTTTGTCCTGGATTTCACAAGTGAGACAGAGGACTTGTGTTTTCCCTGCCTTAACTTCTCGACTTGCACTCTCTGCCCATCCCTGTCACAGGAGAGGAGTTGTAAAAGCCTTGATGGATTCAGATCATGACAACTAGATTTGGTTTTGATCTTGGATGAATTATGTAGCTTTTCCACCATAGCTAATTTGTCTCCTAAAGGGAATGATATTTACATGGTGAGCACTTAATGTTGGTGTTCTGGTACACTAGATGATTTTATTATTTTTTAAAATTCTTTGCATTTGCACACATTTTTAACATTTGCATTGTAAATGCTCTGTTTCTCTCTGTAATGGCTACTATGTTCTCCCTTTCACATCCTCTAATAGAATCTGAAGCTGAAGAGACCACTGTGGTCATCTAATTTGACCTTCTTTATAACACACCAGGGTCTTTCCTATTGATTCCTGCATCAGTCCCTGACTTGTGGTTAGACTAAAGGAGATATTTTACATGTAGTCTATTCAAAGCATTGTAATGCTTGAGCATTAACTCATGGCTCCAGTGTGGCAGTTAGGTAAGTCACTCTTAAAAAAAGGTTTGTGTGTGTACGAGCATCATTTCATGATTGATAGATCAAATGGCTTTCTGTCAACTGCCAACAGATTCAAGGGAGGTTAAATTTTGCGTTTGGGTCAGGTTGTTTCCTCTTGTTCCCTCTCATCAACTACTAAATTCCCAGTAGTATCCACAAAGGTGGTAAGACCAGAACTTCATGAACTCGGATCATATGAGTGAACTGAGAAACGTGCTTGAAAAGGTTGTGTTTATTCTCTGATGTCCATGTTTCTGCTCAGGGCACGGCACTTGCATACACAAGTGTCCACACCAGGTGCTCAGAAGCTTTCAAGCTTCTTCATGTGAGGTGCTGGGAAAACAGAACACGCTGAAATGTTTCATGGACTTTGGTCGTCTGTTTTCTTAGCAGCCTGGCTGCTAAGAAGAAGAAGAAAAGAAAACATACATCACCCCATCATAATTTAACAAAGACAGGAAAAAAAGTAGCCTTCCCCACCTGGGTTCACCCAGGAACTTGATGCCTGGGTTAGACAGCCCTGATCATGTTTCTAAGAGGGAATTATCCTGGATTAGAGCGAAGGCAATGGTGGTGTTTGCCCTTCCTGGTGACATGTGGCTTCACACTCAAATGTCCAGGCCCTCCCGTAGGACTGGACAGCTGCTCCGAGCTGTCCTCAGACTGGCTGGCAGCCAGGCAAGAGCCTGCAGGAATCCAGTATAAGGCACCTGCTCGAAACCCCCCTCCCCACAGTGGGGAAGGGAACAGCTAATACGGGCCCCCTTAATCCTAGGTGCTGCCCTGCCTGTTCCCAATCAGATACCGTTACTGGACAGTAAAACAAAGGGCTGCAGAGAGGGGCTGTGCCGAAGAGTCTGATTGCAAATTGATATGGCTGCAGATCCCCATCCTCTCACCTGTGGCACTGACTGCAAATGCTGGGGGCAAAGGGGTATGCCAGTCACAAGTGGCTTTGAGCAGGGGTGGTGGCCTCAAGCCACCTTTGGAGGGAGTTTGGGAGTGTGAGAAAACAACTGGTCCCTACAAACCAAGATTTTTCTTTGCCTTGGTGAGAATCCTCTTGCACAGCTCTCAGGGTGGGATGATAGATTTTCTTTGGTGCGAATAGGAGAGCACTAATCTCAGACAAGGCATGTCTTCAGTGGATGGTCACCCCTGGAGGGGTTTGAGGCCAGGTTGGACAGGGCTTTGAGCAACCTGGACTAGTGGGAGGTGTCCCTGCCCAGGGCAGGGGTTTGGAACTCGGTGATCTTTAAGGTCAAAGACCCAAACCAGTCTGTGATTCTGTATTGCCAACACACAGAGAGCTCAACATTTTGTGTCTGCTCTCAGTATGTGACAGGGCTTTGTACCAGCCACTTTCACTAGAGCTGCTCAAAGGATTTTCCCAGAGATTAATTTTTCTTCCAAGAAAAGGATGGTTTCATGAAATTAAGCCACTTTGCAAGACTAAAATCACTTCACTTTTTCACGGGAAATCACCAAAGCATTTTGCTCTGATCAATTAAAATGCCTTGTCTGGACTTTGATATCACAACAAGTCAAGTACACAGGAAGAATTAAATCCTTTTTTTTCTGTTGTTGTTGGTTTTTAATTGCATCAAAATTAAATGTTTTGACTACACTGAAATGAAATATGATGACACTGTCAAAACTCAGTACCTCAGGAATACATTGACATTTTTGTTAAAAAAAAAAAAA
>VXBJ01000795.1:226970-249224 GCA_013400055.1 Nycticryphes semicollaris
AAAAAAGCCTGATCAACCAAAATTCCTGGTTTTCATGCCACTTCAGGCCAAAATAAAATCCTTCTGTCTCCCAGGGAGCTGCTTGACCTGTGCTAAGGCACTCTGAGCTCCACTGATGTGGAAAGGCATCAAATCACAGCTCCTCAAACCCTGCATGAGGGCTCTAACCATTAGGCATTCATGGGCTGAGTCCAAGAAGGAACCACACTAATGCCCTGTTCCAAGGCAGGAGTTGAGTGAAGGTGTATTTGTTTGAAACCTGCTTTCAAGCAGCTCTCAGGTACAGAGTGTTCCTTCTGACATCACAGAAAGGTTTGGGTTGGAAGGGATCAAAGATCTCCTAGTTACAACCACACTGCTCTGGGAAGGGACACCTCCCGCTACTCCAGGTTGCTCAAAGCCCCATCCAACCTGAAACCTCTTTTAGATAGAGGTTGGTTGAGCAGCCTGTCTCACTTGAAATGAAAAAGGAGCCCTTGTGATATGGATGGGACTGACTGTTCTGCACAACTTCTGAAGCCTTTCACTAAAGAAATGCATGGGCAGGATGGGGTTTGGTGTATGAAGAAAATGTTTTGATCACATTGTCTTGGGTAATCAGGCATGACATCCTTCCTTGCTGTTTTATGTCATTGGTTACCAAGCCTGGATAAAAAATACATATAAATGATTAAGAGAGCATTTGATCTTAAAGATAGAAGCATTAATTGGCTTCATTTAAAGATTAACTAAATATAATGCTTTCTGTAAAGAAAAAAGTTATTAAGAAAGTTG
Source organism: Nycticryphes semicollaris (assembly GCA_013400055.1). NCBI lineage: Eukaryota > Metazoa > Chordata > Aves > Charadriiformes > Rostratulidae > Nycticryphes > Nycticryphes semicollaris. The sequence goes on from VXBJ01000795.1 coordinate 227,745, forward strand.
ACAATCAAAAAGTTGATGCCTTTTTTTTAATACATTCTGAAAGTGTTATAATTTTAATACCCCAAAGGCCAAAGGAAATTATCAAACTGAAATTAGAAGTTAGCAATTTTCAATTTCTCTCCCATCTCTTACATTTCATCTTCCACCTTTTTTTGCAGGAAGGAAATAAAAAAAAAGTAGCATGTGGCATGAGAGGGAAAATGCAGAAGCCTGGATGCATTGATGTCCTGTGCTTAAAGCTGGATGCTGACTTCATGATTGCCCAGGGCAGGGTAGGATGATTAGGGCTTTGATACAGCAGCACATTCTCCAGGGGGAGGAAGCTGAGAGACAACTAGAATGAAGGATTGCCTGCAGCCATGTATTCAAGCACCCCTAGGTTTAGCTTGTTTAGAAAATCATCTGCCCCCTCTTAACTTCAAGCACCTACTTAGGTGCCACTGAGTCAAGAGGGTGGAGTGTGTTCTTTACAGTGTACATGTGCTGCAGTGTAAAAATTTTTTCCAGTCTTGGGTAATTGGATTTTTATTGCTAAAGGCTGGGCTTGCAGAGGTGTTGAGGATCTGGACCCAATTAAAAAATCATATTGTAGGTGGAATTCAGGCTCCTAAATCTAAAATTGCCATCCTGAAAACTCCTTTTACTTGGAGTCTGACCTTAGGGGCTTCTAAACTTTAGTTTGTGATTATAATGTTCCCACAGAGCCTGGAAGTGGTCCTTCTGCCTGTGCAGCAAAACCCCCAGTGTGGAAGGGCCATGCAGCTGAATGGCTGCCATGCCCATAAACTGGGACAGGATCCACACATTCCAAGCTCCTGTGCCTGGGGGACTTAATCCAGGAGCCTTTTGTGGAGTGGGCTCTGCACAACAGACCAGAAGTAGATGGGTGTTCCTTTCAAAGGCAGTTGTGCACAGAAGAGGTCTGCCCTTGGACACACACAATTCCTGGGGTCTGGAATTTGTACAGGGTGTTTCCAGTTGGAGTTTCATATTTCTCCTGAGGAGATTAAACCATCATAATCATTTGAGAGGTTACAGGACTATCTTAGCCCTCAGATTGTAGTCTTCTGGTGGAAAGAGGTCTCCTATCACCCAGCTGAAAATGTCTTACACAGAAAATAATGAGAGAGACAGCAAGGAAAGCTCCTTAACACACCTGAAAGGAAAAAGATCTGGTCCTGGCTCCTTCTAGCAGAACTAGTTTTAGGGAAGGAGACTGGCCCATGTCCCTTACAAGTAAATGCCCCTACTCCTTGGCTGGAAACCTGGCTAACAAGAGCATCCAAGAACAGAATTTTAGTCTATTCTGCACGGTAGCTCTACTGCAGCAGGAGAGGTGAAGGAGGCTAGTCTGGGTACCACCAGGGAGGACCAGGGAAGTTCTCTGACTAGTGTAAATTAAATTAAGCCATAGTGGTAAGCAGCTGTGTGTCTTCAGGCACTGTGGTACACTTGTCTAACTAATGTTCTTCTAGACAATAAGGGGCTCTGGCAAGCAGGTCTCTGGCACTACTTGTATTTGAAATCTTTTCCCCTGAGAGATGTGACTGATGTTGTAAAACCATGCTGTGGGTGGTTATTGCCTTTGTGTTCCAGTCTTTCCTCCATGGTGAAGAGTTGTGTATTTCTGGGGGAAGAAGTTCAGAGTAATTGAAACAGCAAGAGTATTCCTCGTGAACTTTGGACCAGAGAGGGGTATGAGATTCTCTGTGGTGAAAACATTATGCTCCCACCATAATCCACTAAAGCAGTTTTCATTTCCCTGGTGTAGGAAGGTTCTCTCCTCTTATTGCGTTTAGCTTGAAATCAGAGCTCTCAAGCTGTTTTGCGCTGGGCAGTGTTTATGCTTTATGTTGTCATAATAAATGCCCCAGATCCATCATAAAAGCAGTTCCTTTGACACTGAGGCCGATTGGAAAATTCAGGAAAGGTGTGGGGCAGTAATGGAGATTTATTTCTTTTGCAAAGGAATTGGATTATAATCTTCTGGAGAGTCATTTTACCTTTCCCCTGCCTAGTCGAGTCAAACCAGTTACTGACATTCATTGTATTAAATATATCAAGGCAGAGAGGAACACAGCCCTGCTGTCTCTTTGGGAGCGTTGGCTCCTGTTGGTAGAAGCAGGCATTTCAGATAATTTACAATGCCTGTCCAGGAGCCCATCCTCAGGATGGCAGTTATCCAAACAACACACTGTTCACACGTTTTTGACCTCCATCAGGACTTTACATTTTAATGGGCCTTGTTTTACTATAATAGTACTTGCTCATTTCTAATCCAGCTCCATCATTTCTGGGCTTTTATATGTCTTAGAGTGAAGAAGGTTATAAAAGTCTTTCAAGGATATTTTTTATTGTGTTTTAGGACAAGTGGGACTTCCTTTTTACTGTTTGTCACAACTACAAAAATAAACAGGTCATAATAGATAGTAACTTCTGGGTTGGCACTGAAGAATTTGTTAGTGGAAGGAGCTCACATCCTTCTACTGTTGATGTCTATGTGGTGAGATAGCTTTGTTTTGCAACGTCCGTAAATGATTTTTTGATGCAGTGCAGCCTTTCAACTGGATGTGCCTTACTATATACCCATATTTTAATGGTCAAGGCGGAGCTTTGCTAGCCCACACTTTACTGGTCCAGGCTGAGCCTTGCTGGAGATCACTTAGCATGGTTCAATTGAACTGTCTGGTAACCTGCTGGTGTAACCCTCCTTAGCCAAAACTCTGTTGTTTTGTTTTTTAAAGCCATTGCTACCCTTGTCTCATCCAGGTGTGTCCAAATACCTGTCACAGCTTGACCCTGGCCCGGGCTGTTTGTTTGAACCCTGGGTCACCGGCTTTGGTGGTGTTGGTGGGATGTTGAAGCCCCCGGTCCGGCCGGGAGCGGGAGGTCTCCGCGCTCTGTCCCTGGTGCTGAACCCGCCGCCTGCGGGGTCGCTCCCCGGCACCTCTGGGCCCTGTGTCCCGGGAAGCTTCTGGCAAACCAGCCGCCAAAGGGTTATTCGTAGCTGTTTTGGGGAGACCTGGCTCTATTGGTTCGCACTGCGTTGTGGTATGAGGTACGCAGCTGTGGGCAGCGCTGGCAGAGAGCCTGCAGTATGGAAGAGGGGGTGTAGGGTGTCTCCTTGGTCCTTTGAGGTTACTTCCTTGAGTGAGGAGAGAAAGAGAAACCCAAGGTTTCAAATACTGGTGTTGCTCAGAGCTATAGCTATGAAAGAAAATCTAGATATTTAAGGTTTCTGGCTGTCACCTCTCACTAGCACTAAACCACTGAGAAAAAGGGAAGAAAATACACTTAGGCAAGTCTGAAAGCCTCTCCCCAACACCTTAGAGTGTGAATTTGTGATCTAAATATTTTCACTGAATAACTACTAAGTGTCTGCATGCAGGAAGGCAAGTGCAGGAGACAGGAAGCGGAGGTCACTGCTCTCTCAAGTGTGGAACTCCACTGCAATGAATGGAACTATTTGTTAACTTGGTTTGCTGTGCTAATTGCTTGGATTTTTTTTTTTTTTTTTTTCAAGTGGGGTGTGTAGTTTGAGGCATATTTGAAACCTTTGAGTTGGGTTGTATTGTAAAGCAGAGATGATCCTGGGCAGAAAAAGATGTAAAAGATGTTCTGCAGCTACAAATGAGACTTTATTATGATCAAGTGTTTTGTCTGGTCGGGATTTGTGCAAAAGTTGATAATAGCAGGAGTGTTGTGCAATCCAGAGAGAATTGGTGCATACACTGGTGAGCTCTTTGTTCAAGGGGCTGTGTTTTGCCACCAGCCCTGGGTAAACAGCAGCTGGTTACTGCAGCAGTGTGAGGAAGGTGGGTAGAGGCAAAAGGATTCCCTCTTTGAAGTTCAGAGGTCCCTTAAATGAAGCAATGGATAAACATAGTGAGAGAGGACAAGAAGTTCATGCCTTCTGAGGTTCACAGCCTTTTAGCTTCATGGTTTCTGAACCCATGCAGGTGTAATGAAAAGGTCCTTTCCCACTGCTCTGTAATAGAAAGAGGCCAGTATTTCATTGCCAGTCTGGGACCTATTCTGGCAATAAATAGAACACGGCACATATTCATACACTTGCAAAAAGTTTGTTTTAATTAAATATTAAAGGATGATTTTAAGATGATTCAAAGCATTTGGAATCTCACATGCTACTTTGTACACATGACCTCATCACAAGTCCTCTCAGTCCTGCAGACTTTGTGCTTCTTTGAGCTCCTGGTTGGAGTCACTCCATCACTCAGGTTTATTCCTCAGTCATGTAAAGAGAAATAGTCAGCTCCTAATTAGGAACATAGCTACCTTACTGTCTTTCTACAGGGGATGGAGATCGGTCCTTCTAAATTTCTGTCTGTCTGTGCATCTGAGTTATGCTCTGAAGGTGCTTTTCTCCATTCAGCAAGAAAATGGTCACAGAGTGGATTGACTGATAGCCTATGAACCTTGAGCAAGGCCTCTTAGTTGGGTAGGACGAATGTAGGCCCTCTGTATCATCACCCAGGGCTGATGTCAACAGCCTGTTCTAGAATATAGTTATTTTCCAAATAATGAAAAGAAAAAAAAAAAAAAGAGCTGATGGCAAATGAAGGCAACATACGTATGTCATAGACCCAAAGCCAAATAGGAAGCCTTTAGAGAAATGTAGCTTAAAATAAATGTGTAAGAATTTCAGATTTTCTGAAGTGCTTTTCATGGTGAATAATTGGTATTTTTGTCTCCTAATGTCAATGTACCTGGTGGTGTTATGACAAATCCCCTTTGTGCGATGTGCTTGGAGCAGTAGAAGTGCCATGTTCTAGGGCAGGATTTTCTCTTTCCCAGGATGGGTAGTGCTATCCCAGTGGCAGAGCTGACATCTATCCGTCTTCTTGTGCAAACATAGCAGGAACTTGCTTTTCTTCTCCTTGTTCACCAGCAGGCACTTAGATGTGGTGGACACCAGATGCACAGAGGAGGTCAGGAGGAAGTAGAGGGTCCCCCTTGTACCAGTAGGACCATTCTTGCACAATTTTAACTGCACTGGCATTGCAAAACCAGTACAAGTTTCTACAAAGAAGTCATCAGTGTCTAATGTGGAAACCAGAGCGGTTTTGAGGGGTACCTAAAAGCTGACCAGTTCAAACAGAGGTGTGTACAGGGGTTGGCTGAGTTTAGTTTCATTTACTGAGCACATTTGCTAATTAGTCTCTTACTAAATAAGCCTAAGCCTTGTTGGAGCTGGTCTGTGGTGCTATAAGGGGTGCTTGCATGCCAGAGGTGCTTAGAGTGTCTCATGATGGTACCCTTGTGGGAGATAAATCTAAGCTGAGGGGAAATGTTTGTATTACACAGGCCTTCTAATAGTGCTGTCAGTTGTCAGTCCCCTCGCAGTCCTGCACTGAACACCGAGAGACAGCCACTGGAGGAGAGGTCTTTTTACAAAAAAAACCCCAATGTGATTAAGCAGCCAATTTACCAAAAAGCCATACATAAAATACAGCCTCTCCAAAGCTAATAGTCCTGTTTGTTATGTCAGAAGCAGCTAATAATGGCCATATTTGTTTGAGTCATAAAACCTCTTTTGCTGGTGCATGATAATAGAATGTGTTACGTGTTCAATTAACCAAACTAATCAAATGTGCTGAGAAGAAATATGATGGAAACAAAGACCTGATCAATGTGATTCTTTGTTGAGCACAGCAGCTTTTTTTTTCATGTGCTTTCCTATTAGTCCTTTGAGCAGATTTACCAGTGATACGCTAACAAATCCTTGACCAATTAAAAAGGCAGGTTTGTTGCTCAAATAATTAAGAAAGGCTCCTCCAGGACAACTTGCAACCATATTCACCCTACCCTGTCACTATGAGGTACATTGCAGAGGACTGACTTACCTCTTTCTTGGCAGTGCATTGACTTTGTGTACAGAGAAATTAGATGAGTCGAATCATGAGAGAGCTAAGCCCAAAGCCTGGGTTGAGAGTGGAGGAGAGGTGATGTCCAAGCACCATGGCATGAGAAAAACTCACCAGGAGACAAGGATAGTGCCTGGATCCTCTCCCTCCAAAGGCAGCAACTTGTAGCCTTATTTCCCTTATGGAACCATATCCCTTGCTTGGCCCGCTTCTGGCTGAAAGAGGTCCACCAAAAGATGGGCTCCCCAGGAGTTGCCCGGAGCCCAAGGTGTTTCCACCAAGGCAGTCTCAGCCTGGGTCAGTGGAGTATGGTGCCTGCAGAGCCAGGCACAGCAGGGACTGGGAAATAAGAGAGCAGTGATCATGCAAGCAGCCTCAATTAGCTCTCTGGTGTGTAACAGTGCTGAGATAGTCTCTAAAGGCAGAAATACATACATTTTTTGTGGGCAGAGCTGAGCAGCTTTATCAGGGTGACACAGACCTGGTGAGTACCAGTTCCACAGATACCAGCAGCCTCAACCATAGAAAGAAGGCCAAGCGGTGCCGAGGCAGGCGAGATCACATTTCTGTAGATTATCTTGTAATGAAGTGACCAGGTCCCTGCACTGGAAAGTGAAGCGGTCCAGGAGACAGTCTTGTGCAAGTCTATGAAACCACAGCTTCACCTCCCCTGCGTTTGAACATCTAAGGGATCTCCAGAGTCGACCGAGATGGGAGAGCTGATTGTCAGTAGGCTTATATTTGTTAGTGAGAAATTTTACGGGTCTGCAAATAGAAAAAGGTTTAAAACCACTGCTCTAGATCAAAAGTGCTTCTCAAGAAGTTGCTTTTTCCTGCCACTAAGTGGCTCCAGATGTTGAAATATTCAACAAAATTGCTTTTCTTTTTTTTTTTTGACACACCGAGTTTCACATAGTCAATCTGTAGCAAAGAAATCCCAGTGCTTTCCCCCCACTGAAAACCACCCAATTGCAACATTAAATATTAACTGAGAGAAGAACTCGATTTGTAGCTTGAGTCTACTTTTTTTTTTTTTAATTGTTTTCTTTTTCCTAAAACATGCGTTTTGTCTACACATGAGGGACAAGGAAACTTCTCTGAGAGGGGGTGCTTTGGGAAATGGAGCTCTGGTTCTTTATTTACTTGCAGTGAGGGACAGGGGTCATTGTAGCACTGGTGACCTACATGTATGCCTCAACTTCTGCCTTCACTCCATCCCTCTTTCTGGTGGTGTTCTTCTTCCTTATTCCATTGGTCCCGGGAGAGCTGGAGGGTGCTGGTACCCATCTAGGGGTATAAGATGATGGCTATTGGGGGACAGACGTGGGACAAAGGCTGGTTGAGTTACCCCGCCCCATGTAAATTTGGGCACAGTGGGAAGAACAGATGGCCACCATGCAGAAATGCCACTTCCTCTCTAGGGTGCTGGGAAGCGCAGTCAGCACAGCTGTAATGAGGATTATTTTTGCCTGGATGGCTGAATCCTTCTTTTCTGTTTGGAAGTAGATCAAAACCACATATACCCCTGAAATAGCATTCATACACGTACATAAATATGCATTAGATATAAATATGTTCCTCTGAGTCCTCTGAAAAGTCCTACTTGGTCAGCGCTTGAAAACCTTTTTACTACAAAAAGTCCCTTCAAAAGTCAGATGTTTCATTCCTGCTCCACTGAAGCACAACTCTCCCAGCTGCCACCAAGTGCATGTTATTTCATTTTTCCTCATCCCCAGAATAAAGCTGGACTGAAAGCACCACTTCCATGAATCATTTCTTTTGTCAACAACTGGCATTTTTCTTTTAATTTGGGGAATTTGCCCCCAGGTCTTTTCCAAATAGCTCCAGCTTCTTGGTATTAATTTCCAATGAGCAAAGATATTTTGGGGGCTTGGCTGTGGGGTCTTGCCATTCTCCATCCACACCATTGCCTGTCCAGCACCCTGCAGTGATGTGAGAAGAAAAGACTCCAATACTGCTATGGTCCACAGGCAAAGCTGCCCTGGAAAGCACACAGGTCTGGAAGACAGAGATTCACAGCTGTCTCCAAGCCTTTTTGCAAGTGTTCTTGCTCCACTAGCACCCACTTGGCTTTGATTCCAGCCTGTTCCCCATTGTGTTGTATTTTGTTTGTTGTGCTGGGTGCCAGAACTGGAAAGTGCTCTCCTGTGCCCCAAAGCTCTTGCCCTTTGCAACCATCGCGAGTTGAAGGCAGCACAGAGAGGAGGAAGCAGAAGAGAAGGAAGGGGAGTTACCAGTATTAAATATTTAGCAACCAAGCCCTTTTGTTTTTCCATAGAGCAGAAGATCTTTTTATTTGTTCTGTTTGACTGTTTGTGCCTTTAGTATCTGCCCGGGTCTCTGGAGAGCAGCCGGGGGCAAGCTTTCATGGACAAATCTTTCTTTCTTTCTCTGTGCCGTCAGAAAGGCCCAAATCTCTGTATCTTCATGTAAGACAAGCCTGCCCAAAGCTTAGAGTGATGACTATCATGGTGTGGATATGTGTGGTTTATGGACCTTGTAACCTCACTCAGAATCATTCAGACAAAGCTGGTGAGTCACAATCTCCAAAACTGAAGAGGTGTCAGGTTGGTGTGGCTGGGATGGATGGGCATGGAGCATCCTGGCCTCAGGAACAGCCCATGGGTTTTCCTGCCTTGTTTTTATCGTCCTGCGGACACAGAGGCTGTGTGCAAGACAGCAGGAAAGTGACTCTAGGTAAAGCATTTAAAGGGCTGTGTCTATATCTTTGTGAGGCTACAGTTAGGGCAGGATAAGGTCTCTGTGCCAGGGCAACTGATGCTCTTGCTTAGAAAAGCTTTGGTGGTCCATGAAGCTTCAACCTGGGCCAAAGCTCAGCTAGGTGTAATCTGCACTAGCTGCCACAAAGCAAAAAGAGCCTTTGAAGGACAGCATGGGTAGTCCACTGCACCCAGCAGATGTCTTGATTCTCTTTTTTCTAAGAAGCTTCGAGCCATGAGAGGTCACAATGGAGCCTCCCCTTAGGAAGCAGAACAAGTTCTACTTCTTGAAACCAGAAGAAAATACACTGTGGGATGTGCAGTGGAAGCAGGATCAGACCTTGTTTTTTGCTGAGCTGGACAAGTCAAGTAGTTTGGGCCAAGTTGTGCCCCGCCTTTGGGGCCCTGTGTCCCAGCTCCTCAGTCCAATGTAGCCATTGGGTTGCTGCTGTGAGGCGTTTGAACCAACCAGGGAAATACGTATTACTCTTTTGTAAGTCTTATCTTTCAATAATAGCAACAGAGGGATGAGGAATTCAGTGGGGAAAAAAATTACAGAAGATGTTTAATTTTAGGTGTTAAGCAATAACAGTAACTTCAAAGCATGTGTGGAAAAGTTACTATTGCGTTGAAGAGCTGTTTTCCTCAATCACAAGTACTTCATGTAATTCCAACCCTCTGAGCCAGATAAGAAGCCAGGAGAAATAATACTTTCCAGCTGGAATAATTGTTGTTATGTTTATTCTGTACTTTCCCAGCTCCCATGGGAACAGCAGAAAAGCTCTAAGGCTGGACTTTCTTCTACACCTTCGAAGTCTGTGCCCCAGAGGTGGAATGGGTCTGGCAGTAAGAGGAGATGATGCTTAGATCCCAGCAACTCCCAACCACTTACTATTGCTTGTGCCAGCTGTGCCTATCTGTGGCACCAAAAGGGCAAAGAAAGTGGGTTCTTCTGTTCCCCACACAGAAAAAGGAATTAGAAAAGATGGAGAAGGTACAAAGAAGAGGTATAGTCTGACTTCCAGTTTATGATGAGACTGTAGATGTCAAGGAGCATAGAAGAATGGTGTAGAAAAGGTAGGTAGTGATGTGTTATGTTCTAACAATTTACTGTTTAGTGATGAAATCATCAGTCAGCAGGTTTAAAAAAATTGTAAGGGAACTATTTTTCTTCCCTATGCCATTAAAGTGTGGAACTCCCAGCTTCTGGGTCTTGTGGAGGCCAAAAATAAAAGGAGTGTAAAAAGGAAAGCACAAATTAATGAGAGGCAATTCAGTAAGGAGCTGCTGATGTTCAGGTGCAAGTCCCAAACTGCCATAGGATACACCTATCTTGCCTTTGACTTGCTTTGATTCTTATGAATTTTCCCCAGGTAGCTCCTAAGGATCACTGTAGGAAACACGATCATAGGGCAATGGACGTGTGTTTTTCCCTCAAATGGCAATTCCTGCATCGTGTAAGGGAAATCCTGCTGCAGGTTAAATCCCAGATTGAAAAGTGTTTCTAATCCAGCTATTCCATATCTAACAATAATTTGATGAAGTCAAGGGGTTTATCCTCACAGAAGAGCTTAGAAAAAATCCCATATTCACATTGGGTCTTTCTTCCCTTTGGGAACTTGGTCATTTGTACTCTGAAAACCACATCCCCACATCCTTGGACCAGACTTTCATCACAGCTCCCTGCAGGTCCTGAACTGGAGTCAGCCTATGATGAACGTGATGCTGCCATGTAATTTTTTAAGTGTGTGCATTTCTGTGGTGTTTCCTATATGAAAATAAGAAGTTATTCAACTGGAAAACACACAGGAAAGTAAAAACTGTGGCTCTGGATGAAATCCTTGACACCAAACTTTAAAGGGTTCTTAGAGTATTAGAACAGAGGAACTGGCACAGAGTTTGAAGCCCTAATAAGCCCTTTTTTCTTTCTTCTTTTTTTTTTTTTTTTTTCTCCAAGATTAAAATGAGCAAAACAAAACCACAAACTAACCTTAAGAAGTGAAAAAACGAAATAATTTTGTCTGGGCAAAAAAGTTTTTGCCAAGTCCTCTGCCTTGATGATCACAGCAGGGTGGTTCAGGCTGAGATACATTGGGAGATGCTGGAGCTGGTCCATCACTGCAGGGTGATGAGTGAACTTTTAGATTGAAGGGACATACATACAAGGTGTATTCTGTTTTGTTCCTCTTCCTTAAAACTAAGCATCTGTTGGTGTAAAGCGAGCTTGTCAGCTGTTAACACCAGCTGCAAGGGAAAAGCTGTGGAGCTTGAGCAGTTGAATTGCTGTTGCCCCAGTCTGGCCTGGAACAACCAGTTCTGCCCCAGGAGAGGAAAAAGGTGAGACCTGGTCCTTTAGAAGATATGAGCAGGAAAAGGATGGAGTTGGGGATTTCTCCATCCAGTTTAGGTGGCAGGTCACAGGCCAGTTTAGGTCACACCTAAACTCCTTGGAGTTTAGGAGTTGGAGCAGGAGGAAGGTTTTCCACCAGCAGAAGACCTGTCTTGCCGAACACCCTCTCTGGGACAGCAGCCTCTGTGCTGGGCATGAGGTTTGGCTCTGACAGGACAGGGTGGCAGGTACGACAATCGTTCCATGCCAATCAGATGTCAGAGGTGGACGGGCTTTGCTGAGAGAGAACTGTGCAGTCGGTGAAAGGGGCTGACGTGTGGCAGCTGAGAGAGGTTAAATGAGGATTCTTGCACTGAGATTCCCCTTCCTTCCAGAGGCCTCTGCGCATTGGTGTTACCTTTAAACAACCAGCCACCGCTGTTTTGCTAGTTCTGTGTGTGGACAAATCTGTGGCAGTTTTGTGCCTTTCAACAGTTAAAGAAAAGAGAAGGAAACATTAAAGCTTCTTTTCCCACCTTGAAACCTGAACAAACCTGCCTGCTCCGAAGCCGAGAGGCGTGCATTGCTAATATCTAGTGGGGGAAAGCTTGGTGTTTCTCTTTGACGTTTTGCCTGCAGAACTGGGAATTGATCTTGTGCCATTAAAAGCAGGGAGTTTGCCCATTCACTTCAGCAGGAGCTGGTTCGGCCCCCGAGTCTTTTGATGACGGGAGGGAGTGAATGAATCTCCTGCAAAAGCTTCTTTGCTCTGACCTGTTTAATGAGTGTCTGTGTTCAGGGCAATCAGTAACACAGGGTTTGCAACACTTGGACTGAAAAACCTGTCCTCCCTTGTCAAGCTTTCCTTATAAAAATAGGTGTCTTCTTCCTAGAATCTTTTAGGATGCCTGGGTAGACTTCTAGATTCTTGTCTCCTATCAAAAGAATGGACCAAAAGCCCCCTAAAGTGTTAATAAAATGTTAGTTTGAATACCTCAAACCTATTTAGGCATTTATTTAAAAAATATTCCTCAAAACACAGAGGTGACCAATATCTGTAGATAGAAAAGTGATCCCTCTGGGTTTCTAGGAAAGAAAAAAAAAATAAAATAAACTGGGCTTGTAAGGTTTCTGACCCAGGAAGCTGCCAGCATGAAGGCTCTTGGGTTGTTTTACCGTGCTGTAGGAGTGACCTTGATCAATATAATTTATGTGACCTCACTGGGATGGGAACAGCATGTTCTTACTCCCACAGAGCGGGGCTAGAGATTGGTTCATAAGGAGGCAATGCTTTCCAGAATTTCAGCATTACTGTTCTGCCCTCCTTTTCTGGCTTTAAATTCAGCTTTTTGCCAAATGACACACCTACAGAGGGTAAAGGTCAGTGCAGGGGTATTTGGCTGGTTATCACCAGCTTTGGTGATAATCAACCTTCCCTCTCGCTGCAGTGGGACCAAACCCCCAGGTGTTGTCTCCCATCTGGGGTCTTTACCCGATGTGCAAAAAACTATTGACATAATGGAGGCGTTTGTTTTATTCCAGTTGTGTGCAGAATAGAGTGCTAGGCAATAATTGACTAAGCTAGCACACCTTTTGAGAAATCAGCCAGGTCTTACCTACCAAATAACAACACAGAAGAAATTGCGGTAAAAGAAATGATTGCTCTGTCATTCTTCACTCCTACCTTTACATATGAAAGCAGAAATTTAACATTCTCTTATTTTGGGACTCCTGCTGCCTTTGAGATGTTTGGTGCCGGGATGACCTGCTGCCCTGGAGACGTCTCTTCCCGTTCACATCCCCAAATCGCCATCCGCACAAACCCACCTGGTTCCGAAACTCGGAATTTTGATGATTGTTGGCATGAGACCCCAAAGCTTTTCCCAAGCCAGGCAAGCAGCGGCCCCAACCCGGCTCCAGACAGCGAGCAGGGCTAAAAAAAATGAAAACTAAGGGGCCATGGGAAGTGGTGCAGGAGAGCAGCGAGGCCCTCCCCGGCAGAGGGCACTCGGAGCCCGGGCGCTGGAGCAACGTCGCGGAGCCCCGGGGACTCGGGAGAAGACGCGGGGAAGCCGGGGAAGAGCAACTTGCCCGCAGAAACACTCGGGGAATATTGCTTTAATCCCGTCAAAGATGAGTGGGAATGCAAGCAGTGCCAGCAGTTTTCCGGCAAACCTTTTCACCCAGCGATTTGCCTTTTCTTTTCTTCCTTTTTTTTTTTTTTTTTTTTAATTAATACTGAGGGGTATTAGTCTAAAATGCCCAGCTGGTTATCCTCAAAATGGAGGATGTTTATGCAAAATTTATCCTGATATACTTGGCTATCGTAATCAGGCTGAACTTGATTCTTTGCAATATTTTTTTTTTTCTGTCCAGCTTCATCCAGGGGAGGGTAATCTCGCAATTCTGTGCACTCAAAAGCGGAGCACGGACCTGAGGCAATAGCTAGCAACACCCTTCAATAAGAAATATGTTGCCACCAAGTGTTTTAACCCATGCAGAGGGGTTGGCTTGGATTCACCTATTTGCAAGAAAAAGATGCTTTTTGTTTGTTAGTTTTTAGGCAAGTTTTTCAGCCTTAGCCTCTTTCTATATCGTAACTGCTTAGTATGTGTGGTTTTGGCAATAAAATCCTGTTCCACTCCATCTGGAGCTTTGAATCTCCCAATTCCCTCTTTATTCCAGATGCAGAGAGGGTGGTAGTAGCAACTAACGTGTGAGGACTTGGGAGAATTTTTCTTTTTGAGAGGTGGAAAAAGCACCAATGACTCCTGGGGCTGCAATCACTGTTCCTAACTTCTGCAGCATCCTCTGTGCTTGCTCCCAGTGGGAGCTGGGAAAGCCCAGCAGGATCCCTTGGCTTCCTCCAGCACCTCAACCTGAGATGCAGGATAGTCTTTATGCTTCTTCCATCAATTGTGCTGCAGGCTGAGAGTAAAAGCTAGCATGAACTAAACCAGGGATGGGGTAGGAGAGAAGCCCCCCCCCAGCCCCTTCCTCTGTACCAGTTTGCCTGATGGCTGAAGCCCTGCACTGTGACAGGTCCCCAGCAGGTAACACAGAGCTATTTGGAATCTGGGGGATATTTCCTATTAGATTTGTTTAACAGTTTTGAGGTTGGTTAAATATGGAGTGACAAATTAATTCTAACTTAACTGCTTCCCTCTCTGTCTTCCTGCCTCTTGCAACTCCCCTGTTGCCCTGTTAAATGAGACCAGCTGGTGGGATCAGGTCAATTTGGCTGCTGCAATGGGCTTCTATGCTGAACCCCCTGGTGGGTCCATTCTCCTTCAGCTGTTGCCTCTGGACATGCCCGTGTGCCATCTTCCTGAGGACAAGGGGCAGAGAGAAAAATTTATCTACCTAGAGGCAGAGGCTCTTAGAGCTGTGGTTTACACAGGAGCCCCTTTAAAAGGGTTAGTGTCTAGGGGTTTATTAAAAGTGGTTATAAGGACCAGCAAGTAACCAGCTGCTGGTACCCATCTGTAATCTCCCAGGTGGATGTGCTTACCTCTACACAGCCCACCCCAAGGTACACTTGCCATCAGTCCTTAACCCTCCAGAAACTGGGTACTTATTACCCAATGTGAACTTGGTGGGTGTCCCCTCTCCCTGCAGCACCTGGGGTCCCTTTGCTTGTGAATCACAGTCAAGAGCAGGGGGTTCAGAGTGCAGACAAGGGTAGACCCTCAGGCTCTCCTTGGTCAGGACAGGAGTGGAGTGTGAGAAGGGGTACCAGGGAGTCTCCACACTGACACTGCAAACTCTCCCTCCTTGAGCATACATCTCCCAAGAGGATATTCATGTCACCTACCTAAAAGTATGAAATTCAGGTGTTTTAAGTCCACTTTCTCTATATAGTCAAAGATGTAGGTGTCTTTAGCTCCTCAGTAGCTGTAAGAGGAGCCAAAGGTCTGAATGCAAGCCCACGCTTGGGGATGCTTCTTTGGCCTGGTGATGAACCCTGGAGCACTGTAGTTACAGGCCCATATGGAGGTATGTACATGGACATCTTGTAGGTGTGTGCGCTGTGCTGAGGCATGACAAGAACAGGTTTTGTTTCTGTTCTGACACCTTGTCTTTCCATGGGTTTGTCCCAGTACTGCTCATTTGGCTTCCTCAGTGGACTGGAGGGAGGGCATCAGAAGGGTTGGTCTTCATGAAGGTGGTTTGATCACCCTGACATTCACAGAACAGCTGGGACATGAGCTCTTGGGGCAACAGTGGGAACTGGCAAAACTTTGTCTAGCTATTTTAGGTGTCAAGGCACAGGCTTGAGTTATGACTCAGCTGCTCAGTAGAGACTTTTCTTTCTTTTTGACAGCAGACTCTGTGTGAGGGCTGGCACAATGGGTCAGTACTGATTTGATGGTCTACTTTCCCTGGCTGGAAGGGATGAAGCACCAAACTACATAAATAAGCCAAGACAGATCAGCAATAGCATTGGTTTGCACCAGTCCTTTACTGGCTACGCCCACTGCAGGAGGGACACCCTGAAGCTGGACTCCACAGCTGTAGGAATTGGTGTGTAAAGGCCAGTCTTGGCTATTCATCTGGCTTCTCTGAAAGTCAGTGGAGAAACCCACTGAGAGTGACTCATTTTGTCTATCTTATACATTGTCCTCCTGTTTTAACCCTGGCACGCAGGCTGCCAGTCACCTCAAATGAAGAAGATGACATCTGTGATGTCTAAATACGCAGCAGTCCCATTTCATGGATGTCAATGTTTAACTTCTGAGCCTTGGGTCCCTTAAAAACATTTAACCACCCTGATTCCCAGGGGGAGGACAACTGGCAGAGAACCTCCTCCTCAGCTGTGGGGGAGGCTGCTGTGAGGGGAGCACAGAGTCACAGACTGGTTTGGGTTGGAAAGGACCTTAAAGATCATCCAGTTCCAACCCCCCTGCCATGAGCAGGGACACCTCCCACCAGACCAGGATGCTTTAAAGCCCTGTCCAGCCTGGGCTCACATGAGTCCTTGCACTGCCTCTCAGTGCTGGCCTTGATGAAATCCTGTGGACACTGGGAAATGCCAAGTGCTTTGCTTTCACCTCGAGAAGGGGGTTTTGGCCTTCATGTGCCCATTGGAGTTCAGCAAGCATTTCTTAATGCAGTCCTGCTTAATGGTCTTTCCTCCAACAGATGTGCTGCTTTCTATTTACTTTGCTTCAGCTGTTTGCTTTCCCAGAACATAACGCTTGGTGTTTCTTACCTGCCATCATGCTAATGATCATCTTACTGGCTTAGCAGCAAATACTGAGGACAAAATCTCCAGCAAGAACAGAACAGACTAGCCAGATCCTCTGTGGACCTGGATGCATTCTTTCTACTAAAAAAAAACAATAACAACAGCAAAGATTGCATATTTTCTACAGTTTAGTTAATTATTTGTGGTCTGGGGCTGGCAATGTGAGAGGAAATTAGCCTAGTCCTGATGATTGGACATTATTAGCAGCACATGAGGTCCATCTTTTGTTTGCTGGGGCCCTTGCTTGTTTTTTTAGCACTGTCTTTTTTGGACAGACACGTTGTGGTAGCTTACATTAATATTTTGGCGTTCTGACTGTGCAGTCCATTCTTCTCCACACACTGGAGGCAAAGCTTTGCCGTTTCAGTTGACTGGACTTTGCACAGACTTTTTCAAAGCTTTCCCCGCGGATGCCTTAATGTTTTTTGAGTTCCTCTTGGAATTTTGTGTGGGGATAAATGTGAGAGGGCTTGTCCGTGGATGGTGCAGACTGGCCTAGTGCCACTGACTGCAGGAGAACTAAGCCAATTTTGCTCAAGCAGAAGATCTGCTGCTCAAACTTCAAAAGGCCACCCACATTCACTTACTAAGCTGGAGGTCTAAATTAGCAAAAGCCAGAGTTTTTCACATGGTTTTCTCTCTGAGCCATAAAATGACCCATATTTATTGGAAATCCTCTAGGAGTCCTTGAGCCACAGTGAATAGGGAGCATGTTTCAGGTTTGTAACGCATCAAAATATCAAGCAGAGTTTCATCTTCCTCTTCACCTTAATGAATATTCATTTGATTGTAAGAAGGTTTTGCAACTCTGAGTAGAAATTAGTGCTTTAGGGAGAGCGTTTTATTTCTCACTGCTATTTCTAACAAGAGGAGTTGTTCATTGCCAAAGACCCAAGAGCATGACAAAGGGCACTGGATGTTGGCTCTGTGGCAAACGCAACAGTAACAGAGTTATAAGCTCAGGTCCTTGTTGTTGGTGCTGGGGATCATTGGTAGAAAGGTGGGAGGCCACTGCTGGGGAGACCGGTGGCAATGCCGCAACCAAATGCTGTGCAAAGGAATCTTCATTGTCACCCACCTACCAGCCTTCACAGAATGATATGGGGTTGGAAGGGACCTCTGAATATCATCCAGTGCAACTCCCTGCCAGAGCAGGGTCACCGACAGCAGGTCCCACAGGAATGTGTCCAAGTGGTGTTTGAATGTCTCCAGAGATGCAGATTCCACCACTTCTCTGGCCAGCCTCTGCCAGGGCTCTGCCAGCCTCAAAGTGAAGAAGTTCCTCCTCATGTTTGGCTGGAACTTCCTCTGTTCAAGCTTGCCCCCATTTCCTCTTGTCCTGTCCCTGGGCACCACTGAAAAAAGCCTGGCCCCATCCTCCTGACACCCACCCTTGAAGTATTTATAGGTGTTGATCAAATCCCCCTTCGGCCTTCTCCAGACTAAAAAGACCCAAGTCCCTCAGTCTTCCTCATCAGAGAGATGTTCTAGGCCCCTCATCATCTTTGCAGCCCTTTGCTGTACCCTCCCGAGCAGTTCCCTGTCCTTGAAAGGAAGGTTATTTCTCAGGAAAACAGTGTTTTCATTTCCAGGCCACTATTAGCGTCCTGCCATTAACTCACCATTCTAAGGTCTGCTTGCTTAGTGTGTGAGAGTGCCGTGAGGTTTCAGAAAGGAGAACTACCCCAAAAAATGCCCTCCCCCATGCATTGGCCGTGAACAGAGAGAGGGGCTGGTAGCTCTCGTGTGTGTGGTAGCATCTACTTTTGGTTACTGAGGGCTTGTCTCGTGTGTTTTAGATAGCTCGCTGGAGGCTGGGAAGAGCCATTGCTTTTGAAACACCCAGCCCCCAAAAGTGATCTGTGGGGCTGCCTCCGTGGGTCACCAGGAATGTGGCTGTAAGTGATGCTGGAATGACCTGTCTCTGCCAACATCATGGGACAGCTTTCGCAGGAGGATGAGCAAGAGCTCGTGGGACTGGTACATGAGTGTGGGCTGTTGCATGACGTCAGGGTGCTCCCTCTGATCTCTCCACATGTATGGAGGGGAGAGGAAGGGATAGAGAGGCTCAAGACATCCAGGGGCAGATCATCCTCTGAGGAGTTGTCACAGAGCATTTCTGAGTTAGCAAAGCTGTGGTATTTCTCACAATTTAGGGTCTGGTCATACAGAAATTAGTCTTACTCAGTGCCACGGAAGTTAGGCCACCTGAATTGACAGCCCTTTTGTCTGGATATGCACCGAAAGCTAGGCAGGTGGCTCAAAACAATCCAGGAATCAGCAGGACTGTGTGACACATGGCATTGAAGGGGAGATGGTGCTCCTGGGGAAAAAATAGTATTTTTTTTAAGGTCAGTAACTTGTGCTTTGCGGGAAGTAGCTATAGAAAGAATTGCCTTGCAGATGTGCAAGGTCAGCCTTGAAATCATTTCAGTTATTAGGAATCAAAGACCATTTGCGTGTGATTTTCCAGGGAATCACAAGACAGTGTTAGCTATGGCCTTCATACGACCTTCTTGAAGGTACCTAACAGGCAAGACAGGGTATTTATTTGTTAGCAATGTCGTTGATTTGCAAAGATTAACACGTATTAATGAAACATTTTTCTTCTCTCAACTGCAAAATGTTCCCACATCCCCCCTATTCCTGGGCTGTGGAGGGATATTTATCATGTTCAAAGAGCAGTGGAAGATAAAGCTACCGTCTGTTAGTGAAAGGAGATTGTGTTTCAGGGCTGTGCCACTTCTTTGCGTCTTTGAGCAGTACAATAAGGTACACCTGGGCCTGGAGGGACACACTGGGGACAAAGAGGCTGCTAATTCTGTCCAGCAATGCATAGAGCAGGTGTTCCCCCTTCCCATGGGTGCCTTCTCATCCAGCCAGACAGGCATCACAAAGCCACCAGAGCCAAATTTCGGTTCCCTTGGACATCCAGAGTCTGTGTGGCTTGTCACTAGACGTGGAGCGTTGCTAACTGTGTGACATCGGAGGATGAAAGTGGAGGTTGCCCTCAGCGAGGCACAATCCTACAAATTTTACCCCTGCAGGAAATCCAATATATTTTATCCTGTTTGTCAACACGGCTCATTCTGAGAGAGCCCGGAGTCTGTGGCCAGCAATTAATGCCACTTAAAAGCTTTTCAGTGGGATAATTGCCTGTTGTTCTGCAGGCATCACTCTCATTCAGATGCTAATGGCTGTCAGGGGCAGTGGCCATTCCCACATTGGAGGCCAGGTATGCCCCGCTCCCCCCCGCCTTGGGAAGATGCTTAATGGGTCTATTGTCCCTGAACAAGGGCAGTAGGAAAACCCCCCTGTCCCTGAGGAAGCTGTGGAAATAATCCTCATCAGTCTGTGTCACTTTGGCACAAAAGGCAATAGGGTGGACCAAAAAAAAAGGAAAGGGGCATCCAGAACACAGGGGGTGGGAAGTTAAGGTGTCCCATGTTGGGGGACTTCCAAGAGAGCCATGCCAAGCTTCCCAGGTTCATAAGCAAAGACTCAGTACGGTGCTGTGAAAACCCAGAGATTTCTCCAGCCTTTCTCAGATTTCAGATTTTCACCTTTTGCCTGCTCCACTGCATTTCGGTCACATTCACTGTGTCCTCACCCTGACTTTCTCATATACCGTTTGGCAGGTGTTGGCCAACACAGCACTGCCTTGAGGATGCTGTGGGCCCTGCCATGAATCCTGGGTTGAGAGGTCCCTGTACTCTCTTCTCCCTGAAGGCTGCTGCTCTTTCGGTTGGGCAGATGGAGCTGGTTGTGGTTTTTTAAGGTATGGTTACCTTTTTTGGAGGTCGAGTTTAGAAGGAGAGGGTAAGAATCCTTAGCTCTCTCTCTAGGCAGGACCCCACCATGAAGTTATTGATGTTTATGGGTAGGTTTAGCATTGGCAGATTCAGCATCCAAATTTACATGCCCAAACTTCTGTGAACTCAGATGTCCTCTGGGAGTGGTCTCCTCATAAGGTAAGAAGCTTGCTTTGTTCTTCTCAGTCCACCTTAATTTCTCTTGTCACTATTTTTCCATTGAGGTTGGGTTGAAACTATCATTTGTGGTGAAGACCAGAGTTCATGTGGATACCTTAAAATTTACCCTGCTTCTTTTTGAGAGCTGTGGTTAGCTAGTTTCCCACGTGCTACGGTAGGCAGGCTGTGAAGAAGCCATGCTGGCTGGAGATAATCCCAGGAGATGCACCTCTGTTTTTCTGGGTTAATCATGCAACTTAATGAAACCCTGGTTTGCAAACTCTGGATGAACAACCTAACTAATGTGCCTTCTGCAAACGAGGGAGCTGGGTCAGTGAGAAGAAAAGATGCTTTCAGGGGGAACACATGCTCCATGTATGAATCAGTGAGGAAAAGGGAGAGGGGGATCATTTAACAGCCAGGAGCGTCCCTAAACTCCCTTTATGAGGGTTTTGTTTTGGAAGCTTTGGGAAGGATGGCCTCCCCTCCCCAGCTGGCCGCCTCCTTTGGGGGCCCCATTTTTGTGAAGCTCTCCTGGGGGCCACTGCAGGCTGTCAACCCCTCCCGCGCCCCAGCCCCTTTGTGTTGCTTTTCCAGTTTGATTTCACCTGGGTTTGTCGGGGGCTGGGGGTGCCCTGAGCTGCTTTCCCTGCTCCCCGCGCCCCGGCAGCCCCGCTCTCAGCCCGTGGCCGCAGGCCACTTCTGCGGTGGAGGCAACCCAAGAAAGGACTGTGCCACTTCCATGGAAACAAAAGCCTGTTTTCAAACAGTGCTAAGAGAAACTGTTTCTGTCTTGGGCCTTTAATGACCTGAACTGTCCATCTTTTGGAGAAAAGCAACAATAAATAGGCACTTTGCTGTGCTGCTGCTGCTTCCTAACTATGATTATTTTTGCCAAGAAAGTTTGGCACCCATCCAATAAGGATGATGCATATTTAAAAAAAAGAGAAAAAAAAGGAAAAAAGTTTTATTTGCCTCCTCCAGCAAATCTTGCTACTAGGCATAGGCAGGCACGTTTGCAGCAGCGGTGCGTATTTTCCCTGGGAGAGGAGTCCTGTGCCCTGCGTTTTTCAGTGTTGAATAAATAGTCCTTCATGTTGTATGCGGTGGCTCCGGGCACCCCGCTGAGATCATGTCCTTAATACAAACAATACGACACATTTATTCTAAGCTGACCGCGCTGACCCCCAAAAGTTTGTTCCCTCCGCTGGGACTCCTCGGCTTTTTCATTCAGCTGAATGGCCAGCACAAAGACCTTGTCGCATCTACAGTCCCTTCCTAAACAAAACTCGGGGAGGAAGGGGGA
>VXBJ01000795.1:249264-312480 GCA_013400055.1 Nycticryphes semicollaris
GGGAGAGGGGGAGAGGAAGAAATAGGCAAACCTTGACCCCTCCACCTAAGAGAAAGTGGAGGAATTTGCATTTTAAACCTTAAGATGCTCGTCCTGGTCTCCCTGCCTCTCCTCCGGCAAACACCCTGAGAAGCTCTGGACTCACAGCATCCCAGTGGAGCTGGTGTTCCGACACCAGGCAGCATCCCCCGCTGCGAAGAAAGACTCCTCTCTGCTCCCCTTTGCATTCCTATTTTTCCATAGATTAGAAAAAGAGAGAAAGAACGCTACTTAATAAAGAAATAGATGTTCTCTCTCCCTTCCCCCATGGCTGGGCCCTGCTGATTTTTGGAGGCAGGCGTGCGCTGGGGACCTGCTCTGGGTTTGTGAGTGTTTCCCATGGCCCTGGCTCCTCTCTCAGAGGTCACTGCTCGCTGTGTCAGGGACGGATGGCTGTTTGTGACAAATACCCTCAACTGCTGCAGTTCGCAGTCAGCGATTTTCAGGCAAACACTGGAATTGGTCTTGATTTACTGACATACTGTGTGGGGATTCAACTCTCCTTCCTGGAAAGACCTGCTTTGGAGGCAAACTTTCATTAGATGCGATACAAGTTGTATTTGTGTGTTACTGGATTTCTCTCCAAAGTGTGAATTTTAGGTGAGGACCTGCCTGGCCAGTCAAAGGTTATAATGTCTTTCCCTTGGAGTTGGAGCTGCGCTCCCAGCTCCTCTCTTTTCTTGTCCCAAACTTGGACTTTCTCAGAGGCAGCAAGGAATTTAAGCAGAATTGTACTTCCAGGGCTGCACAGTGACATTGAGGTGTTGGATTTGCCAGTCAGGGCCCTGATATTTCCCTTCTTGCTGTCTTTGGCTCTACTTGGCTATACCATTGAAACCAGTGCCTGCAGGACCTCCTGTCCTCAGTGGGTGATGGACCCTATGGGGCAGGACTCCTCCTTGTATGGTCTCAGCCCCTCTCATAGCTTTGGTGAGCTCAGAGACGTTCTACCAGCTTAGCTACTACCAGTGGGGCATGATTTCTCTCTCTTTATTTTTCTTTTTGCCCTTTTTTTCCTGCAGAAGCTGCAGAGTCACAGTGTCTCATGTGGATTTAGTTAAACGTGATGGAGCTGCCTCATACTTTGCTTTCCCTGTGCATGCATAAAGTGCTTTGGTTTCTTAGGAATGAATCTGCCCTGGGAGGTGAGGTCGGGGCTGTCCCTTTTCAGGCTCCTGGCATTTCTGGAGTGGCACCACCTGAGCATCACATGATCTTAAACCAGGCTGGACCTTGGCCTCCCCAGCTGTGAAGCGGGCATGGCTGCACCTGCCTCCCAGCGGGGATGCGGCTGTGACTCAGGACTATGTTCGCGGTGGCTGCAGAGCTCACAGCTGTAATGAGTTGTTCTCCATCGTGGGGGCTGTGGTGTGGGCTTTGCCTCGGGCATTCCTGTAACACGGCCCTGACCTGTGACATGTCACGCTGCTGGAGGGCGAAGGCGTTATCATCCCTGCAGGCTTGCCAAAGGGCTGTGACTGAGGTCAGGTCTGTGGTGGAAGCTTTTGTCAGCAAAACAATATCACGGTGTTGACCAGAGGGCTTTTCTAGAGCTGAAACCCAGCCCAGGACATGGCTGTGACAGTCACACGTAGTTATACCAGAGAAATAGTTTTTCTGAATTAAGAATCACAGAATCAGGGAATTGACAGAGTCAGAAGGGACCTCTGGAGATCATCTACTCCAACTCCCCTGCTCAAGCAGGGTTGCCCAGAGCACATCACTCAGGGCTGCATCCAGGAGGGGCTTGAAGGTCTCCAGAGAAGGGGACTCCACACCCTCCCTGGGCAGCCTCTGCCAGGGCTCTGACACCCTCACCCCAAACAAGTTTTTCCTCATATTGGAATGGGACTCCCCATGTTCCAGCTTGTGCCCGCTGCCCCTCGTCCTGTCACTGGGAACCACTGAGAAGAGTCTGGCTCCATCCTCCTTCAACCCACCCTTCAGATCCTTGTGAGCATAAAGAAGGTCTCCCCTCAGCCTTCTCTTCTCCAGGCTAAAGAGTCCCAGCTTTCTCTGCCTTTCCTCATCAGGGAGATGCTCCAATCCCTCCAGCATCTTTGTTGCCCTACGCTGGACTCTCTCCAGTAGCTCCCTGTCTCTCTTGAACTGGGGAGCCCAGCACTGGATGCAGGATTCCAGTTGTGGCCTCCCCAGTGCAGAGCAGAGGGGGAGAATGACCTCCCTCTACCTACTGGCCACACTCTTCCCCACGTAGCCCAGGGTTCCATTGACCCTCTTGGTCACAAGGGAACATCGCTGGCTCATGGATAGTTTTCTGTCTGTCAGGACCCCCAGAAGAGAAGGTTGTCACCCGTAAGATGCCTCTATAAGAGTGATTTGCTTATGCACAGCCTATATCTGATAGGTTTCAAAGTCCAGTTGCAATGGCGCTGTGGTGGTTCATGCAAACACAGGATAACCCACGGATGAGATATGCATCCCTAGCTCTTGCAGCAGCAGGCTGGATGCTTTGGGGCAGGTTCCTGAGGTGCTACTCTGTGAAACTTTCTCTTTCTTCTTGGCCTTTTCCACCCCCTTGCCCTCCCCCAAATTGTGATCCCATTTTTGCTGCCACATCACTATTCAAACAAACACGTTCCCCTCTGCTGTGCTGCTCTCTGGAGGTTTGCTGACTTTTTCTTTGCATGCACAAGGAAACTGCATGACCATTTCTGTCTGGAATCTGTTCTTTTATCTATTTTTTTTTCTTTGTGCTTTTTTCTTTCTTTTTTTTTTTTTTTTTCTTTCTCATTAAGAAATCAATAAGCAGTAGGGCTCTGCTTTAGCCTGATTCTGGGAGTATTTCCTTTCCCCAAAATGTGAACGAAGTTCTCAATTGATTTTGCTGCTTTCGCTTCTGCTAACTTCTATTTGATAATATTCTCAGTGTTATCTCTCACCTCCTTAGATCATTTTACAGCCAGTGAGGAGTCAGGGACTGACAGCCCTCAACAATGCTCATCCCCAGGACAGGTATCGCAGGAGGCAATAACAGCCCAGTCACCTTCTGCTTTGTACAACCCCTACCTGGGGGAGGGAGGGGAGGACTCAATCCTTTACTGATACAAAAATGCTGTCAGCCCTAGAGGCATGCAGAAGTGCTCCCTTCTTTAGTTAGACCTTTTTCAGGTGGCTGATTAACCCGTGGTGCAGAGTAGCCAGGGGGAAGGTGGGGTTACCCCTCTCCACCAGACCTGTTGTGAAGGTGACGTTCTGTCCATTCACTTCTATTTTTGTGTTCTGATCTGGAGTTAGAAGCCTAGATCACAGAATATCCTGCACAACAGAACTTCTAGAAGTATTTACAACAGGTGGACTGGATTTTAGCTTTGATTTTATTTAGGTAAATTTTAAAGAATTGAAGGGAAAGACTGGGAGAATAGATTCCCAGCAATTATGAGGCATCTGGGATAAAGATACAGGGAAACCGCACCCCCTCAGCAGCACCCTAGGTAATATACTGGTTTATTTACACAGAAACCACATATTGCTTTGAACAAAAGTTAATAAATAGCTACAGATGATGCACATCAATTTTTACCCACCTTGAGGTCCAGCTCTGTCTTGGTTTTTTATCCTACTTCATTTAGTGCCTTCGTATACAGAGATACAGTGTTTGAACTATGTAGTCATGCGTTTTCACAAACCAGCAGCCTAATTAATTGTCAGTAGACGATGATGCTGATCCAGCAGCATAAACCCAGTCTGCAGCAATGTAAACCCAATGTAGATAGTGGCTACAGGTGCAGGGCACTGGTGATGACTGGAGGTTAATACCTTGACTGGCCATTTTTGTAGGAAAGGCTTCCTGTTCAGCTGTGCCTTCAAAACTGTGGCGCTTCTGGGCAGCAAATGAGAGACTGATCTTTTCATATGTGTCTGGAGTCTGAGGGGTCAGCATTGCACAGCATGAAATAGCTGGCTAAAGGTCCACCGGCATCAGCTGGTGGTCAACCTCTGGCTGCAGCCCTGTCCTACAAAGAACAGGCTGTTGGTGTCACTCCAAATAGCACTTGGCGCTAATTCCTGGTGTCTGTCTTCCATTCTCTAATGCACCACCACAGTCATCTCCTGTTGTCTAAACCCCAGCTGTCCAAGGAAAGCGACAGTCTCAAAAATAATGGAGAGCCTGTGGCAGAGACAGGCTGCCATCACCTCCTCTGAGCAGTACTTCATAGGCTGGGAGCAGGCTGCAAATGATCATATCTTACTTGTTGTCTTTGCCTTTCTTAATCATTCAGAACACACCAAAAATGAGCAGATGAACTTGGAAGGGAAGGGTTGGGTGGAGGTTTGGGGAATATTGAGTGGCAGATGCAGGTCCTACCACAAAGTACACCTTTTGTGCCTTAAAAATTGAAATCCCAGACCCAGAGCTCATGAAGTAAGGCTTTAAGGGATGTGTGGGTGATGAAAAGCCTGGTGGACATACAAGGAAAGTGTCTGTGTAGATGTTGTACTGTCAGCTCCTGTGTCCCACTACTGGGTAAGGTCCAACACCAAATAAGGCTGAACCCAAACTGCAAGACTTTGCAATTCTGCCTGATGCCTCTTACGTAGCTCTTTGTGTTTCTTCTCATAGAGAGGTATCTGAAAATAAAACCCAAACTCATCAGAACTTTATAATCAGAGCCAGGGAGGAAAAGCTCTCAGACAGCCTGGGTCTGACCAGGCTATGCCAACTGCTCCCAGTTTGGGGACTGGAATTTGGAAAGGGAAGATTGTCCATATAGGCTNCCCTTAGTTTTCCTTCAAGTCTGACAGGCCCAGGATTAAAGGTTTGGTTACAATGGCCTGACAGTACACATTAACAGCCCTGAATGTCTTAACAACCCGGCTACTGGAGATGCATTCAGAAGAGTCTGTGAACTGCTTTTCCCCTTTAAAGCTCCTGCTAGACCATGTTGTCCAGTGAAATCCTTTATGGTTAAAAATGTATAGACTTTTCTTTCTAATTCCTGAGTATGTACATAGACAAACCCAAAATTCTTTGCTGTCTTCCCGTAGGTTTTATCCCTAGTTCTCCTTTAAACATTCTGCCTGTGAAAGGTGTCCTGCTCTGACTGCACAGTGAGTTTATATCTCCCCTTTTAATTTTTGCTGGACTTTTACCTAGTGTAAATGAGCCAGAGCCCACTTGCATGGGAGGAGTTATATGGATCTATTCCAGCCAAGGGGCTGAACATGCAAAATTAGTTTTTTTCCTCTGAAAAAAAGGGAAAAAAGACTCTAATCAAACAAAATCCCTGTATTGATTGACTGCATTTGCATCATAAAATGGAATTCACCAACTGTGGCATTTGCATGGATCATGAACTGATGGACAGTGATTGTAATAACCAGGGTGTGTTGGTATTCGTGATGCATAATAATTAAGTTTACACCGGGCTATTTTGAGTCATTAGCAGGACTGAGGGTGATGTTTCCACTCCTTCAGTCTCCAGGCAGCAAACCCCATTTGATTAACTTATTTTGTCTGGGGGTAGGGTGGGAGGAGGAGAGCTGTTGATAAAATCCAGCAAAAGTCCCTGGAAAGGGTTTGAAGCTTTAATTTAACTTAATACCTCCTGTCTGAGTGCGTCCCCCATCCCTGCAACTCGGTCAGAAGCTCTCATCAGGGTTCCCACTGGGTGCTTGGCCGGGAATGTGCCTTGCCTTCAGACATCTCCCTTGCTGGGTAGGTGGAGTCCAGGATGCTGGAGCTGGTTGTGCTTCATCCCAGTCAAGTGTTTCTTGACCCCACATGATAGGGGTCTGTGCTTTAAAAGCAGAAGGACTTTGGTTCAGTCTTCATTGCTAGTATTAAAACTATGGGATTGGTGGTAGTTCTTTGATGGCATCTAGGGACCTTACACAGGATTGAGTGGTGCCCCTTACTTCAGGCAAGAAGCACGTGCAATGTAGAGGAGAAGACAGACAAAAAGTTCCTGGTCTGTGATGGATGGATTGTTGGCAGTGTATAGGAAGAGTGCTGAACCCAGGGAATTTCTGTATGATCTTTTCTGAGGGGCCTCTCATATGATGGGCTAAAAAGGATGGGTGTGGAAGTGGGCAGTCCCCAGAGGAGTGGGGGGTGGGTGTTGTAGAAGAGAAGTCAGTCTTTGAGGGGTTGGGGTGACTGCATAGACTGGGGGATCTCCATTTTGGTAGAGGGGGGAGATAATCTAAGGGGAAACCTGATTAGAAGACGCGAGCAGAGTGATCTACAAAAGGGGAGGGTGGAAGGGGGAATAAATGAGAATTAATTTAGCACAAAATCAAGATGTCAAGAACAAAATTAATCAGGAGACAAGGTTAATTAATTAATACATCCTTAAACCATCACAGCTATATCAACACCACTGGCATTAATCAAAGCAGTAAGACTATTGAAGAAAAGACACTTTGATTTGTCCCTAAATCTATGTCAGGTGCCTGGAAGAGAGGATGGGGAAAACAGAATTGCTGTGTTTCAACCAGGTGATACTACCAGCCTGTGGTGGGGAGAATTACAAGCTCAAAATATTAAAACTACCCATAATGATTTATTTTAGAAGTATCAAGTGGGCAAGAAGGGTGGGCTGAGAATAGCAGTTCCTCTTTCTTAGCTAATGAGGCTTTAAAGCATGTGACCTAACTGATATGCTAATGAAGCCCTAGGAGATGACATGAGACCCATATAGAGCATTGTCATCAGACTGCAGAAGTTAAGGAGTGACAAGTGATAAAGGGAATTAGTCCAATCTCTCCCAGAAATTGCTGTTTTGTCCAGCAAGATGTTCATCTGATGCTGTTCCTTAGTTCCTGGCTAAGGCAACATGGAGTGGTGTAGACTGACATGGGCTAGGGTTCACACCTAGAAGCTTCTCTGCTGGAAGAAGGATGGAGGAGTGACATCCAGCAGAGAAGCAGTGTCAGACATTAGGGGAGAGTCTGACTGGTGGTTGTTTCTTCAGTTTGCTGATTTCATCAGTATTGAGAAGGGAAACCTGGTTTGCAAGCTGGTTGATAGAGACTGCTCTATAAGGTGGACACAGGAGCTTCACCTCAGTGCGACCACCTCTAAGTCAAGTGCTAATCACCTCTTTCTCCTTCCTGCTAGTGAACAGAGATGGCAACTCCACCAGATTGAACCTTCTGTTTTGGTACATGCCAAATCACCTTCTGCTCCTGATGGTTGGTGGTGACAGCACAAAAGGGACAATGCAGTTGGCCTAGGCCAAGCATCTCACCTTCATACAGCTGAAGTCAAAGAAGGTGACTCTTGCCCTTGGATTTTCCACATGGCATTTGACCGATTAAGCATTGACAGATGCCAGATTGGAGGTTTGTCATTAGCTCTGAGCATTTCCGTAGGTTTCCCGAGGCATCTGGGCTGGTAGGCCTGACGCTCTGCAATATTTCCTTCAATGATCTGGAAATGGAGATAAGCGTTCATACGTCATTCTAGAGAGATGAGGCAAAGAGCAATGAAGGCCAGGAGCGTAGAGCAGTCAGGAGTGCTTGTGAAAGCATTAAAACCCATTAAAACAAATGTGCTTGCAACGGTTGAAGTCAGAGATGGAGGAAAAAAGAGTGCAGGCAATTCCCTGAGAGTGAAAGATGAGTGAATGGGAGTGGAAAGCATTTATCAATCTGGATAAATTAGAAATCGAAGATCGCCGAAAAATTGATGAAGGAAGCAAAAAAACCACCCAGTGGACGAAATCCCTGGCTAGTGGTGGTAAAGAGGGAGTGATTTTTAGCAGTATTTGAAGTGAAAAAAGATACAATTATCAGTGATTTTCTCTTTGGAATGGTGATATACAGGGACCAGAGGCATTCAGTCAGTGTGTGTGTCCTGTACTTGGGAAAAGTCTGATGGTATATTCCTGTTCTGGGATGCTGATGGTGCAAACCTCACCACTGCAAGCACAGCTGAAGTACTGACAGCCTGTGGGAAATAAGGGTAGTGGTTTTTAACAGAGGTGGCCCTTCTCCTGAAGAACTGCTGCCTCAACATCGGGTGAAGATATATATATGTATATATAAGCATTTCCTTTATTTCCCCATGGCTATAAATTATTAACTCACGATGGGAGGTTTTACCCTGCTCAAGTTCTGCCACAGCAATTGGTGTTGAAGCAGGAATCAACGTGGGGTGGTCCCCTGACCTGGGCTGTGCGGCAGGTCAAGCTAAAGAATCACAAAGGCCCTAAAATGTATGAATAAGTGCGATTCTTTAGGAGTCAGTGCCCCTGTTTTATAGCAATCTGGTGAGGGGCCTTAAATGGGTGACAAGGTAATTTCCATACAGTTTAAGTACATCCTATCTGGAGTCTCAGGGTGAGGGGAGATTTGACCCAGAGGGGTTTTCTGAAGCTCTGTAAGATTTGCAAACTGGCCTAAACTGGCCCATTTGGGACGGGTGTCCTGTATACTCAGCCAGCAAACACAGTACTTCAGAGAAAGGACAGAAAGAATAAAAGCAACCCTTTCCCTAATGCATCTAGCAGCAGTTCGAGTGGAGGGAGCGGATGGGGGTAGAAGTTAGTTCTCTGACCACTGCAGGTGATCAGCTCAAGAGGTGTGATTACCTCTCCCGTGTTCGTATGACAGCTACAAACATTTATTAATGGTCATAAAATATCCTGCCTGTTTTTTAAATCCAACCAGCAATCTATGACTTGACCACCATAAAGTTTGTCTCAAAACCACCACAAAAGGTTTGAATTACTCCTGGTGGCAATAAAAGCATTCTTTTGGCTAACGCTTTGCTTTATTGTTAGCTTTTATTTTTCTCGGTCTCCCTTCCTACCAGCAAGACATAAACAATGGGGGCTGAGTTGTCGTCCCCTCACCCCCTCACACCTCCATTAATAAGATCCAGGAACCAGCAAAATGAACCAAACAGGAGCAGAATAGTCACAGAGGCAGCTGCTTAGCGATAAGAACAGCTTTCCTGGCGTTAAAGAAATGGTTGCTTAGGGTGCTTCTCTTCTTTCTTACCCAGAGACTCACAGTCATGTAAAAATGTTAATCTGAAGAATATTTGTTTATTTAATGGATGAGTTCAGGACCACTGATGTACTGGGTTTTTTTTCACAGTTGATTTGTTTGATTCAGCTTTCTTTTCAAAGTGAATTAAGCTATATTAAGGCCACTTCCAGACAAAAGCATCTGCACACAATGTAGATGTGTCTACCTTATATGTTCTTCCATAATTAGTTCAAAAAGAACTAACCTAAACCTTTAAGGAATTAAGCATCTTGATGTTAAGTGTGTACCAAACATCTCCATGGCAATAGACTGAATTCCTCCTATAAATCTATTTTGAGGTACATTGTGCAAAGTCAGTAGTAACTTTTTCATCTTCTGTCTTGAATGGAGATACCAGAGATACAGTGAGCACCAACAGGAGCATCTCCCCAGCTTTCTTGTAGGCCCCCTTAGGTAGTGGAAGGGCCTATAAGGGTCCTGGTGGGATCTCCATGAGAAAGAACTGCAGTATGTCCAATCGCTGGCCCATCTGGAGAAGGACTCTGTCAGGCAGTGTAGTGACAAGGACAATTGGAAGAGGAGAGATTTAAATTAGAAAGAAGTTCTTTACTGTAAGGGTGGTGAGAGCCTGGCCCAGGTTGCCCAGAGAAGCGGTGGCTGCCCCATCCCTGGAGGGGTTCAAGGCCAGGTTGAAGGGGGCTTGGAACAACCTGGGCTGGTGGGAGGTGTCCCTGCCCAGGGCAGGGGGGTTGGAACTTTGAAAGTTGGTGATCTTTAAGGTTCCTTCCAACTCAAACCATTCTATGATTCCATGATTCCATGATTCTATGATTCTATGATTCTATGATTCTGTATCACACCTGCACCTATTATTCCACAGGTCTTTTCACAGGAGATGGGCTGCCCCTGCAGATACAATCCTGCAAGCAATTAACTATACAAAAAATGGGGGAAAAGTTGCATTTTGTAAGCAAGAGGAGACTGGTCAGTGGAAGTTTTTGGCATTTGCTCCTCTTTACTTCCTGGCTAGCCTGTCAGGCAGTGCAAAGGGTGAGCTGGGAGATTTCCTCGATGCTTCACATGACCTTATATACAAACTGTGGATCCAAGAAAGGTGTGAAAACAACCTGGATGTTGTGTGACTTTATCGACTTCATATTCTACATGTCAGATCTCAGAGATCTCCACTTTGGTGATAAGAATTGTCATTTCTGTTGGGGGTGAGATAATTGAGAGAGAGAGAAATTTTTGCTGTCCTCATTGGTAGATGACACTTGGTCCTGTTTCCTTGAAGATAACATGAAATAAGCCAGTGCAAAAGAGGGAAGAAAAAGAAATCCGAGAGGGCAAATGTGGCCTGAGGGAAAGCCAGACTCTAAGGGACCCGGGAAACTCATGGTAATACGGGGTTGGGGGAGATGCAGCAGGATGGAGCCATTGCTTGTTTGCATGACTGCTCGTAGCAACGTCGTAAAACCTGCAGCCTTGGCTAGGAAGAGCAAACAATTTCTTAAGAGATGGCAAAAGAGGGAAAAGGAACTTGTGTGATAAGTCAGGAGGAGGAGGAAAATAGTAATGAAGAGCTGGAATGCAGGAGGCTGAATTTTATGCTGAGCTAGTTCAGGATGAGGCCTGAACTGGGGAAAATGAAGGGGCTTTTGGGGCCCCTTCCCTGGCTCAGGCCAGTCATGTCATCTCTTTCAGTCTGCCTACCTTACTGGGTCAGCATCAAATTAGGGACCTCCAAAATGGGATGATGGGGCAAGGAGGACCACCACCTCATTATTTCCTGCTCCGTGTGTGTCTCAGCAATGCTATACCATGGGTTGGACCATCGATAGCCACTCCTATGCTCCTCTGATCTATCAGATGCCTCAGCACAGGACTTAGGTGGTGTCAAAGGGACTTGTGGTTGGCATCCGTGCCTTGCCTTTATCGCTGCCTGGCTTGTGTAAACAGCAGTGTGGGGCAGATGTGGACAAAGAGCACTCCTGGCTGAACACGAGTAACTTCTTGAACAGCCCTAAATAATGCCCCAGAGGACAACTCTCTGCAGCAGGAGCCTTCCTCTCCCTCTCCTGGCAGAGATCCCTCTCAGTTCCAGGGAACTCATATAAGGGAGGGAAGGAGGGGGCAGAGCAGTGGGATTTGCACTGTGGTGTGCTGGCTGGAATGAGTTATGGAAATCCTTAAATCCTCCTAAGAAAGGGCAGTTAAAGCCGAACTGAAAATTAAACACTAAGCTGGTACAAGCCACCTCACCTATAAATCCAGTCCTGCTGCAATTTATTCCTGCACCACACTTACGACATGAATGGGGATTTACGGTGGCTGAATTCTTGCATCCCTCTTCCTCTGACAACATCTGTGGGGCTTTACAAACTACGCCGCGCCAAGGGTGTGCTTCCAAACCTCCTCCAGCCCACAGCCCAGACCGGTGACGGGCAGGGAAGGGGGAGAAGAAAACCATCCCGATTTAGCAAACGCAGAGAGCTGGAGGCACCGAGCCCCTTTCTGTTTGTGCTCAGTGTTTGGATAAAGGCATCTCCTAAAGGGGGAATTTGTTTGGTTTGGACTTCATTGAGTGAAAAGCTCTCAGCCCCACGAGTGCTTAGTTATTCTCTTGTCTAGTGGCTCCTCAACAGCCCCCACCCGATAGGGAGGAGGCTTCCTATTTGTGAAAGTGGCCCTGCTTGTTGAAATTCTCTAGTGACTTAAGTTTATTGGTTTTTCCTGAGGTCCAGCCATTTGAATTGCAAACAATGCGCCATCTCTACCTCCTCCCCCCTCCTTTCCCCAGCCAGAACAATGTGCAGAGCTGAAATAAAGCCAGGCAGCGAGGACTCTTGAAACGGAGTGCGATTTCTTTCCGCATGAGTGGGGAGGTGCAAGTTTGCTGCCTTCCGGTCCCGCTGATTGATGCAGAGGATGTCTGTGAAAGGGGAGGGAGGGAGAGATCTGGGGGAAGAAAGAGGGAAGGAGGCCAGCTCATGGATGATGGTCGGAGATCCTTTTTTGCTTTATTTATTTATAACCTCTCCCACTTAAAAGGCCATACTGAGAGGAGGTTAGTGCTGGTGGATCCATGCATGCCTCTCTCAATTTTCACCCCACAGCATCCCCGGAAGGATGCAGGGGATGGGGAATGGAGTGTGTGTGAGTGTGCTCCCAAAAGATCCTCTAGCTGAGAAAAGGTGAACTTTTGTCATGCGCTTGGGAGCAACTGAGCAGCTGGGCTCAGTCCGAGCTCCATGAGGCAGGCAGGACGCTGGGTTGGTGCTGTGGGAGAGCTGGAGCAATGTGCATTTAGAGGTGCATAAATGAGATACAGGCACACAGCAGCGAATGAGTAGAAGTAGCCCTTGTCTATGGCAATTTTAAGGCCTGATTTCTCCTCCCATGTTGGCTCAGGGAGCTTCTGTGTCGGTTCACTCACTTTGGATGTAACTTTCTCCTTATTTATGCTGCTGGGAGGGAGGGAGGAGGAAGGAGGGAAAGGAGTTGTCCCCTGGAGGTGCTCTGGTATTGAAGGTTAGTTAAAAGCTGCAGGATAAATGATAGAAACAACACTCAGCCTGTGTTTCGTTGCCTCTGCCTGGCTCCGCTGTCTTGGAAAAGCACAGCAATCTTGTCCACTGGAGCAAGTCATTGAGGTTAGCTAAACACCCAGCAGTGCACCACTATGGCAGAGGCGTGTTGGGGCGGCAGGTACCCAGAGGCAGTTGGCAATCTCAAAGAAGGTAGGAAACCCCAAAAGAGACAGCCAGGACACTGCCAGGGCCTCCATCCCAAGCAGTGTGCAGAGAGTTGGTCAGTGAGCACGGGGGAGGTGGAGGAAATGTGGTTTGTGCGCAAGGAGGGACCCAAAGCAGGACACAGGGAGGACAAGGCAGGTCCTGGCAGGGGAATTCACTCATCCGTGAGTCTCAGGGGTCTCTGCACCAGCACCCTGTGGATCATCCTGCAAGATGAACCTTGCAAAATCATGGGTGCACGATGTATTTCATATGATAAAACTTGCCTCTGTGATATTCAAGCCAGAGCCACAAAGGTCTAGAGCTGCCAGTTTGTGCCACAGAGGCTCTCAACTTCAGCATCTGGTTCTGAGTGCTGGCAACGTTTGTGGACAAGGGGGATTCAGATGAACTTGTGGCCTTTCCTGGAGAGCTGATGTGAATTTGGCAGCCGTGGCTGCAGAAAGATCCTGGAGAAAGAGCCTGGTCTGGGTGTCAGAGGTGAAGGCTTTGGCGGCAGAGGGCAGTGGTGGAGCACGGGGGTCCTGCCCTTTGCTGGGGTCATAGCACTGTTCTTTTCTTCTCCAAAATGGGTGTTTGGGCCATCTTCACAGCACATCCTTTTTGACTGATAGCTATTCACGTGCAATGCTTTTTCCATCACAGAATAGCACTTGTTTCATTTTACTATGAGAGGAAGGCTGGCAAAAGTCTGCTATAAAAGCACAAGACCAATTCCTGGGAGAGCTGTTCTCTCCCCAGCTCCAGGTCTGGTGAATGCCCTCCATCAAGTCCCTTTTTGCTTTACATTCCTCGTGTAGAAAATGGCAACAGGGACCCTGTTCTTTGTGGCAGAGCTGTGTGACACCTGCTGATGAAAAGAGCTTTCTACTGGGGCTGTGTGGCAGTTGGAGGAACATTTCCTCAGTGCCGTGCCCATGAGCTATGCAAGGAACAAGGCAGAAGGTGGATGGAGGCAGATACAACCACAGGATTGTGGGGATAAGGGCAGGCTCAAGGCACTGCCAACCCTAAGCCTAGAGGAGGAATACTCAGGGAGGCTGCAGGCCAGGAGCAGTCATCAGCTTGGTAATAAATCCTCCTGGGGACCTGATCAAAACTTCAAATCAAGTCTTGAGTCCATCTTCTAGACAAATCAAAGCAGACCAGCATCAAAACCTGGTGTCTGAACATCTGTGGCCCAATTTGTTGTTCCCCTGGGTTGGCTTTTCTTCACTGGAGGAAGCTGTCCTGTGATCCGTAGAGGCTTTGTCCGGCTCTCTGATTCCGTTACCCCCTTTCCTTTCTGACATCTGAACACATTTATCTTGCTAAACCATGCCTTTTTCCAGGGGGTTGGCTGCTCTGGGGCATCTTGGTGGTCTTTGCTGAGCAAGTAGCCTAAGCTGAGATCAGATATGCTGGCTGTCCAGTGGGTGAATTCCTCTTTATCTGATGTTGCCACCTTCACCTCATGGAGTACTACAGTTCCTGGGAAAGGCAGCTCTGAGCGTTGCTTTGAGCCACTAATCACTGATTTAGCCCCTTCTCCTCTAAGAGAGGAGAACATAGAGTAGATTTCAGTGCTCCCAGCTCCAGTAGTCTTGGTGCTTTTCAGGAAAGGCTGCCCTTGTCCTGCCCTTCAGCAGGGTTGTGTTCAGGCAAATTAAACTCTACCTTGAGTTTCTGTACACACTTGTTCTCCTCCACTGGATCTTGGGATGCCGAGCCACTGAATTCAGCACCTGTTTTCCAGTGTTTTGGCTCAGCTATCACTGTGTTCAATACAAATCTCATCCCATCATGGCCCAGGAAGTGGCAGTTCTTCGAAGGGAATCCCCCTCTTTTAATTCAATTAATGTAGAAGCTAATTTCCAGCCTGGGGCTGAGTCCCGCTGCCTTTGAAGTCAATAATAGTTTTGTGCTTCCCTTCAAGTGGAGCAGGTTTGAGCATGTCCCACGCAGAGAAAGACTTTGCCAAGCATTTCAAAGAGCTGTGTGCATTTTTTGTGCTAAGGGAACCATGTCCTGATCCCAGTCAAGGGGTAGACTTAAGCAGGATGAGGCCATAAGTCTCAGAAACCTCTGTTGATCAGGCCAGGTAGGTGTTAGAAGACGAAGTACATTTGTTTTTGAAGAACGTTCAGGATTTCAGGTGGAGGGCCTTTGTAAAAGAGAAGAGTTATTGCTCTGTAGCTACTTTGAGGCTTACACTATTTGCAACGGAACACATATTTGCCCTCTTTGGGTTCATTTACTGGCAGAGATTTTATGTATGTCTTTAAAATGTCATTTGGGTCATCCTTTTCTGGTTCGGTTTAACGAAGTGAAAACTGCAATCAACTGGCAAGAAGACTATTTTTCCTATTCAGGGCAAAGCATGAAGAGCCAAATGCTGAGATGTGTTTGCTCACTGTTGGGGTGGTAACCATGACACTGATTGCAGACATCCAAAAGCTGATTTTCTTCACCTACACTTGGCACATAAGCGAAGTGCTGTGGATGAGACCTTCATTGGTTTTTACCACCTTTATTGTTGGTGACAAGCAGAGGCATCTTCAGGAGGTGTTCAGACCATAGGAGGAGCATTTCTTTCACTGTGCAGGAGCCCAGAGTTGTTGGGCCTTAATTGATCAAGGCTAAAACGATTAAGCTTCAGAGGAAGGCAGCATTGCTCCACATTATGGCTTTTATTATGCCTTAACAGAAGTATTGAGAAACTTTGGGCTTTGTAGTGATTTTGGAATAAAACTAGTCGATGTCGTAGAAGTAAATGCAGGAATCTTTAATATGTAGAAGGAGCCATAGGGGGATGACATGCAACAAAATAGATAGGGAAAGTAGAGCTTATTACATATTTTGCATGGTTCAAATATCTATTGAAAAATACTTTTACATAGATCTTGACATGAAAAAAGTGCTGTTCTGCTAATTTTCCTGTGTCCCTCATGTAGGAATAAATAAAACTGTGACTTTTGGTCAAGGTTTAGTGTAGAAAGCTCACGCACAAAGTTACATGAGAAGGTTGAAGTTGTCAGCGTGAAATGCCATCCAAGTGAGTGGGATAGATTTTACGTCACTGGTGATGCACTTCTCCACTTATCTAAAGTTTTGCCCTGTAAAGGAAAGCAGCACAGACCCCACTGTCCTCCAGCTGATTGCTGAGCTCCACGCTGCTTATCAGCCCAAATTGCTGAGGACTGCGCAGTGTGAGCGGCCGGCAGCTGCCTTCCCGTGATATGATAGGAAATGATGGGTACGGCACCAGGAAATGAATATGTAAATGGTTATACGATCCCTAGGGGATAATTGCTTTGTTGTAAAATAGTCTCACTAGGAAAGCATAGAAACCTGACAAGTCTCATTATGCTTTTGGGATAGACAAGCAGCCCCAGGTAAATATCTGAACTGTTTTGGATGTAGTTGGGATTTGATTTGGTGAATGGATGTAGAATGTCCTCTCCTCTCACCACCATTATTTGGTGTGACACTGCAGGGTTCCGTGCTGGCTTGCTGGCAGAGTGAGAGGTATTCACCTTTATCTGATCTGACAGGGAGGACTCTCAGCCTCAGCCTCCAGCCACAGTCCAGAGTTAACAATCCCCACGCTCCAGAGATAAACCCCCTCCATAATTCTGCGGAGCCCACGATATGATTAATGCAGCTTGTTCAAAGTGCACAGTTCCTTGTCACTGGGATGGATAAAGCCATCCTGATAAAATGAGAACTGACCTGTGCCTTTGCCCAAAAATTTAAAAGGGATAGAGATCTAAGCTTTCCTTTGAGATGTAAGGAAAAAACATATATATAGATATATAGATATATATAAATGAGATTGGTTGGTCAATTTGTTTCTTTTCTCTTTCATGCTTACAGTCCCTGTGCCAGGGGCACCTCCTGTTCACACTGGGAAATTTGCTTGTGAAAGGACTGAATAAAAAAGAAGTAAGGCAGCAGCCTTTACAGGTGCAGATCAGGGGTTTAGGATAAACACCTACAAGTTTGGATTTCCTGCCCTCGATTTACCAGTAACTGTCTAATCTAGCTACCCATTCACCTTTCCTTTCATCCCAGGATGTCTAGAGTGATCTAACTGTCTGTCCTTTCATCCCCCCTATCTTCCTCTTGATCTGTGTTTTTTAGAGCTCATTCATCACACCTTACAACTTCTAAAGCACTCACAGAGGGGCCACAGAGTTTCTCTTTACTTTTTCGCCAAAGTGCTTGAAGGGATGGAAGATGCAGCCTCTGCTGAGAAACCTGGGGAGAGGAGCTGTTGCATCTTGTTTGAATCGCACCTGAAAGCACCTTGTCGAAGGCAGGGAACAGAGAAGGGAATTGTTCGCATCCTTGAAGCTTTTACACAAATCTGGGCCCACTGGAAATGGGCAGGTTCACATGGCATTTTCCTGGCAGCCCTTTCCCTTGTGCTGGGAAGGGGATGTGAGTGCATAGGGCACCCGTGTGCTCCAAGAGAAAGGATAATGGAAGACATTGGGGCAAAAGGGTTACCCCAGAAGGGCTATTGCATTCACAGACACATTTTGGGCCTGTCACTTTATTCCCCACCCAGGTGGCAGCTTGATTTTGATTTCTAAAGAGGGATGGAAAGCATAGTGAACATCTGAACGGGAATAAAAACCTGCCTATGGGACAAAAGTGGCTCTTTGAATATGGGACTGCATCAGGGCTCTTTATTTCAAGGTCTGAAACTAGGAAGGTCAGGGTAGAAACGGTCAGTGGAGATGAGAGAAATGAATCATATATCAGTGAATGTCGTTGTGAGTGCCAGCATTGCCCAGTTTGAAAGAGGTGCACTGATTTCTTAAGCAATTTCTAACTAGCAACCAACTTCAGACAATGATTTAGGGACAAAATTAGCTTTACAGGGAACACCTCTTTTGGAAGGTCTCTCTTTCATTCTCCCTTGCTCATTCCTTCTGTTCTTTTATTTCGTTCCCCCCCTCAAAAGGCTAGGTTGTTACTTGGGAGCGCTTTTGAAGGGAGAGAACCATGGTGAGATTCTTGTCTTGGCATGGCTGATGTTAATGGGTAACACCGGGGCCAAAGGTCCTTTAAAGCTCCCACATCTGCAGCTTTGTACAGACCTCACCTCCAAAATGCCTCAAAGTGTGTAGCCAGGCAGGGCTTAATGTGTATTAGCAAGACAAAGGCCTGAGGAGGGGAGGAAAGGGGGATGAGTTTTAATTTACTGAAGATTTATTAGGCCTCATGAAATCAGCCTGAACCACCCATTTTCTCTATCATCTGCCCACATCTAAAGGGGGTGGCTTTGTTGTGGGGAGATGGTCGTTGAGAATTATCCAGCAACAAATCTTACCGGCATGAAAAGGACACAGACAGGAGCAGGACGTGGAGGAGGGTTCACGCTCTCTACATAGAGTCCAAAATCTGGAAATATGGAAATGTGGGGATCCCATTCAGGCTCAGTCCTGCCTTCCCTTGACTTTTGTTTGTGGGGTACATGCTCTCTTTTCTAAGCCTTCCTTGCTCAAGGAGATGAGTGAGATATCACAAGGGTGGAGAGGGGGAGGAGGAGATGCCAAGGTGTGGACATCATGTGAGGTTTTGGAGCTGAAAGGATCCGTTCTGCTGAGGGGGTGATGACTCTTTATTCATAAAGAGATAAGGTCCTTTTCCTTATAAGTAGCTGTCATGTGGCTCTAAACCTAGGCTTGGAAGTAAAGCTTTATTGTGGCCCACAGAGCTTTAGATAATGACCCATCTTGGAGCTTTGCGGGATGTAGCTTGACAAAGAGTTTTGAAGTGCTGGGGTTCCCCCAGAGACCTCTAGGAGAGGGCTTATTCATCATACCTGGCTCTTTTCCGTCCCATGGCCCAGTCTCACTGTAGTAGCAGATTTGATTATTTCATTTCTGGCTTTAACCTGCCCTGGAAGGACCACTTGCAACATCTCTGTGCCACGCAGTGATGGGAAATGTCACCTCCAAGCTGACTGAGAGTGGAGGGGTTTGGGGATACAGGTACAGGAACCATCTGATGGGGGATTACCAGGGCTCCAAGGGACATTTTGGGACAATGGGAGCAAGAACAGGTGTTCATTAACCAGCCCCAACGTAGATGTGAACCCATTGGTGTCTCCTGGAGAAAAGTGACCATCTTTGAGCATAAGGCTGACCAAGACTCCCTCAGTATTTCTCCTTGCTTATAATGTCAGCAGAGAGGAGATGACCCTGGATAGTGAACTCTGTGTTTATCACAACATAAAGGCTGTATGAATCTCAGCAGGCAGAGCATTGTGGGTGATTGAACAAAGCAGAAGGTGTGACAGCAGGCAGTGACATCTATCTTGAACTGATGTCAAAATGGGGCTTTTCAGAGCCAACAGACTTTGCCTGGAAATTGTGTGCAAACACCCTATTTCCTGATGGTGGGCAACTAGGTAACTGAATTATGCATCCAGTTATATGTACAAGACATATAAGCAAATGGTGGCCCAATTTTCAGTCCTTGTCCAACACTCAAGTCCTCCTTTCCTACCACGTGTAAGCCAAGGTAGCACTGAACCACTCAGCCTGGATTTCCAAACACTTCTGGGCATCGCAATTTCATGGTTTTCATCGTTTAGACAAGGTAGTGTCTGAACTATTAGCCATGAGAAGAGTTTCCTCCTCTAGAGAATTATCCCTGGTGTGTTTTTTTTTTTTTTTAATGATGAACAGAATATAACAGAGAGGATTTGAGAGAAAGAGGGAGGTAAAGGGAAAAACCTGATCTGATCTTCAGAAATGAGACATGCTGCCATCCCTGGAGCAGTCAGTGCCACGGTTAAGCTCTTAGTGCTGCAGTCTGTTCAGAGGAGGTCACCCTCCCTTAGAGGAAAGAGCAAAGCATTTTTGGCACAAAACAGGGGAGGAAACAGTCCTTTTACTAACAACGGGGTGAAGAGGAAGCTCTGAGAAATTTTCATTTTGTTCAGTTTATAGGACTGAGTAGAGGACAGCCTGGAGAGAAGCCTATAGAAATAGCATATGTGCACCCACATGTACACACAACTCACATCCAGGCATTCCTCCCATTCAGTGCTGGTAATTAGCACAAATGAAGAGGTCATTGTGGGGTACAAAGGGGCCTGGTTCTCCCAGGCAGTGGCTGCCATAGCAGTAGCCTTACTGTGTCACAGAAGCACGGGCTAATTGCATAGGGTCTCTCTGTGCATTTGTCCGTGGACGTGGAGGTGACCTGGGTAGGAACCATCCCTGAAAGTCTGTCTCCATGTGCTTCACTGGCACAAGGGTATCCCAGGGCAGAGGTAAGATGTGGAGAGACATCAGGGAGAGATGGGAAGTAAAACTTTTTGCAGTGAGAGGAATGGGGGGGGAGGGAGGGGGGGGGCGGGGAGAAATGAATGAGAAATGGAGAGGGGTTGTCTGAAATCAGCAATCAGGTGGGGTGTTCTCCATGGCTGCATCTTATGTGGTTGATAAAAATCACACCAGCACCCATCTCTCTTTAAGGCATTGGCTTCCTGGCATGAAGGGATGCTCAGCAGCTCCTATAGATGATGTGTTCTCTGTCACTGGCCGAAGCAGCCAGCCCTTCTTTCTTTCTCAGCCACCTCCTCACTCTTGTTGCATTGCAGGCCTTGGGCTGTGGTGCCTCATCTCTGTGGCTTTCATCCCACCAATCCAGAAGGGATCCTTTTTCTAGTGGAGAAGTAAAGGAGAAACAGCAGCTTGAAGCATAAAAGGTGCTTTTTGATGGCCTCAAGTACAACAACTTTCTGGTACTGGTCCTTGCTAGAATGACTTCTACAAATCAGCTGTACTTTATGAAGTTATTTCCAATACCTTATTATATCCTTATGATATGTGTCACAACAAAAAGTGTAAGAGACCTCCCTTCTGCTTCTGCTTTTCTGTATAAATGCTGTTTTCCATGTGGTCAGCAGTGGCTTCATACCTAAGTGCCTTGCACTGACACTTTCCAAGCCAGCTCCCTGTGAGGCCCATGGGCTTGTCAAAGGGCTAAGATTTGTCCTAATGATACAGAAATGCCTTTAGACATTTCCATTCTTGAAAAACACTGTCTGAACCATTGAAGCCCTTTGGAGCTGGAAAGCTGTTCACCCGCCCTCAGGAGGAAAGGCGAATGGTGAACAGAAAAGTTACAGTCCCTGGTCAGGCTGAGCAAACACGTAACTTTAGGAAAGCAGTCAAAGGAAGCTGAAAAGCCATCTTAGATACGGAGCTGAGCATGAGTCACCCAGGGAAGTCAAAATAGACTGCTCAAGTACTTCACTTCAAAGCCTTCAACACCATCAACTCTCAAGCATCCCAGGAATGTCACTGCTCTTCAAAGGAGGCAGGGGGTGATCGCTGTGAGTCCCGCATTCATCTCCTCTGTGAGGAGAAGATTTAACAAAGCCCTTTGCAGGACATTCAGTGTGCGCTCCCTCCTGGCAGGCTGGTGGGTCCAGGCTCCCCCATTTCAGTTTAGCTCTGTTGGCCAAGCCCTGAGTTCGATCTCATGCCATGTTTACAGCAGGGTCCGGCAGCTTGCGATTCGCTTCAGATTTACTTAACTGGGAAGAAATTAATGCTCACTGGCTTCCCGGGCACTGCAATGAGAATGGCATCCAACTTTTTCTTGTGACTGGCCAAATACCTGCTGCTGACAGCAGGTTTTGGCAGGTGTGATGGAGTAAGTCCTTCTCAGAGGTTGGCCGTGTCTGCAGCCCATCCCTCCCCCCTTTCCCACCCCAGGGACTCCCGAGTGGCACTGGGTACCAGTAGTGGGGAACCTTCATGCCATGGGCCAGGCTTTAGAGCCTGCCCGTCCTGCTGGCGACAGATGGGAGTCCGTGGTGGTTTCACTCTGAGAACAACGCTGGAAATCAATATTTGATTTTGACAAGTGTTGCAAATGCAGCTGATCATTCTGATGCGAAATGTCTCTTTAAAAAATTCATTGTTGTCTACAGAAATACTTCAATTCCACTTATAATTCTCAGTTGTTATTATTATTTAATTAGGGAAGAATAAAGTCAGAAATCTCCTGCTGCCTTGTAGACAGCTTTTAGCAAAATATGAAATCATCAGCATCCTTTTAGGTGACCAGTCCACATGGATCAAACTTCTTTTTCTGTAGATTTCTTCCTCTGAACTTTTTTTTCCTTTCTTTTGTCATAATATTTTAATCTCAACTCTATTGTGAGTGACAAACTAAAACCTGGACAGATCAAAGGATCACAGTAAGAGGAAAATACTATATTTTTGTATTTATTTTCATGAAGGAGGACAACACAAGTCCTCTGCCACTGGTGGAGCTGGGATGGGTTTGTAACTGAACAGAAGAAAATGAATAAAATTGCAGGGCTTAGTCAAAGCAAGGAGGGATACAACACAATGAGACAGAAATTGGAGAGGGGGTTTAAAGTGCTGGAGGCTGAATGCAATTGCTTGAGTTGGAGCGCGACCAGCATCCTGGGGCTAACACCTCTCCTCCACAGAAAGTGCTATAGGAACTACAATATTTATAATGTTCAGGATTCTGGTTCTGTGCCTTGTCCAAGAAATGGATTTGAAAAACAAATGTTGAAGCTGATGGGGATTCTCACATGGAGGCAGGCCACAGATTTGGTCAAAATGTAATATAAATATAGCATGTAAGTAAGCATGTACTTGGGTCACACCATCCCCCTGCAGTGCTACAGGCTGGGGCAGAGTGGCTGGAGCTGCCTGGCAGAAAAAAACCCTGGGATTTGGTCAACTGTGGGCTGAACATGAGCCAGCAGTGTGCCCAGGTAGCCAAGGCCAACAGCGTCCTGGCCTGCATCAGGAACAGTGTGGGGTGTAGAACTCGGGAGGTGATTGTCCCTCTGCTGNAGCTGGGGGTGTTCAGTCTGGAGGAGGCTGAGGGGGAGATCTTCTCGCTCTCTTCAATTCCCTGCAAGGAGGTTCAGATTGGATATCAGGAACAATTTTTCCAGGGAAAGGGTTACGAAGCCTTGGACTGAGCTGCACAGGGAAGGGGTTGAGGCACCAGCCCTGGAGGGATTTAAAAGATGGGTTGAAATAGTGCTTAGTGGCGTGGTTTAGTGATGTTTTTTATCAGAGTTGATAAAGGTCCCTTCCAACCCAGACAGTTCTATGATTCTAAGTGGCTTAGGTGCCCAAGTCTAATTTTCTTAAGTGACTTAGATGCTTAAGCCCAGATCCAACCATCTCAAACTGATATTACACACATGTGCTTTGTTGGATCTGGCCTCTGCAGCCCAAGTCTCTGTGTAAGTCTATGAGATATAAGCTCTTAAGTCACTACATACCTTTGAAAATATTACCTGGGCTTATGGGAAATTCATTCCCAGCAGTTTAGCACTGGGAAGCAAGGTAAATCAGGTCAGTTATAGTGGGAAGCCCAGGGTATGGATTTGCATGGTATATTTTCCATGACTAACTTGGTGCAATCCCATTGTCTCAGCAGCCTTGGCAGGCGGTGGAGATGGCCTTGCACCACCAGAGGGAGGGTACCAGTGGCAAAGATGGACAGGCTGAATCGCTCTGTTTCTGGGCTGGGTGTGATGGGCAATATCTCACATGCTCACGTAGGCATGTGCTAAATGATTTTCGCTGCATCACTGCATGACCCTG
Source organism: Nycticryphes semicollaris (assembly GCA_013400055.1). Classification (NCBI taxonomy): domain Eukaryota; kingdom Metazoa; phylum Chordata; class Aves; order Charadriiformes; family Rostratulidae; genus Nycticryphes; species Nycticryphes semicollaris. The sequence goes on from VXBJ01000795.1 coordinate 272,633, forward strand.
GTAGGAGAGTGCCCTAAAATGGCAGCCTTAATGGCTCCTCCCTTCCTCTATTACACTTAGTTTCCAGCAGGCAGCTGGGTTGCAGTGCCCTGTAGTGTCTTCTACCTTGACATCCAGGCTGATCTGTATAAAGGGTGCTCTCCCAAACATCCCGTTAGCTGCCTAAAGTAAAGCTGGCATTTTGGGGCCCTGCAGGACCTGCCACTTGTAATTGTCAAAGGAAGAGCCATCTGTAGAGAGAATGGCAGAGAGAAGGCATAGTGCATCTGAGTTGTGCCTATTCCAGCTAGGTATGTCCTCTCCCGAGCTGATGGGACTAAGGCAGCTGCCCTTGGCTATGGAGAATTTTTCCACAATAGGACCTTGTTGTTTATACCACAGTTGGTGTAATTAATGGGTGGTGTGCGCAGCGGTGCTACCACACAGCCTGCCTTGCAGAGGAGATGTACTGTGCCCGGAAAGAAGCCCAAACTCAAAAGTCTGTAATTGTTTTAATAGCAAATTAAAGCAATGTAGGGTGATACTGTGTTAAGGCCTCTTGTGTAAATGCCATGGGCACCAATGCAGGAATAGCTGAGAGATCACCAAGATGGCCCTGGAGCTCTGCTTTTGAATGACTCATCAGTCACATCTAAGGACACCACCAGGAGAAATATATTTTAGGGTTAAACAAGCAATGCCCGTCTTTCCTGATCTCCAACTATCTGTGAGGTTGGAGGTGCGACTAGTGCTAGAAGGTGGATTTGGTGTCTGTTGTCATGCTGGAGCTAATAAAACTGGGTTTTCTCTGTGAATAACTTCAGGATTTGATCTAGCTTTTTCCTGAAGTCTGTCGGAGCTGCATGTTCTCACCCTTCTTAAGGGTGCAGAGCCCATTGCTTTTGTTCCTAACTGTGGACTTAGATGTTTTCATTTACATCAGCAACTTTGAAAATACAGCATTCTGAGTTAGGTGCTACCAATTATAGGGAGGATAAGGCTAACAGCCTACTTTGCAGAAGGGTTAGGAAATTTGACGTCAAATCCCACATACTTCCATGCAAAAGCAGTTTTTTTAAGACCCAGCTTTTCCATCTCCAGCTCCACATCAGCTTGGGATGTTCTGCCCTAACTGAAATGGAATCTAGCCAACCTGCATCTCCCTGCTTCCTCTGCTGGGACCACCTGTATGGCAGAGAAATCAGGGCTGGTGGAAGGTGCTTTAACACGCACAGGGTGCTGAGCAGACCACCATCTGCAGACCCATGTGGCAGGGGGAAAGGCTGACACAGCAGTGGGGAGAGGAGCGTAGGATTGTAAAAATCAGTGTTTGAGAAGCTTTTTCATTCTTTACGGGTTTAAGGTTGGTTGTCTTCTTGTGCCCATTTTGCTTGTGAGTGAATGAATGCCGGAGCCTATCTCAGTCTTGATGAGGCTCCTGCCAAGCTGCCTTTGAAGTTGGGGATCACACACCCACTGAAGAGTGTGGCCACTGCTGGCCTGGGCTCTGCCGGCTTCCCTGGCTAAAAAGTGGGAGGCAAATCCCATCTTTGCAAGCTGAGGCTGAAGGGTTCCTCTTGCATGAGCTTCTCTCGAGAACCCGTGGGTTTGTGTGGCTCTTACATCCCAGGAACTGCTGTTGCTTGTAATGTGTGTGTTAAAAGCACTCTGTAAGCTGCAGCTCACACAGATTTTTCCATCTCACATGCATGATTGTGTCCAAATATTCCTGGTTTCACCCCCATGGTGTTTCCCTTCAGTGTGAACTCTGCTGTTGAAACCGATAGCTGTTTCTAAGCCATGCTCACCACGAGCTGGCTGTGAGTGGAGGTAGTCACACTGCTAGCCTCCAGGATATACCTACAGAGCTTCCTGGTGTGCTATGGTGGGAATGGGAGGCTCAGCAAAGAAACTGCTCACTCCCCAGGGACAAGGGGTTTTTTGTCCTGAAGCACAGTCTGGTGTGACGTATGGGAACATGGGGCCAGCTGGGTAACGTCATGTGGTGCTGGAGGGAGACAAGTTGGGAATTGTCTCATCGGTACGGTCTGCAGGAAGCAGTCTTGGCGTGAATCCTGAGAACTGCACCTAGATTTTGTCTCTGGAAGATTTAGCACATTCCATTCAAAAAAGGCAAGGAGCAAAGCAGCATATGGACAACATGGACCATGAAGGGTGACAAACCAGAAGTTACTAGCAGTGTGCAAACACTGAGGACAGGCATTAGGCCATTCAGGCATTCTCATTGCTAAAACTGTCATAAACTACCGGCCAGAGAACCCAAAGTGTGGTCAAGATTTCTGCAGGAGGAGCAGCGTGGCATTGCCCTCAGTATTGCAACATGATTCTCTCCTGCCAAGCATCCTCCACCAGATATGACATGCGACATAGGGGAAACACAGATGCTTTCTGGAGCAACCATGGGATGCCAGGAGGTCCCCATGGAGGAGCTGCTGGACACTGTGTTTGAGCATCAGGATCTCTCCCTTTTTGTCAGATGTCTTGGACATTGACTTTTTGAATTCAGGGAAGCTTACAAGGCAGAGAGATGTTCCCTGTGTGTTGAACAAAGAGAAATAATACCCCCCTGCACCCAAATGCTGTGACTCTGAACCTGTTCAGGTAGTTCCCTGATGGCTTCCAAATGTTGTGCTCAGGCATCCCAGGCATCGGAAGCTCTCAGCTGCTGCGGAGACCTGGGCTGATCAAGTGCTTGGGGCTATCTGATGACTGGAGAGGACCCTCAGCTCAGGGACAAGACAGCTGCTGCCAAGTGGGGCACTTCCAAACAGTTTAGAGGCACGGAGTGCATTTGCTTTGATCTATCAGCTTTTATCATTTGTAAACATCTATTAATTGGCTGTGTCAGGCCCAGATCCTTATCGTCTTCTAGTCCAATTTCCCCCGTTCGATATGTTTCCTCCACTATAAAAATACCCATCACCCACCCCTGTCAGCACAGATTAAATCTAACGCTCTTTCTTTCAGCTCCTCTCCCCAGCGAGGCTGTAAAGCTGTCAGCTCTGCACTTGACAAGAGCCAGGCCGCCCTCCTTCCCTTTGTCTCCTGAAGGAGGAAAATATTTAGGTGTCACTGGCTGGATGGCCACAGTGGAAGTTGACAGACCTCGACCCATCCATTGATCTGAGCCATGAGAGGAGAGAGGCATTTCCACCGCCAGCAGATGTGATGTACCCAGTAGCCAGGACCCAGGTGTGTCTTTGGGGTGCGCTGATCCCTGGAGCTGCCACCTCCCTGGCTTCCCAAGAGCTTTTACGTGCTGGCACTCAGCCCCTTGGGGCCTCCACAAGGACACTTGCCCCTTGGAGTTCCCCAGCTGCTGGCATGCATGTGACATCTAAATAGCTTCCCAGGCAGTGAGGTGCTGGCTCCTTGGAGTTGATAAAGGGTGTGATGTTGGATCTCTTCAAAGGAGATGTGCCCCCAGTCCAGGTCTCCAAAGCACAGCTTAAGGGGCAAATATTTTCCAAACCTGCTGGCTGAATGTTAACATAATGTCCTGTCCCTGGGTTTATATAAAGAGCAAAGGAGGTGGCTGCAGATGGCACGTGTCTGTGTGTTCACTGTAAAATAGGTGATGCAAGATGCCTGAAATCCCCTCTGGTGTGTCTGCAAATGGACTTCTCCCCGCAGTTCCCTGCTGAACTCCCTTACGCGATACCTGAGCATCTCCACAGGCAGCCATAAGGCTGAACACTCCATTTCCCCGCTGAGTCAACAAAACACCCATTTTCACAGGGTGAAAAGCGACACAGGAGGAAAAAAACTTCCCAACAAAAACAGAGTGGGGATGTACATCAGCTGAGGCATAGCGGGAAACAACCGGAGAAGAAAACAGCCTCCTGTAGCAGAGTCTGAGCCCAGTGGAAAGAAGTATTCCCAGGAAAACCACCATGGAGGACCAAGCTGGGCAGGCAGGAGGGTGTTGTGAGATGCTGGGATGCAGCAATTTATCATCAGCCCATGCAAACAAGAGGTAGTGTGGTTTTGCCTAATCCTCTTGGACTGCTGATCCAGTGCAAGGGTTTAAAAATAATCTCTCCTCCTGTGTCTCCCCACCTAATACAAGGCATTTTCAAGCCAGAGCAGTTTCTGGTCACTGGGATGAGCGGGGGCCATGCAGAGGGGAGCACTGAGCAGCAGGGTGTCCTCAGGCAGGTGCTGCTGTTGGATGTGGTGGTGATCCCACGGGCTGAAATCTCACCCCCCTGTCTGAGCCTGAGATGTTTGCCTTGCAGATAAAGAGTGTTTCAGGATGGTCCTAAGAAATATCCCAAGTGTAGGGGAGCAGAGTTGATGGAGTTCCTGCTATGGATTACTCCAGAGCTGCTCTTGCCTCTCTGCAACCTGGGACATCAGGCCAAGAAGACTTACAATACATTTAATGTGCATGTTAGCACTCCATTAAATATTGACTATGTTTAAATAAATGATGCAGCCAACTTTCAAGGAAGAAAGTGCTTATTTTGTCAACACAAAATATCCCTCTGTGCCTTTATCCCCGTTAGTCGGTCTGTGGCCAGAAAGTTCTCTGAACGAGGCCTTTGTAACTGGTTTCACGTAGCATCCCTTGTCCGAAGGAGACTCTGTTAGAGCCGAAAACTTGGTTTGGCCTTAAAAAGCAAAGTGTTTTAACCTGAGAATGTCAGCAAGATGACTTCAAATCTTCCTTTCAAAAAAGCTTGCAAAGGAGAACTTTGTCAAAACCAACTCTTTCCCACAAACTGTTTTGACGTAAATGAATCTGCATTTTGACAAAGATGGCCTTCAACTGAAAAAAACCCAGAAGTGCCTCAAATCTTTTTGACCCGCCACATCACGACGTCGTGTGTGTCCCCCAGCTGTCCCCAGTGTCACACAGTCTTGGGGAACTTTGTGTGGGGCGCGTGTACTAATTTTGGGGCTTAACCACTAAACCCATCAAAAAAAGGGGGACCAGAAGTCTGGATCCAGCCTGCCTAACCTTAGGAGCTAAACTAAAAGACTTAAGTTGGCAGCAAAATAGCACCCAGGTCACTTCACCAGCTGATGGGAAGGTTTAAATCGTACTCTCTCCTTCGCAGAGTATGTACAAAGGTTAAATTTACTTGGCTGCCACAAGCTTTTGCCGTGTTGAGGGACCATCACACCTTCACTATTTGTCAGTCTGGATGGCTTTCAGGCAAGACTGGAGGCTGGGGCAGGGGTATGGGACAAACAGCCTCTGCTGCATTTATTTTTCTTTTCTGCTTCCCCTTTGCTTTTCTGAGGCTCCCTCCCACTGCCCCTCTTAACATTTGTTTTCACAACACCTTACAAATAGCTGGTTTTAATAATGTATAATTGGAGGGTTATTTTATATGCTTTTGGTGCATCAATTATTGAAACCCAGCACTGGTGTTCTCTGTTAATAATAGGGTTTTTTGGTTTGTTTATTTCTCTTGGTTAAATTTTTCATGTCGCTGCAGAAGGTGTTTGTGCTGGCTGCCACACGACATGCAACTCTTCGCAGTGCTTTTGTGAGGGACCTGAGTGCATCACCCCTGGCAGAGAGCTCAGCATCCCTGGGCTGGGTGGGTTTCGATGTCCTGTGGAGTAATGACAGCCACAAGACAGAAATGTCCCCACTGCAGAGCAGCACTCGGGGTGGGGGAGTCACTGCCCCCAGGGAATTAGGACACGGCCAGGAAGCAGCCACCTTCCTGCCTTACTGGGAAGGGCTGAAACTGGGTGGCTGGGTTTGAACCAGGTTGTCCTCAGCTGCCACTGTGCAATCAAAATGATGCCTGAGCATCCTGCTGGTGTAGCAACAGCAACTGAAATGTTAAAATCAATGTTGACAGAGAGAGCTAATTGTAATGCTCAGCACTGTGATCCCTAAGCCAGGAAGCACTACGAGGAACTGCCAGCCCAGATGAACCTGCCTCCTCACTTTTTTCTAGGGCACTAAGAGTTATCACTGGGCAATTCTCCCATGAATGTTTCCATTCTTTCAAAACAAATTGGCTGGGTTTTTATTTTGAAAAGTATCAGGTTGGAAAACATCCATCTACCTCAAATGTTTGCCATTATTTTGCAGAGGCCAATGTCATTCTCAGAACTGCTGGTACCTGTGTGTGACTTGGGCAAATGTTGACATTAGGATCATAGGATGATTCAGGCTTAAAGGGATATTAGGAGGTCTTTGGTGCAACATCTGCACAAAGCAGGGACAGCACTGAGGTCAGACCATTTTACTGAGCACTTTATCCAGTCAGGTCTTTAAAATCTCCAAGGATGGAGACTGGTAACCTCTGGCCAGGAGATACTGACTTCCCATCACTCCCAACTGGTGCCAAATTCTAACTGGCAACCTAACGGTAAAAGTTATTTATTCCATTAACAACATCTGGATTAGGCCCTCCTACAGAGAGAGATTCCTTTAGTTGAGTTTTACCTTATCTTGAGACTTTAACATGATCTAATATTCAGGCAACACCCTGAGGGCTCAGTCAGCATCCCTCTGACTTCAGGGGCTGACATTGATTCAATGGCTGAATGTGTTAAAAAAGTGTCACTGTCGTGTCTGTCCTTTACCAGAGCAGTTACAACATGGAGAGGGGAAAAAATGCAAACGTGAGCATGCAGGTGGGTGAACTGGAACCTACTCGTGCTTCAGTGTGGGTTCGTGCCAGACTGGTTTCAGCAGCCAGGCTGGTTTAAGGATTTCCTGCATCCACATCACACAACTGTGGGGTTTTGAGCAGGTCACGGGGCAGATTCAGGGCTAAAGCAATCTGCAGAACAGAAGAAGAGAAGAGTGTTATTTTTGACTCAGATCCGTTTCTAACACAGACCCCGAAGCATCTGCTCGGGCATAGATGTGGGGTCAGCAAAGCAGGGAGGTGCATGTCCCTTGCCAGCTTTGCTGCCAAAGCCCAGGCATCCACAAACTGCTGCCTGGGAGAGAGCCCCAGGTCCCTCTCTGGCTGTGGGGAGCAGACAGAGCGCTGAGATGTCCTGGTTGTGAGACACAGGACTAACATTTCTTCTGATGCTGGGGAAAACTGCACTTTTGAAGACTCTAGTGCCTGAATTTATGAAAACATTTACTTTATGGCCAGCCAGGCTCTGTGGGATTTTTGAGCCTTGCCAGGTGCTGGGATGAGGAGGAGCAAGGCCTGGGTTTGACCCAGGTTGGCCAACAGGATTATTTCATACCATGTATGTCCCATTCAATGGAAATTAGAAAAGTTTGCTGTGTAGCTCTTTCTCCCTTGATGGTGGTGGGTCCAGACAACTCTTTGCCCCGGTGCCAGACCCCTGAGCCCTTCCCTTCCTCCCACTGCCGTTGTGGTCACAGCATCCCACATCCGCTGTCCCTGCTGGGAGAGCACGGATAGAATGGGCCAAGGACAATTCTTGTGTATCTTCTATCAGCACTGGGATTAATACTGGTTCTTTAGTATTATTGTTAATTATTTAGTCTTATTAAACCCTCATGTTTCTTTGTATTCCCCGATTCCCCTTTCCAGGTGGGGAGGGGTCATTGGGTGATTGGATAATTGTCTGAACGACAATAAATTGTTGTGGGTTTTCTCAGACCATAACACCAGGTCAGGGTCCTGCCACTGCCAAGGAACCTGGGAGGTTTTCCCCATGGATTTTTTTCATGGATTAGCAGGATGAAGTAAAAAATATGAGCAATTTTGGTGTTTGCTATGACCCGAGGCTGCCTGTTAAAACAACAGCTGCCAGCTGTTCCATGGGCTTCACCCAGTGTTCGTTACCTGATGTGTTCACAGGCATGTGTGGGTCCTTACAAATGCTCCTGTGGCCCAATCTGGAAGATGCTTTGCTTTTTCCATCCTGTTGGCACATTGTCTGGTCTCCTCAAACTGCTCCAGCTGTTGGTGTTTTCCAGCAACTTTCAGATGGTTGTGTACTTCTGCTGTCCAAAGTGGAAGCCTGGGTGAGCAATAGGGAAGGCGGGACTGGGTCTTCCCTTTTCCCAATTGCTTCTCTGGATAACACTGAGTGTTTTTATGGCCTGTTCTTATGTAGAAATGGGTTTGCTCTAGCATGGGGGATGCACTTGGAACTCTGAGTTGTAAAAACGGAGCATGCTGAGGTGGGTAAAGGCTGCAAAGACACCCCCTCCCACTCCCCAGAGGAGTGAATGGTGCAATAGATCAGGAGGGAAGACGATGGAGGCTCTAGTCTGGGCTGAGCTGGTACACGATTGTGGACAAACCTCCTCTCTCCTGCTTCTGTCCTGCCTTTGGTCTCCAGGGACATTTGGGGAGATGCAGAATGCATTCTGCAGAGTGGCTGCAGATTGAACAGGAGCTGCTTTTGCGTTGTAAGATTGAGACTTGGTATCTTGAGGCAAGCTCAGTGCATGACTTCTGGGGAAGCCATGGGTTGGTCCTGCTCCTTTTCTCTCTGGTAGGTGAAAGAAGCACTAGACGTGTTAAATTTGGTTGTACCCCGAGGTTATGCTTCCTTCTCTTTTAAAACTGGAAAGGAAATTGGTTCGCATTTTTTGCTTGCAATGCAATGGCAACCTGACTGACACCTTGACTTTTTTCCTTTATTATTATTATTGTTTTCCTCTCCTACACGGTCAGCGCTGCCCAGTTCCTAATGAGAAAAGGCCAGAGAAACCAGCTGAGTTGTACCTCCCACCTCCTTTAATAAAAAGCTGTTGCTTGAGCAGGGTTCATGGAGCAGGTTTGCTTAGTTACCCTAATCCACACTCCCTCGTGGCTTCATACTGCTGAGAATTAAAGTGATGAACATTCCCATGCTGTTAATCTCATAACAATAAGCTGGGGAGGCTGCTGTAGTTTACAGAGAGCACAGCAAAGCCACAGCTGGACAGATGTCTGACTGCATGAGACACCTTATTTAAAGACCAGTCTTGGAACCAGGCTTGTGTTTCTCATTCTGGTGAATACAGCAAGCCTGAAAAGTTATGTGGAGCAGCTGATCATTCTATTGCTGACACATTGTGCTTTGGCATCTGGTGGCATAGGTTGCCAACCAGCTGGAATGATACTGTTTTGGATTTGGTGGCTTTTTTGAGGGTGTCTCCAAATGACTTTGTGCCTACATGAAAGGGAAGTGGTTTCACCATTAAATAAACGTGCCTATTTTGGAGGCCCAGCACAGTGGTGCAAATGGATCCACAGCCACGGAGAGCTGTGGAAATGGGAGAGAAAGTGAAGGGAAACCAGGCTCAGCTCCTGAATTTTCCCTTCAGATTTACCCTGTGACTTCAGGCAAATTATTTAACTCTTCTGTGCCTGGTTTTCCTACTGTGAAATGCAGCCGTCCTCTCCTACACCTCTAGCATGACACAAGGAGAAGCCCATGTTATTTGAGCTGCTCCTCACCATTGTGTTACAGGTGACTTAAAGACAGTTTCTCCTTCTTCCCATGAGGAATGGCTCACTACCCCATGGAAAAGGCTGGGGAGTCTCTTATCATGTGCTGTTGAGACCCAGTTAGTGCCCAGAGACCCTCTCTCTGCCCCGATTTTCCCTTGCTGTGGTAGGTCCCAGCCCAGGGCTGCAATTCATATAGTCCCAGGTGCCAGAAATGATGAATGTTGAGCAGCATCTGCAGCACTTTGCAGGACAGCAAAGCAAAGGCGGGTAGAAGCCCTGAGTGCCCTCTGCTCTCCGTGGGTAACACAGGACTAATGTTGACACCTCAGTTTTGTGCCAGACCAGAAACTCAAGCTGGAAATTTCCCCAGAAAACTTTCAGAGAGACACAGGGGAGAGGGCAGCCTCAGCACAGCCCATCCTCCTGCTGAGCAAACCGTGGCAGGGCGAAAGGGGGAGAAATGTAATTAAAAAAACCCATGGGTTTATTTTTTTATGACCTTTTCCTTGCCACAGGTTTCTGCAACTGCTGGCTGGTTTCACACTCCCTGTCCCCCTCCTCCCTGCTGCCCAGTTCTGCTGTGGGGCCTGGACCCAGCTCCGCTCCTCTTTCCTGTCGGTGCATCTAAATTGCATACCACTTCCCAAATCCAGGGGAGTGAGGGATGTGCTTGGGCTCCATGGATTACCTGTCCCACAGCCCTCAGGTCAACCCCAGAGCTGGGAGAGCCCTGAGCATCACTCCCTGCCCCACTGCTCCCCCCAGCACTGGCTCACCACCCTCTCTGCCATGCAAGACTGCAGGATTCAGCGTGTTTCGGGTCAGTTCTTGCACACTGGTCACTCCTGGGTATCTAAATAGCTCCATTAATTGTGCATACAGCTAAAAGATTGATGGATGAGAAAGGACAACTCTTCTCCTGCCCCAATTAGTACTTCATCAAACATAGGACGGACCCCTCAGGATACCAGAGTGGGCTTGGCCAGAGGAGGCTATCTGCATACCTCTTTGACAGGGAGGTAATGGAGTGAAATTATCAGTCAATATTGAAATACAGACAAGATCTAAGCTCTTTCTGAATTGTGAGTTGGCCTATTGTGGCAATGACACCCCGCGCCCTGGATCCCTCATTTTTTATCATGCTACATTACCCGCAGGGCTTTCGCATTCCCACACCACTTGACCTCTTGACTCCGTTATCTCCATCTTGGAACAAACAAGAAACATTTTATTCCCACCAGCAAACTGTCATTCACATCAGAGGCTTTTGCTCTAAGTCCTCGGCTCGTTTTTCTCCATCCTCTCACCTGCTCCACTGGGAGCTCTGCTTTCCCGGGGGAAGGGGAGATAAAGGCAGAATAAGTCTGCTCTCTAAATTCTTTGGGACCACTTACTCCTTCTTAAAGTAGCAGGGCAGATTTATAAATTTTTTTGCCCCTCCCCTCCATTCCCAATAATTTATTATTTTCTCTTCCTAAGTGTCTTTTGCTCAGTCATAAAGATGAATAGAAGGGTCTGGCAGAGCAAATCACCTGGTGGTAACGGTCAGATGGGGCGGGGTGATAACTGCAATTAAGATATCTCCAAAATAACCTTCTCTGCTATAGTGCCATCCTCCGTGGTGGAACTGTGGCTGGAGATACCAACCTCAACTTGACCAAGAGAGCAAGTCTTTTAGTACTATTTCCTTTAATCCATCCTGTGTAATTCTGTAATTTACTGGTTCCCTTCTGATTTTAATAAATGCCTTGGCACTGTGAACATGTCAAGCAGTGCTACAGGTAGATTAGATTTGAATCTTGTCATGAGGATTTGGGAAACATCAATTAATGTGATGACTCTGAAACAGCAGTAGCTAAGCTTTGCTGGACTGCAAAGACCCACGTTGCAGGGTGAGGTGTCAAGCTGTTGTGGAAGAGGCTTTTTGCTGGCGTTAGAAGCACAGGTTCGTGTACCCGCATCACTACCCCCCTGCAAACAGATTGGGGCTGCAGTTCCTGGGCTTGAGCCAATTCCTAGGACAAGGCATTGGGCCATGGCACCTGGCTGCTCAGGTCCATAGCTTTTGGGTTTTCATCTCTTGGTACTCAGAGTAGAGCCTAATTGTCCCTCCATTTAGGGCCTTAAGTGGCACTGGGACCTCAGCACAGGTTGTGCAGGAAGGAATTTTGTTTGTCTTCAGTCGGGTGCGAGAGTCCTGTGATGGAGGACCGCATCCCCTTGGCCACAGAGGGGGCCTGCCCAAGTCCCCTTAGGGAGGAGCCTTTCAGGAATGGCTATCTGTGTGTTGTTTTGTGTTATTCTGAGCTCTGGAGCACTCTCCCTGTGTGCCCTTTTGCTGAATCTCAAAGCCCAGAGCCCATTCACAGAATCACAGAATATCAGGATCCATTGCCCACTCTTTGCTTACTTTAGGATGAAGATGGTACAAGCCCTCAAGCTGTTTTGAGGAAACACCACACACCTGCTGGGTACCTGCACATACAGCCGCGGTGTCCTCTGGGCTGCAATGTCCCTTGGTCCCTCTGGCTAAAATGGCAGAGAGCTGCCTGAGACAGGGCAGGATGGTAGAGCAGAGCCCCATGATGTCCCTCCTTCTACGTGCCACTATGACCCACCTCCGCACCTGCCCATTTGGGTGACGGTGATGGTGACATTCCTGTGCACAGTAGCTTGAACCCATTTTCCAGGTGTCCGAGAGGAGCACAGCTGCTGAGGCAAAGGGAACTGCATCCATGCCTGCAGATAAATGACTACATCCATTGTAAGGGCTCGGTAAAACCCCCATTGAAATAAATGGCAAAACTCCCAGAGATTTCAAAGGGATCAGCCCTGAATGTTTGTAATTCTCCCCTAGACTTATCATATATCCTCAGCACTGTGTGCTATTTCCATAACAAGAGGTATGGCATTCCCTTACTTCCATGTTTGTTAAGTAACAAAGAGAGATTTCAATGCTTGTAGCCTTCCCAAATTTGTCAGGCACCAAAGAGTCTCCCCCTGGCTCCATGTGAGTGTTCCCAAGCGCAGCGCCTCGTTAGTGCCGTGATGGGACCTTGTTCAGATGCTATGAATATGCATCAGGGCTATAGTTGGGGTTTTGTTGGCATACACAGTCACTTTGTCGTTTAATGGTCTCCAGGGCTGTTTTAATCAACATGCACATTTTGCATGTCAGCTTATTTCACTTCACTGGTTATTATTTTATTTACAAATATGCTGGCAAATCCCTGAATTTATTCTATCCCACGTGCCTGTAACTTTCTCCTCTCCACCCTGCACTGTTCTCAAGGCAGGGGCTGTGGTTTCCCTTGCTTTGTCACGGGGAGGGATGAAATTTGTCATCCGCCAAGCTTTGCTTTGCTTCCTTCCCCATTTCAGAATGTTGATCAAATTGGGGAGGAGGAAGAAAGGAGGGGTGGATGCTCAAATGAGATTTACAACAGCACATGGAGTCCTAGGCACTGGGGTTCAAGCAGTCTAGACAGATAGGCAGTAGAGCCAAGGCCACCAGGGATGAGCCTCAGTCTTACAGCAGGAGCTCTGAGCCCATCCCAGAGATACAGGATTTATTATGTCTGGTCCAGAGGAGGGCAGGAATTTGCATGATGTTGCATAGGCTAACGAGATACACCAAAGGAGCTGTCGGGGAGATGCTCCCGAGGCCCTGGAAGAGATGTCTGCTGAGAATGCCCCAAGGAGAAAGGATTGATGAGATGTAGGTCAGGAGAGGTAGAGGGGACAATCTGGAGGAGAGGCTGGGAGTGGAGCTGCCAGGGCTCGGGAAGCTGATGGAGTATCCAGCCAAGAGGGCAGGAGCATCTGCCTCTGCGTGTGTGGGAGGAAGATGAATTCTGCAGTGACAATTTGGACAGGCTGAAGTGGAGAGCGGGGAGAAGAGTCTATAATGCTTCAAATACCTACTTGTCCCTCTGCATAAACACCACCGTCACGTCCAGCTTTTCACTGCACGCTTGGGGTGGTGGTGGGAGGAGATATCTTTTCCGGTCCTAGAGTGAGTACTTTTCCTCCAAACACTCACCAGAGTTGGTGTTTTAAAGGAAAGGTGCCTGCCAGGAATTCAAAAATAAGTGTTCAGTCCGTGCTCATGTACCTTGGCACGTTTCCCATCACAACTGCCAAGATGTCCAAACCTGAAATGAGCAGCACAGCATCTTTAATAATTCACTGACGGATGATTTTAAAAAGTGTGTGGTTTACATTCATGCCAGCATTGCCCCTCCCTCCCCTCTTCCCCATGTCCCCTTCCTCTCCTTTTCTTGCAGGTGGTCTATTTAATTTCAGTTTCAAGCTGTTGCCTCCTGCTTTGGTTCAGCAAAATGACGTGTCTTGACCTATTCATTTCATGTTTCCAAAATCTTTTACATTTCCTGCCTCCTCCACTCCACCCTCCCAAACCCCACCACCCCCCACATAAAAAGAAAAAAAAAAATCCAACTTACAAAATGAAGAATTTCCCTGCATCTGTAGAAAATCTGGCCTCACTTAGACCTGTAAAAACAGTTGTTTCCCTTACAGGAAATGGCTTGCTTCAGCACCTGAATTTTGTTTTGGGTTTGGTTTTGTTTTTTTTTTTTTTTTTTCTTTTGTCCTGGTGAGATTTTGACAAATCTCTGCTTGATTACTGGGAAGAATGGGGAAAATCCATGAAGTCTAAATTAGATATTGGGCCTGCCGGAGCAGAAGACTTCACCTCAGGTCTTTCTTCACTCCTCAGTCTTCCCAGTTGAGACTCCAGCTATGATGAGGGCTTTGTGGTGGACAAAAAAACATGAGGAGCTGGTCCCTATCCCCAGGAGCTTGCAGGGAGAGCAGACCAGCCAGGCGTCGTGTGAGAGCATAGTACATTATGATCTTGGAGACAAACTCTGGAGCAAAAACCAGGGTTTAGCCCTCTTTCCTTGAGTTGCCCACCTGCAGAGTCAGGAATCTAGTTCAGGATTTATCTTTCCAAAGTTTGGATTGCCATGTCTCACCTGTAGGTGTTTTTAGATACATTGCCCCTCAGTCTTTATGGAGGAGGGAATCTGGGGCAGGTCTCCAGCCCAAGGGCAAAGCCAAGCTTTCCTTGTGCGCTGGGTGTGGGGTTGATGTTGGAGAGAGGATGGTGAGGAGCAACACTTGGCTATCTTTGGAGACGTGAAAGTGTCTCCTCAGAGGAAAAGGCACAGGTGGGACCACTGGCTCCATATACCTGAGTGTAGGAGGATTTTGTCCCCTCAGCAAGGATCTCCAGAAGAAAAATAGGTCCTTGTATGATGGAGAGATAATGCCAAATCCTCAGATATCATAACTGACTGTTCCACTGTAAACAGGGCTCTATGTGTAGATTCAATCCATGGTGTGAGGGAGTTTCCTCTCCTGCTTCGGCAGCGTGAACTTCTACTTTGAATGACTCTGGTTTGAAGATGTTGTCTTTCATCTTGTCCATTCATATGTGTCTGTGTATGTGTGTGTTTGTGTGTCTACCTTCATCTTTTCCATCTATATGTGCATGTGTGTTTGTGTTGTCTACCTGGAGGTACAAATTTATCCAATTTGAGTTCACTTTTTTGAATATAAAGTGGAATTGCTTGAGACCAGTAATGCCGCAGGTGCCACTTGCCCTCTGCCGCTGCACCTTCATACCCAGCCCTGCAGGACTGAGTCACAGACTGTGTTCTCTCTGGCTCTGCCGCTGCCGACCACACAGCTCCCACCAAACGGGGCTCTGGGGAGGGGGCAGGAGGTGTTTGAGTCCCTCTAAAAGCAGGGGGAAAGTTGCTGTAGCTTTTCTGTGGTTTGCAGTGGCCGCGTCAGCGGTGACGCCAGGGGCTCGGGGCAAAGGAGAGCAGGCGTGCAGGTAGCTTAAATTTTCATTTCCTTTGTGGTTTCATATTAGGTATGGTATGCATGAGCAGGTTTAATTGATGCACAAAGCAATGTTTTATGTACGTGCTGGACTTCCAGAACAAACTAGTGGTAAGACAGACACATCAGCGAAAGATTTTCAAAGTCAGCAGAGAGCCTGGCTGCCAGAAGTGAGACAGTTTAATGTTTGTGTTCAGAAACCTCCTTTAGGTTTCCCTGCCTTGCATGAGACTCAGAAGATTAATAATTGGACTAAAAGACAAACTGTTCTATTCAAAACAACCTTGTGTTCCAAAAGAATGAAATTTAAATGGCTGAAAAAGCAAACCAAGTGCTACTGTAGCTGCTCGGGCTTACAGCATACCAGAAAGATGTTCCAGGAGTGACTTCTCCTGGCTCCTTCCCTTCTCCCCATCATCCTCCGTGTTTATGAGGTGCTTGGCTCCGTGATGCTCACCTCCTGCTCTGCTACATGACAGGGCTCTGAGAGCCTTTCTCCAGGCTGCCAATTTTTCTTCGGTTTTGCAGCCAGGTTACTCAACAGGAGTGTTTGAAGCACAGAGCAGCGTGAGAGCAGTGGAGCAGATCAAGCAAAATAATTTCTTTGAAAAGAAGGAGGCATTTTCTTTTTCAGGGCACGTGTTCCCAATGTGCTCAAAGGGATTGAGCCAGGATGCAAAAATTGCCACAGAAAGGAGTACGGAGCAGGAGAGACATGGAGTGAAACGGAGTATGATTCGGCTGAGGTTGTTCCAGTTTGGGGAAAAGAAACATCAGGGATGATACCCATGTTCTTGGCTGCTAAAGACAGAGGGAAGCAGTAGGTGGATTCTTCCTTTCTTCTCCAGTTGTGAAGGGGAGAATTTAAACTGGAAACCCATTCCCACTCCATCACCACCACTGCATGCTGAAACTTAGGACTCAATATATCTATACTACGTTATATCCATAAATAAAATGGAGGAAGGCTCATCCTACATCCTGGTGCTGGTGCAGCTCAGCTCACTTCATGCAACCCATCCACTGCTCGTGATCTGCTGATCCCCACCTCATACCTGGAGATGGTTTCTTGGTACAGGCCAACACCATGCTAGGACATGTGCATGCAGTGAGGTAGAAAGAACCATCCTGGGTCACTGGCCCTATTTATTTTCTTTGTATAGAAGGAACTGAGAAGACCAGTTCACCACAACCTTCCCCTCAAATGGAGTAGATTAATGTTAGTGTGGTTATTGGAACACTCAGGAGGTTAAGGTGTGCAGGACAGGAAATTCAAGCATAAATTAAAAGAATATAGAGCTTTCTGCTCAAAAACTTCTTCAGCATCCATAAATTTGGCCAAATGTGTACATCAGGGGCATGTTTAGCCTTCCTGTAGGGCTGGGATGGTAAATTTGGAACACAAAGTGGTAGAGAGGTTTTCCTGAAGCAGATTAGGTGCCCCTGAAATTTAATGATTCTGTGAGGTGTTGAAGCCAGAGGAGAGGTCATGTCTGCAAGTGAAGTGTCCTACAGTAAGGCCTACTGCTATATGAAATCATGAGGGTGGGCTTAGGTTCTGCAGGGAGAAATGCTTTGCTTTAAGGTTGATATTAAAGTCAAGCTGAGATCAGCAGCTGGTAGTAAACCCTTGGTACTGAGTTAGGACACCAAGGTCTTGCCTTGGTCCCCCAGTGGAAAGCAAGGCAGGGACAGTGGTCACAGCCCTTCAGGATGCACTGAAGACTTTCAATATCTCTGTAGGATGATGACAGCAGTAATGGAGGTTTCCTTCACATGAGTCTCTCTGCATTGAGCAACCTGGTCTAGTGGCAGGTGTCCCTGCCCAGCGCAGGGGGGGCTAGAACAAAATGATCTATAAGGTTCCTTCCAAGTTGCACCATTCCATGGTTCTATGATTTGTGTAATACTGGTGCTCTTGACCATGTGGGCTCCAGCTGCGACTTCCAGGCATGGAAAAGAACTCAGCTGAACCATGCTGATGGTTTCCCAGGGTAATGCATTTCCTAGGGGCAGGGATGCTTTTAAAAATGCAATTACATCACACTGAAACCATAGTTTTGGGTGTTAGGAAAAAACACAACTGGCGCTTTGTCCAATAAATCTCATTCTTTCTTCTTGACTACCAAATGGTGTGAAATTCCCAGAAATCACATTAAAATAAATAGTATAGATTTTATTGCTGTAATGTGACAAGTTGTGTGACTCAGTATTTCCCTCAAATTATCCATCCTTCCCCCATAGAAACCAAGAAATGGATCTGTCTTCTTATTCATTAGCTTTAAATAAGGCTGTGACTAAACCAAGAGTGATAAGATCAAACACATATGCTACACGGGCACTTTTGCAGATAGCTTGACTTACAGTAGACATAACATCTTAATTAAGGTCCATTCTCGATGCATTTTCCCTCCATCTGCCAGGCAGAAATCACTGTGAAGCCTGCAGGATTTTTCATTCTCTGTCAAAGCAGAGGGTCCTGCTACAAAACAAGCTTTGGAGAAGTCCTTACTCAGTATGACTCACAGACTGAAGGAAGTGTTGTCTAGACAAGACCCCAGGTTTTTAAGCCACAGCTATGAGTGGGAGAAGTGAGAAAAGCCAAGCAGTGTCAGCAGGAGGGATGGACTGCAAAGCTACGGGGTGTCTGTAAGCGCTGGATTGCCCTGGTGCTCATGTGGCATTTCCTTCAGGAGGAAAACTCAGGCTCTTCTGGGAGGTAACACGTTCTCAGACGTGCTGGCTGATAAGGAGGAGGCAGGCTCTCAGCCCGCAGCGTTCACTAAATAGCTGGAGCAGTTGGTGGTGGTGGGTTTTGATCGACTCAGTGTGGTACTTCAGCCCTACCTGCAATTCATCCCTGTCTCGTGTGTTCCCAGACATGCTCTGGGCAGCACCAGCATGGCCGGTAGATGAGCGTTTGCTTTGGCACGATGGTACAAGGCATCCAGGGCTTCTAAATTCACACTCTTTGAGTCTGAAATGGGGCCCAGAAGCCAACGCACAATCCCTGTGGGTGAAGGAAGACTGGGCTTATTAACATGTAGAGAAATTGTCTTACTAATAATAATTAAAAAAAAAAACCAAACCCTTTCAGTATGTAGAGCCAATGAATTGAGTTTTACACCACCCCAAGTCGGGGTCAGTGAAGGAGAACCATTATCAGTATTTGGATGACAAAGGGTAGGAAAAGCTCAACTCTAATATTTATGGGATTACTGACTCAGAGTAGAGAAGGGCCATGGCTGTATCATGGAATGATAGAATCACAGAATGGTTGGGGTTGGAGGGGACCTTAAAGATCATCAAGTTTATCCCCCCTGCCCTAGGCAGGGACACTTCCCACTTGACCAGGTTGCTTCAAGCCCCCTCCAACCTGGCCTTGAACCCCTCCAGGGATGGGGCAGCCACAGCTTCTCTGGGCAACCTGGGCCAGGGTCTTACCACCTTCAGAGTGAAGAATATCTTCCTAATATCTCATCTCAACCTCCCCTCTTCCAGTTTAAAACCATTCCCCTCATCCTATGGCTCCCCTCCCTGATAAAGAGTCCCACCCCATCTCTCCTGGTGCACCTTTAGGGACTGGAAGGGGCTCTAAGGTCTCCCCGGAGCCTTCTCTTCTCCAGGCTGAACCCCCCAACTCTCTCAGCCTGTCCTCACAGGAGGGGTTCTCCATTCTTCTGATCATCTTTGTGGCCTCTGCTGGACTTGTTCCAGCCGGTACGTACCCAAGGATGTGACTACAAAAGCAAAAGGTGGACGGTGTCCAAAAATAGCTCAACTTTTGTGAAGTATGGGATAAACAATGCCTGCTTGGCAAAAACCCCAAGGTTAGAATGGAGTGGTTATACCATTCCTCATTCAGCAGCGTTTATTTGCTGATGTTTAAAGGTGGTTAAATATCAGATAAAAGGATCATGAAGCTGAGTCTCTGTTGATAATCCAGGTTTGAGACTATGCTTTCAGCACCTTTTGAATTTCAGATAGCTTTTCACATGAGCCTGGACAGAGGGAAATCTTCTAGTGTGCACAGTGAGGAAAAAAACCAAATAATTTTTTAAAAAAACCCTAAGCTTTGAAGTCCCAGCTGGTGTTTCCTGCTTCTAAACTGCCCAGGTTTGGTAGAGGAATGGATTTTCTTTCATAAACTCCCAATTGTAGTCAACTGAGTGGAATTCTGCGATTTCATTTGGCCTAGTTTCCAAGCCAAGTCACCCACTTTGTTCTGAAGAGCTGGAAAACTACTTGATCCAGCTAAGAATTGCCTTCTAGGTGTCGTCTCGCTGCAGAGAATCCTTTTTCCTTTTGCGTAGGAGCAGACAGATGTATTTCTGGGTTAACAAAAAATAATTTGAAACTTAGCCACAGTCACACACACAAAAAAATGTCTATAAAGCAATGATATCTCCTGAGCCAAGGACCTTTTTGCTGCCAAATACCTGCTGCTTTGGAAATCTTTGAAGTTTTCAGAGAGATCCACCAGGATATCTTTCAATATGAATGATTTTGTGCTAAAGGGATATTGTAAAGGAGTACATGGTGTGGAGAAGTAATTACACGTGTCTTGAAACAAGTCTCTAACTATTTCAAGGTTAAAGAGTCTAGAGTGGTCATCTGAGTTTATTCAGATTTATATTCTTGTGAAATTCATCTGACTTTAATTATTTTATGTATTACTCTTAAAAAGGGAATATCGTCCTTCCATTCCTCCCCATCCATCAATATAATCTAATTTAATCTAACCTAGCCTAAACTAAAATAATGAAGACAGACAATCCTTCAGAGCCAAACACAATTAATTCACACACAGCTGAAATAAAATTCTTTTTTTTTTCCTTTTTTTTTGTTTTGTTTTGTTTTGTTATTTTTTAGATTGGGAATTTCCCCATTGAGTTGGACAAGGCATAAATTTTAGTCATAGCTTTAGTAGAAGCAGGCTATCCTCTAGCCCAACACGCAGCACAAAGTGTATATAGAAAACATGGTGCTACTTTTTCCAAGTTAATTAATGAAAAATCAAAATATTCCAAAATCTAATGCTAGTGCCTACCTTTAACTCTGGCATTCTTCAGGCATTGTAGGAACTAGTAGTACTAACTAGCAGCAAACTCTCCAAAGATAATTTAAATTTTTTCATTCTGCTACTTAGTATTATTACAGAGAATCTGTTGCCTGTGAGAGAAATACCCTTTCCTGTGCACTTTTCCTTCAAAGGCCTCTCTTGACGCCCGCGGGGCTGGATGAACAAAGTGCTGTAACGGGGCCACAGAGGGAAGAACATGCAGGGCTCGGGGCTTGTCTCGCATGGGAAGAGGCAGTTTAATATTCTGTGCCGAAGCTCTGTTATTTCCAGCTCAGAAAACCATTTTCAGGTTATCTTATGTCATTTTGGAAAAGGTTTAAGCTAAAAGTTTAAGGGAAAGGTTTAAGATAAAGTATAAAACACATGTCCCCAGGCCACCGTGCTGTTTTGTTGGCTCACTCGTGTAGGTATAAATCTACCGCTATAACATATAAACCTGAGCTGGAAAGACAATCAAGGTGCTGATTAACTGAGATGGACTGAGGGAAGCCAACTCTGCAAGTGGAAGGGAAGAAGGACAAGGTTAACTCAACAGGGCTTGAGCAGGTATAAATCCTCAGAAGTCCTGGAGGATCCCTCTCTTGGCTGGAAAAGTAACTTGAGGTGGCTGCTGGGCTGACTCAGGCACCCTGTTACTCTAAATTAGGTGGGATAATGGTTTAGTCTGTGTTCAGCAAATCAGTTCCCACTTGTCTCCTAGTTCAGCCAAGGCAGGAATTAAGGGGCAAGAAAAGGGAGATGGGAATGTCGCTCATTTTCCATCCCTTGGTGGAAGGAGGTCTTGCTTTAGGTTGGGCTTGTATGTGTAGAATAATAATGGAATGCTATATATATGTGTGTATATTTTAGGGCTTCCCTGGGAATCTTTGGCAGGGTACTCTGCCTTCTGCATGGGTACCTCACTGGCTCGAGCGTTGGTGCTCTGGGAGGTGGGCAGGACAGCACCCTGCCCTGTGTCACAGGTGACAAAACACATGCTGGACTTGCACGTATTGGGGTAAATCTACTGGATTTACCAGAGCTGCCCCTGATTGTATGAATGGAGCGGGGTTTGCAGTCCTGTTACATGTTTTTAATAGGAAATATACCCATGGAAGGTGATGGATGAGGGATGGGACACCCCCACCCGCACCCCACCCCCAGTTTCAGATCTCCGAGGAAAAGCCTGTGAGAGATTTGCCTGTGTTGTGAACCCTGTGAACTCCAAAATCAGTTCAGAGAGTTCCATGAACCCTCGAACTCCAACAGGCTTTGCTGTGTTTGGTGGAAAGCCCTCAGTTTCTTGTCATCCCCTTTCTGTTACTTTTGCTCTCTTTTATTAGCAGGGAAGCACAGCTGTACAATCTCTTCCATCTCAGCATAATTGCATTAGACACTTGGAGGCCGTCAGATTGCCATTCAAGCTGGTTTATAATGAATTTACTTGACATGCAGAGGTCCTTATGTCACAAAAGGTTTTCTCATTATATCTGAGCTTTTACTTGTTTATAAAGAGCCTCCAAAGCCTCACCCTCTCCCCACTCACAGAGTGGGAGAAGCACCGCAGGAAGCTGACTTTTAGTGCAATATTCATCAGAAAAGGCCCACCTGGCTGTAACTTTTTGGGGTTTTTTTTGCGTCTTACAAGGGGAAATCTGGGTGCAAATGCCTGCAATGAAGAATCAGCACCGGGGGACAACATGGACAGGCGTGATTGTTTATCACTGGCAGCAGAATGTTCTCCCAAAGGTGTGTTGGGATACCTGGGGATTAGTATTTGCACCCAGGGGCCAATAAATAATGCCTCGAGCCTTCATCCTTCAGCAAAGTGGGCACAGGGGTTTGATATCACAGCAATCGGCAAAGTCGTGCAAAACCCCACAAGAGACCCACAGAAAGGGTACAATTATGCATTTCCCCATCCGCTTTGGTGCCGTTACACTTGGAAATATGGGGGACTGTCCCCTCTGGTGCCAGCACAAGTGTGCTGCCGCTCTTGGGGGGAAGGTGGGACCTTCATAAGAGCCTCCCACCCCCCCAGAAAGAGCCTGTGGCATGTGGGGTTGCCATTGCGAGGGGTCTACTGCAGGCTCTGCCAGTCTTGAGAAGTGTCCCCTTAAAAGCAATCCCTCAAATGCTCCTCTCTGTGGAAAGGCTCAGAAAGGTGTTTGGAGACTTCCAGTACCTAAAGAGGGTACAAGGGAGATGAGGAGGGACTCTTGATCAGAGAGTGGAGTAATAGGAGAAGGGGTAGTGGTTCTAAGCTGAAAGAGGGGAGATTTAGATTAGATATTAGGAAGAATTTCTTTGGTGTGAGGGTGGTGAGAGCCTGGCCCAGGTTGCCCAGAGAAGCTGTGGCTGCCCCATCCCTGGAGGGGTTCAAGGCCAGGTTGGATGGGGCTTGGAGCAACCTGTTCTGGTGGGAGGTGTCCCTGCCCAGGGCAGGGGGTGGCACTGGGTGATCTTTAAGGTCTCTTACAACTTGAACCATTCTGTGATTCTATGACTCTATGACTGGCTCTTAGCAGCCCCCTTCTGCATAAGGTCTGTCTGCCCAGCCTTGGCTAGGAAAGCCTCGGTCCCCCCTGATTAGCCCATATCTAAGGCTGAGCTGGGGTCATTGCAGCACCTCTCTAATAATTCCTGCCTATTGTCCCAGGGCTTTCTGGGAGCGATGTGATATTGTTGCTTCTCCTCGATGCCAGGAGCTTCGGACGGCTCCTCTCTGCAGTGAGGGCCGGGGTGGGAGCAATGTCTCACATGAATGAGATAAGAGAAGACAAAGCAAATGGGGAAGAAAGGAAGCTTGTAGCTTTTCAAGTTCAATGAGGCTTACCAGGCTTTCGGGGGCCTCTTCAAATCAGAGGCCAAGTTAAAAGAACATGCAGAATTCAAAGCCTGTCCTTTTCCAGGCCCTCTGCCGTCTTTGAAAATCCTCCCAATTCATGTTTACTCTTGTTTCTCTCCCCACACCTCACCTCCCCCTCTGTCCTACCTTCCCCATGCAGACACGCACTCAACCCTTCTCCCCATGTGCAGTTATCCCCCCAAAAATCTGTTCAAAACGGCCCCCGGTCCAGCGGTGCCCGGCCGTAGAAGCAGGTGGGGTGGCTGTTTCCATGCCCCCGGATCCTGAATGCGAGATGTATGCAAATGGCAGCGAATGGTGGGCAACATCAGACAAGGATACAATGGACCCCCTTAATCCCTCGTTTCCCAGAGCTGTCTCTCACCCCAGTGAAACACAGCATCAGAATGGGGTATAAACAGTTCCTCTCGAATTGCAAGCATTAAAGTGTTTCTTTCGCTGGCAGGCACATACTTTGGAGAGTTGGCTGGGATGAGGAGCACAAAGGCTGGGAGCTTTCATCCCAGGAATTACAGTGTGAGGAATTGAGGGCTGCAATTGGAGGGACCTGGCAGGATTGGAAGGGAGGCAACCTCCAGTTATGCAGCTTTGGAAAATGCATAAGGGCTCTGTAATAACTGGTGTTAGGTGCTGTAAAAATTAACTTAGAGAGATCTGTGTCTCACTGTTCAACGGAGAGGGTGTGACAGGCCACACAGCCTTGGTGACTTGGAGGGTTGGCCACATGTCCCAGCTCACCCTCGCCTCCTGGGCAGGCACAAGACTTTATTGTTAATGACAGCAGTCCTTTGCAAGTCTCTAATGATGGGGCCTCAAAGGCAGGCAGGTAGGTAGGTGCAGATGACCTTTGCTCATCTGTTGTTCCACCACCTCTGATGGTGGCATGTCTTCTTCTCCTGCCTGACCCACATGCCTGGCCAGGATGCTCATCTTCACCCCACCACTCTGTCCTGTTGGGAGCTCTGACCATGAATTTCTGATGAAAGATTATTGAAGACCTGTAAGAACAGAGGTTGTCTGTATACATGAAGAGAAGATCATCTGGGGTGAGTGACTTTCTAGGCTATTGCAGCCTCACATGGAGGTTGAACCCTAATTTGTTTTGCCCCTCCTGAGCCCCTGACACTGGGATTAGGAATGGTCCTCTCCCAGTCACCCCTTCATGTGTTTTTCCACTTGGAAGAAATAATGAAGCAAGCAAGTGAGCCCCTGTCCCCGATTGACCGTGGCTTTGCCACAGCTCTCAAACCGACAGCAAAACATGAAGCTGCGGCAAATCCACAGCCTTCCTCTGACTCTGTGGGTGAGGAACTGGCCCTGTCTGTTTGGAAAGCTCCACCAACCCCTTTCTTCTTCTGGAAATGTTTTGTTCTCTCCTTGGAAAAAAACAGTGATGAAAGCAAACTGCTGCTAATACTTTCATTCTTTTGCTTAGGAGCCCAGTGCATGTTAAACGCAGTTGAGGTGTTAGCTCTCAGCTGTTTATACCTCTGGATCCACACCACTCATGCAATCCTGGCTGTAGATCTGTAATTACCACCTCCCCTCCTCAACAAGCCTTATAAAAAGAAGGAAGAAATGTCTAAACCCACATCTGATAATCTGCCTGCTGCCACCCAGCTGGGTGTGAGACATGGTGTGAAATTCTCCTGCAGGTTTTCAACCTCTGCTGTGTTCAGGTGACACTGGGGATGTCCTTCTTGACACAAACCTTGGCACTGAAAGGACCAAAGGGAGCATCAAGCTCCAAGGACCAAAGCCCAGCTGGTTAGTAGCAACTTTAGAAGGATATATGATTTTTCCTGCATATCTAGCAGGGACCTCAGACAGAAGAGCTGCTACTTCTTTTAAGAGTTGCCAGTTCTTGTTGGGTTTTTGTTGGTGGGTTGTTTTGTTTTCTTTTTTTCCAAACAGGGCTGTAAAAAATCTGTTGAGCATTGCACCTCCAAAGCGGAATGACAGGGAAAATTTGCATGCCAGCTCATGGCACTTTTTAGGACATTGTTGACAGAGTCAGCAACTACAGAGTTTCTCTCCCTTCCCAGCCATGCAAATAAGCCCAAGGGGCTAATGAAGGCGCAGGGGTAGGGGAAGAGCAACGTGACAGTCACGGCAAGTCACCAAAGCAGAGGGAGCAGAGCAGCCCCGGACTTGAATGTGGCAGAGCTCAGTCTTGTTGGCCACTGCCTTGTTTAGCCCCATTGAGCGCAGGGAGGTTTGCACAGCTCAGGAACACAGAGGTGAATTGTGCCTCGTGGTCGCAGATGTCAGTGATCAACAGGGAGATGACAGATCAGGACCAGCTCCTCAGCTGACATGAGTTGCAAAGTGTCACTGACCTTGTGTGGCCCTTTGTCACTATTGTCTCAGCTGCTGTGAAAAGAAACCCTGGGTCTTGTTCTTCTCTGGGCTGGGAAAGTGATTATTATTATGTCCTGGCCTTTGGTTGATGAAAATATGTGCAGCTTTTGTCACACGTTTCTCTACCCTGAGTGCATTTCCCCCCACCCCTCCCTACACCCATTTGCTATTCACACTTTGTGTGAATGTGGTGTTCATTAAAGTGGCAGAGACTTTGGGGGGGAGTGCAGGCAGGGAGCCAGGTACACCTCAGCTCTGCCTGGCAACCCCCAGACTCCATCCCCGCAGGGTTCTGCCAATGCACCCCACATCTGACCCACAGTACAGTTCTGGACCCCTTGGACATGTGCTGGCCCAGCATGCTCCCACCCACAGCCCTCCCCGCGTCTCCAGCAGCCGCTCCAGAGCAGCCTTTTGCTGCCAGGCTAAACGGTGTTTTGGTTTTTTTTTTTTTTTTTAAGGGAGATAAATGCTAGGAGGGGATAAAGAAGCTCTGCAAATCCATTTCCATAAAATGCTGAAGCCCTGCCTCAATATGAGATGGGATAGGATAGGATAGGATAGGATAGGATAGGATAGGATAGGATAGGATAGGATGGGGTGAGATGCAGTGGGATGGGATGCGATGTGATGGAATAGGATAAGGTGTGTATTTATATCTACATGGATACATTGAATATCTACAGGAGATCATGTCAACTGATTTGCTCTGCTGTTTCTCTTTTGCCTTGCACCATGTGTTCTCCTTTGCCCCATGACAAGGTGAGTGTGGAAGATCGGTTGCATCTGCCCACGTTGCCTTTGTGGTGGTGTCACTCACTGCCCAGGGGACAGGCCAGTGGTGAGCTGGTCCAGAGGGGTTAGACCTTTGAGTGAATTAGATCTTTACTGGCATTAGCTGTGTGCACTGTGCTGTGTTATCAGAGCACAAGTTCCCCTCCTGTGCCGGGTATTACAGAGCTCAGTAGCACATATCAAGAGTGTTGCCAGGCCTGTCCCCAGCCATGCGACTTTTCAGAGCCTCTCTGGAGTTAATAGTAGCGCAAAGGAGCCCAGATGAAAAGTCCTTCCTGGTGCAGGTAGCATTTCTAAGCTGATAGAGATCAGAGGTGTTGCTTCAAGGTGACTGTACTGCTGTGTTTATTTCTTCATCCATGTATGTGCAACAACCCTGGGAAATGGTGAGTGAGGCCCTTCTTCTCCCCAGTCCCCATGGAGCAAAGATGCGATATTCCAGTAAACTGGAAAGATTTCATTTCTGTTCCTTTTGTTGTCAAAATATAAAGATTGTTTTTTATTAGAAAACATGGTTTTGATGTAGGTGATACTGATGGAGGCAGTAGAAGTGAGTTTACATGCACTAAAAACTGAGGGCTGTACTACCAATGTAAGCTGGTGTGATATATTCAGCTGGAACAGTGTAAATTGGGCTGTGGATGGATTGCTGTTTAATTACCTGTTTAAGCTGCAATTCAGCCAGCGCTGCCTACTTAACAAAATGTTAGTGCAAACTTTAAGGGCCACAAACCTCCCTGGAAAGGCAGTTTTCCTAAGGGGGCTGTTTTACAAAATGCTCTAGATCATGGCTGTGTTGAATGGGAATAGTGGGAGCCCACAGGCAGATCATCAGCTGGAGAAGGAGGGCCCCTGTTAAGATGAGGTCTATGTTGTGGGCTTTAATGGCTGGATGATGCCAATGGAGGAAGAGGCGATGCAGGAAGCAATCAGGATCCTGCTGAATGGCAGGATGGGAAGGCAGCTGAAGCTGTCCCCAGTACTGCCAGCAGGTAATGGCCATTCAATATCGCCCTGTTCTTTTGGGCTGTAAAGCTGATTGGCTGAATCAAGCCATGGTGGCAGCATTGACTTTAACAAAGTGAAATTAAGAGATGCATTTGACTCTGCAGTGGCTCATTTTACTTCTCATCCAATAAAGCAAGACAAAGTCCCCTCTCTGGTCTCACTCCAGTGGCAGCTGGCAGTGGGGACAGTGGGGATATGCAAGGTTAGAGATGTACAAGCTTAGAAAGGAGTGGGTGAGATGAAAGCTCAACAAAATCAGTCTGAGATTAGCAGCACATTTAAAACAAATCTTTCCAGCAATAGATTTTGGCAACAATCAAAACCGTAGCTCAGGACAGCGAGGCAGACTGATGTAGCTCGCATGTAATGGAAAACCGTGTAGTGGAGCTGTGGTTGGATGAATCTCTGGAAGCCGGGACTGCCCAAATCCAAACCATGGACTCTGCTTCATGTCTCTGACCCATTACCATGTCCTTGAGCTCCTGCGGAGGCTGCTGTGGCTCTGCCTGCTCGTCCCTCTGGGTTCCCACCAGCCAGTTTCAACTACATGAAACCTGGGAGCAGCTGTCTCAGAGGTGATGGCACATCACAACCCTGGACCAGGAGGCTGGGCAGGGAACAGGGAGTTGGGCAGACCCCCAGGGAGGCTGCAGGGTGAGCCCAGCCCTCAGCAGACTCACAGGAAAACCTAGATGAGCAAACACTATGTCATGGTCCTTTAAGTGAGGAGCAATTGCCATGCTCAGAGTTACTTATTGCTAGGATTGAAGCCAGTGTTTGAAATAAATCTTGGTGGTTTTAGCAGTTTTGCTAATGCTTATGGAAGAAATAGACTTTAGAGCAGCGACTCCTGATTTATGCAAAGTGGGAGAAGGATTAGATGAAAATCTGAAAAGCAAGTGTCATTGTCCTTCAAAAACCTCTTAAATGGGGTCAGGGAAAGCAATTTAGGGGGAATCAAAGGGCTAAATATGAATCCTTTGGAGAAAATCCTCCTGTGAGATTTTTAGTATGAGACATTTAGGATCAGCCTTACCATCACCTATCGCCTGGCAGGCTGTAAAAGGCTTGAGCCGTTTAACTGCTTCATGTGACAGTCTTAGTGCCGAACACCTCGTCTACAGATTTTAAAAATGTGAAATTAAGTCATACACCATTTATAAAATGATTCTCAGATCCTGGCAGTAAGTTGACATCCATAACATTGTGTAAGAGATCTCAGGAGTGAGGTGGCCCTAGAGCCTGGCCCACCTCTGTGCTGAGGTGGCATCATAATGTTGGCCAAAGTGGCTTGACTTTAGAGAGATTTCAGATTTTACCTTCACCAGGGCAGGAACTAAGCAGGCAATGGGGCCCAGCACCTTCTGTTTGGTGTGGTTTTGTTTGAAGGTTGTGGACAACAGCTCAGCTTTGTGAATCCAGCTGTCTCATAGGAGATGTCTTCAATCTGTAGCTCATTTGTGCTCACACAGAGGGTAAAGACAAAATCAGCTTCTCTGAGAGCAAGGAGTGAAACATGCTCTTTCCCTCCCTAAATTCTTCTGCATTGCTCTGGTGGTTGCTGTTGTCATTAACTGCAGTCCAGCCATCCTCAGGAGGCTTCGCTGTAGTGAGACCATCCTCTTCTGTTTCCTTGGGGGCTATTACAAAGCCACAGAGAGATTTCAGATAAACCCCAGAATGGGCACTGTCCTCAAAGATGGAGCAGAAGGTGAGATGATGCCAGTGCACCATCCCTGGGATGGGTGAACTCAGCACTTCTTTAAAGCTGCAAAGGTAAAACCACCAGCAAAGATCAGACCAACTGTGAATACAGCTCTTAATTTAGACAGAAGTTCAAATGTCTTTTCCCACTGTTTGGAGACAGATTTTGCTCCACTTTTACAGTGAAAATATGGCCATAACTTTGTGAAGTTCAGAAAAGGGGCTGTTAAGCCAGAATGACTTTTGAAAGATGACTTGAATTTGTTTGAGTACCTTGGGTCATGGAATTTGGATGAAAACTGTTTGTTTCTGAGTTATTGGGGTTCCTGGTTTCTCTTAGAGCCTGGGAATAGCACTGGCCGGGGGATTTCCCTCCTTCCACATCCTTCTGCCCTCCCTCTACAGGTAGGGTGGTGGCAGCAAAGGCCGATGTTGGTTGCAGATAATACTGGATGGATCACTGCCAACAGCAGCCCCTGAACAGTGAGCCTTGCCCTGGCACCTGCTGGAAAATGTTCCTGCTTTCCCAGTACCCACAATTTCTACAGGCTTTTTCATCAGCCTTTTCAGAAAGGCCAGTGAATAAACAACCTATCTGAACCAGACTCTTTCTTTACCCCAAGAAAGAGCTCTATGGATCCAGGCTGAAGCCAAGAGATGCCCTGGGAGAGGCTTGCATTTGGCTGCTTGTACTGCTCTGGTTCTGTGAATAATAGGCATCGTTTCCTTTCCAGGACTGTTGGTCTTTGCACTTAATATGCCATTTTTTACAAGGGCTATAATGATGAGGAGAGCCAGAGATGCTGAGGAAAAGACAGGTCATTCCTTGCAAGTGACAGATGATATGCAGCATACTATTAGCAGGGCGATACACTTCTTTCAGAAACCGAGGAAGGTTTCTCATGTAACCCATGGGTTTGATCTCCATCAGGCTCACTCTTTTTTCATGTTTGTCAGTTCCAGCAAAGCAGAAGTATTTCTGCTTCCTTGTCTGTAATAAATTCAGATAGGAGTTGTGCTGGCTCTAAGGTTAGAACTAAAAGATGCTCCTCCCATGGTACTGAAAGCAGCTGAAAATAGAGACATGAGCAGATTGCCAGGCAATCAAATAGCCCCAAGGTAACCTGTGCTGGGGGATTTGCTTTGGTCTCCTGCTGGCGCCCATCTTCTTTTTCTTCTCACAGCGTCAGTACTTTCCGCCAGATGGCTATTATTTTTTACAGGACTACAGACAATTATACCTGTCAAGGGCATGCCAGGGTAGTTAGCATTTATGGTGCTAAGGAGATTACCTTCTAAATGTTAATAGCAGACACAGACGTGGTAACTTTCCTGCTCAAGATCCTTATAAGATCACTGCTTTGCTGTGCTATGAGGTTCGTGGATGAACAATGTGATCATTCTTTGGTTCAGGAAACATTCCTGTACACGCCACACACACAGTTGGTGCTTACACACTTTGGCACCACACATAAGAGCAACAGGGTCTTCCACCGTTCACATATGACAAAGTTGCACAACAGTCAAGCCCAGAGCCGTTACCTTTCACCTAATTCTCAGAGCGGGGTCACATCTGCAAGCATCAAGGAGTTGCTGGATGTTTCATGGGCATTTAGGTTGTGGGGCAGATTTCCATTGCCATTAGAGTCAAAATGGTTGTGGGGACCCACTAGGTTTCCAGTCTCTGTAGCTTCATGCCTGTATTTTCAAAGGCCAGAGGGTTTGATCCGGTTTGATCAGAAGCTTGGGAAGGGCAGCGTCCATACAGAGGGTTGGACATGGGACAGTGTGAGACACATCTTACGCTCCTAGGGCTGCTGGTGAGCCTCCAAGTGCTCCCAAGAAAGGTCTTCTCAGCTCAGATTAAACACACATCAAAGCAGGGGACAACTCTTCATGTTTGTTCAGTAGCATCTGGTGCAACAGGGCCCCTCCATGGCCTCCATCTGCAGCTGGAAGGAGAAAAATCCAAAGTAGCTGCTGCTTGAAATGGCTCAGAGACATAAATTTACAGCAAAACCATTATTCTGCCCCAGATTCACTGGAAACCATTCCTAACTTTGCGAACCAGAACGATTTTCTGGACATAAAGCTGGTATTTGCTCAAGAGCCCCTACATACCTGGTACCTCTCAGGCCCAGATCTGAATGCTGCCAGGTTGTGAAGTAGGATTCTCATCCTGGCTTTAAGAAGGATGGCCCCTCATCCTGGCTGTATGGTGGATGGTCCCACCACTCAGCAGCAGCACTTTGCTCAGGGTACTCTGTGGACTGTGCATTGCATCTGGGCAAGTTGATGTGGGAGACCATTTGTTGTCTTGTTGGATTTTGGGTCATGCAAAAAGTGAATTCTGAGGCTGAATAATGAATTTTCCTGGCCACTTGCTGGGAGTGCAGACCTAAAAGACACCCATGTTTGGCCCATGGTCCCAGAAAAGCTGAATTAAAATTCTTGTAACAAAATCCCTTGGCTTTTGCTGCTGGTCTGCAGCCAGGCTGGTCAGAGGGTGTTTCAGCTCACTGTGTTTCAGTCTGTTTCTTCTGCCTGAGGGCTGGTTGTACAGACAGGGGGCAGGATTTGTGACTGTTGACTCCAGGGAACAGCAGTGGTTAACACCGGAGGCAGGTCTGGCCCTTCCTGTTTATTCTTTCCAAGAGCATCTGTCCTCCCACAGCTAAAGGGGAAGGTAAACCAGAAGTGAAGAGAAGGGTGTTCCAGACACTGTCCTTGGAGGGAAAGGAAGGAAAAATGAGCAAAAAACCAAGTAGTTAAAAATTTCTGTTCCTTCAGGTGTCTTATTTTTGCCCTTGACGTATCACACAAAGGCAGAGGTGAGGGGGGTTAGCAAGCCATGGGAGGGGGCCCCCAAAACCCAATTTCTTTGACACTAATTTGGTTAAAGAACAAGGAGATTCATTGCTGATTCTTGCATGTTACCGCCTCCTTAAGCACAGAGAAATACCACGTCAAGGTCGGCAGCTGAGCAATGTCCTTGGCATGTACTGCTCCTCCTGGGCCACATCCTGCTCTGAGTTACACCACCACATGTGCAGGGTGACTCCGCTCAGGTCAACACAATGGGTGAACAAGAGCATTGCTGCCAATAAAGTGTTTGGTTTAGCAGGGTCTTAGTCTGTGGGGTATCTCCCCTCCATGGCCATCTCATCTTTGAAATCATCTAGGTGGGCTAGATCAGCTGATGGGAGTCATGACCTACTTTGGGCAAACAGGGGTAAATGTGGCACAAATATGGGCATATTATGACTATTTACAGGCAATATCTGCATTTTAAATGGAGAAGTCACTTTTCAGTGTTCATAGGATAACTAACAAGCTGGGCTGACAAAGGTGTTGGATTGGCAGATAAGTTGCTGAGCATACAATCCAGATGTGCTTATTCACCAAAGCCCAGATCAGTGCAGAGCTCTCCAGAGCATTTCCACCTAAGTTAGTAACATCACAAAAATGTGAATAATCATCTCAGGTGTTGCAGTGTCAGCATAACTGTGACACCTTGATTATATCAACGAGGAGAGCATTTTGGTCATGACGGCTGAGCACCCTCCTGGAGGAGGAGGAAGGAGGGAAGGCTCCAAGGACTCTGGCATTCTCTATGGGGAAATATAATTAGTGCAAGACATGACTTTGGGACAATACATTGACTCATCCAAAACACAGAGGCTCCAAATCCAGGAGCAGCAAAAGGAAAGCAAACAAATCTGTTTGCACAGAGTTCATCCGTCTGTTCATCAGTTTGTCTTCTGTAGATGTTGCAATGACCCAGCACTGGAAGAACTTTTCCCACCTGATACGATCCAGCAATTGCAATGTCTTTTCAAGAACACCATGAGATTTGTTGACTTTCCAGGACTAAACAGAGAGAGATATCAAAGGTCTCAGGCCAGTTGCAAATGTGTCACTGCAGGACTCGTTTCAGAAGTTTCCTAATAAAGCTAAATGGCTTTGAGAGTGTCTGCTGCTTTCCTGAAAGTCTAAATTCACTGAAAGTGAGGGCAAAATTTCCATTGATTTGGCAAAATTAGCTGGTTTGATATTTTAATTGATACTCTCTTTTTTAATGGAGACCTGTGGTGGAGCAGAAGCAGAATTCATTTCTTATTTCTCCAAGCAGGACGTTTGGTTTGGTCACCCTGCGAGCCCTTCCAGCTCAAGATTTAAAGTAGGATTCTAAAGATAAGAGACTATATCTAGAAAAATGCAGAAAAACTCCATATCCAAATAATTTCTGGTGCTGAAAAGAAATTGCAGTAGTTGTGAGATACCATCTGCATCTATACTAGAAAGGATTTTACTGTTCTTTCTTAGAGTTGGTTGGAGGTATCTCACGTGTTGTGCATTTCACCAAAGTTTTGAAATTCCAAATTTTAATAGTAAATATTACACCTTTCCTCCACTCCCTATGATACTCATTGTTTTTTCTTTTTTCTTCTGATTTTAACACTTTTAGATTCAAAATATCGAATGATTGAGTAGAAAAACAACTAGGGAGGAATTTCCAAAGTCTGTTTATCCTTCCTCCACCCCCATCAGTTTCCAAGGCTCTGGCCAATGCCTTCTCCACCATTAAGTCTGAGAAAGGCAGCAGCCTTTCGCCTTTGAATATCAAAATCTCAGGTTGCAGAAGGTGTCTGTGGAGATATGCTGTAATCACCACCTTAAAAATACTGAATCAAGGGGAAAAAAGGGCCCTTTGAAGAGCAGAAGTCTTCCTGGCTTTGCTGTTCTGCAAGGCTGGGCAGATAGGAAAGAGCTGGGAGGCTGAACGCTGCTTGCAGGAGGTAAACATCACCAGTTCTGCACTCAGTACGGTCTTACTTTAAAGACCTCAGTGTCCAGCTTTAATTCCGCTCAGGCTGAAAGGACTTCTGTGGAATCTCAGCCAGCAGAGCAGACTTGCCTGACTCTGTCTGCAGCTCCCGCTCACTGATTATTTTCAATCAGAAAGCTCAGCTCTGGAAGACCAGCCCGCTCCTTTATTTATTTATTTTTTTAAGTTAACAGAGCTACACAACTTTATCCAACCTAAAGCATCCAATCCAGCCCAAAGGGCGCTGCAGCTTCCAAAGGCGGATGTTTCTCTCCCTCTGTTTGTGCTTGGTCTTACAATTTTATTCACTTATTCACTAGATACAACTCACAGGAAAAACACCTTTTGCTTTCGAAGGTAGGCAGTGACACCTTATCTACAACTGTGCAAACAGCTGTGGGGTTCGTTTCCTGCAGTCATTTTATGTATCAGGAAAATGCAGTCGGCTGCATGGTTAGAATGAAGCATTCCACTTAGCTTTGATTGCATCTTCCCTGGTTCTGCAAGGGTTGACCTGAAAAGGAATACCATCCACACCTCTGAAGGTTTGGGTGCTGTTTGCTAACTCTTCTCTGCTTGGGATGTTCACTGGGCACTAGCAAGGTCACCAGCCCAGGCTGGGTGCCTGTTCAGGTGTTGTATCCAGATGTTGTATCGCCTGCAGGAGGAGGCAGTGCCTGCCTCCCAGTTTGCTCAGTACTACTCAGGGTGTCTCCAGTTTGGGATTCTCCATCTCAAAACCAAAATATGGGGCAGGAGTGGTAGTCCAAAGCAAGAAGCAAAAGCAATTGGAGACCCAGAAATCCTCATCTACAAGAGTGGTCAGCAGTTATTCATTCTGGACAAAAAAGAACATTGTCTTCAAAGAAAGAAAAAACACCTGAAAAGATGGAGCAAATCATCCATACCCTCTGCCCACGGGGAAGTAAACCCCTGCCCTTGAATTTCAGCAAAGATCAAGGTTCGAGTGTCAGAATAAGCAAGAAGGGCAGCAGAGCATGGGCTAGATGAGGAAGGCAGCAAGTGTCCGTTGTTAAGGGTGCCTCACTTCAGCAGCAATGTAACCCACCACCTCAATTCTGAAGCCCACAACTGCCATGTCTCAGCCTGGCTTTCTTCCACAGCCCATTCTGATGCTGTGAGTGCTCCCACCAACTCTTCCAGTCAAAACACATCAGTGTCACAGGGCTGGGAGAGAGTTTTTCTTTACTCTAAAGAGCATTTTCATTGAAGGGCACCTCATCCATTAGGAGAAGGAGAGGTGCCACCATTCACTCCACTTGTCACTTTACATCTGGTTGGTGGTGCCAGGAATGAAATCCAGCAGTCCAGGAGAACAGGATTAATTTGTTAATGAATGGCAAGGAGAAGTCCTGCTGCAAAGGGGTGCTGGAGGAGGCAGCCTGCAGAAGTGGTCGTTAAGGAAAGAGCCGTTCCGTTGATGCATGAGATAAATGTTGAGATAGATGGATACTGTCGAGAGTCAAATGGTAAAGTATATCTGAGAGAACAAGGTGCCTCCGAAAGAATCGCCGTGATATATTTGGGGTTGGATTTTCAAAGTCACGTAAGGGTAAATTCTTTGGGGGTTTTAATGTAATATATTGGTTTGCTTAAAAAAAACGGAAACCGATCCATTTTAAACAACCAAGAGAAGACAGTCAGCTGTAATTTAAAAGCATTGAGAGCTAGGTACCCATTTTGAAGAGTGATTTTTCAGAGCTCAAAGCGACGAAGCACCAGCCTCTATCATACTTTAGGGGAATGTCAGCAGCTAATCCCTTTAGTTAAAATGAAACATGATGAATTTATGTCAAGCCACTCCTCTGCACAGAACAGCATGTAAAAAGGTTTCCAGAGGATGTTTAGAGGCATAACACACCATTGTAATATGAAATACGTGTCAATTTAATGTACAACTATAGTTGTATTATACAGCCGTTATCGACAGTGCAGCTGACACAATGTCCAATTACACAGGGGCAAATGACATCTCTTGCAGCTTAACAGCTACACTGTTAAATATGGTCAGTCTGCGTCTTGAGAGAGTTATTAAAATGGCAGAAATTAATGTTAAAATAATTGATTGGCATTTCCTTAAGATGCAATAATATTCCCGTAAATCTCCTTTAGTTAAGAGGAACGTACCTAAGACATTAAAGGGCTTTTGGTATATGCCCAGTGAGGGTGACTCTCAATGAATAATAAATGGCTCGAGGTGACTTGTTGTTATGGCTCTGATACTGCACGGTATTAACTTTTAAGGCCTGCCTTCAGAACTCAGAAACTTTATGGACTTCCGTGTTTTATGATCTTGTAGCCTCAAGTCCTTCATCCTGGAGGTTGGTGGCAGCTTTTTTGTTCCATCTCCTGATTATCAGTTACTGCTGGCACCACCTCCCTCCCTGTACCTTCTTCTCCAAATCAGCTGCCCTAATCAATGCTAGCTTTACTGGACTGGAATTGAACCACTTTAGACCATATTTCCTCAGACATAAAAAGTTATCTAGGTCTTTATGGTACCTAAATGATGTGTGCACATTAGCTAATTAATTAATCTTGCTGAGTAGCATATTAATTTCTTTTAATTTCCTACCCTGCTTGAAAGGTAGCATTTCCCTGAAACTAACGGGCTGGTATAGAAAAGGAATTGCAGATTTAGATTTTCAAAGTCAGCTTGGGGGTTAGGCTGTGAGTTCTGCAGCGAGACATGCATGTGAGCACACACCCCCACGTGTGAGCACGCACATACACACACACAATCTAGCCTTCACAAGACAGACATGCAGCTTTTCTGTCAACAGTCACTCTGGTCCAAAAAGACTTTTTAATGCAAGTAAGTGGCCTAGGAGCTTACCTCCTCTTTTCAAAGATGGTTAAAGACATATGCCAAAGAGGATTGAGGTGCCTTGGAGGAATTTCAACACCTAAATCCTACGTGGCATCCCAGCCCCTCTGCTCAGTCCCTGCTGCTGGCTCCATAGGCCCCTCTTGCAGTTGGTACAATCAAGACATGTTTATTGGTGCGTACAGAGGGATTTTGGTCCTCTCTGAAGACCAGCCCTTCTGTGAAGCTGAAATCAATATTCTCCTCCAGCCAGGTCCAACCAACTGAGGGCACATCCACTCATGGCTGGACATGCCTACCTGTGCCTCCCTTTTTCCTTCTAGAGCCTATCCTCCTGGAGAGACCCAAAGCATCAGGCTAGAGGGATTCTGGAGCTGAGTCCCATGGACACTGCTGGGAGGTGGGGAAGGACAACCCAGCCTTTGAAGCCTAAAAGTGGTGGTCAAGATGGATGGTACCCCTAGACTGGGGACCTGTATCACATTTGTAATAAAGTGACAGCTTTCATCCAGCTTAATTTATCAACTATTCTTCATAAATCACAACCTTCAATGCTCACAGTTCAAAGATAT
The DNA here is from genome assembly GCA_013400055.1 of Nycticryphes semicollaris. NCBI lineage: Eukaryota > Metazoa > Chordata > Aves > Charadriiformes > Rostratulidae > Nycticryphes > Nycticryphes semicollaris. The sequence goes on from VXBJ01000795.1 coordinate 309,901, forward strand.
GCTCAGAACTGTTTTCACCCTAAAAGACACATTTCTGAGCAGTTATAGGTACAGCTTTACCTCTCCCTGGATTTGTCTGCACCTAATGCAGAGTCTTTTACATAAGACTCACTCCCTTGTCCATGGACAGGGACATAGAATCATATAATTGTCCAGTTTGGAAGGGACCTTTGAAATCATCTAGTCCAACCATCAACCTAACACTGGTAAAAAACAACAACCCATCACTAAACCATGTCACCAAGTGATGTGTCAACCCTTCTTCTAAATCACTTGAGGGGTGGAGCCTCAACCCCTTCCCGGCAGCCTATTGCAAAGCTTAATAAACCTTTCTGTGGAGAATTTTTTCTTAATATCCAATCTGAACCTCCCCTGGCACAACTTGAGAACATTTCCTCTTGTACCATCACCTATTCCTTGGGAGAAGAGACCGACCCCCCCTGGCTACACCCTCCTTTCGGGGAGTTGAAGAGAGCAAGAAGGTCCCCCCTCAGCCTTCTCCAGACTGAACACCCCCAGCTCCCTCAGCCTCTCCTCACCAGACTTACTCTCCAGACCCCTCACCAGCTCTGTTGCCCTTCGCTGGACCCGCTTCAGCACCTCAGTGTTTTTCCTGTCATGAGGGGCCTAAAACTGGACCCAGCACTGGAGGTGGAGCCTCCCCGGTGCCCAGTACAGGGGGACAAGCACCCTGTCTTCTCGCAGGGGTGAGCACAGATCTGCCCTAAATCACTCATCATCTCATGCTTTCATTTCCCTCTGGTGTGGTGTGATGGATCTTCTTCAAGGCAAGGCATGATTGTGGGGCAGTTTATCCACCTCATCACCACCCTCTTTCCAAGGTGTTGCTCTCCCAGGATGACAGTAACCAGTCTCTGCAGGTGAGTGGTAGCCACAGCCAATTCGATTTTTGCATTATTTTTCCATGAAGTGTTCTACCTTGGTGCTGTTCTGCCTCCCAGCCCGTGCTGCTTCCCAAGGCCTAAATAGGCCCCTTCGTCCTTCTCATTTGTCGTGTGTGAGAAGTGGTGATATAGCTGACATTCCTCCACAGAGCTTCTCAGGAACTTTGGGGTTTTTTTCAATCCTTTTCTCCTTTTTTTTTTTAAAGATTTCTCAGCACTTCTAATCAGCTGTTTATATTAAAGGTTGTCAAACCCACTAAAGTTAGCCAGAACTTTCCCCTCACTGAGCAGGCAGGAAGAGTGTAATGCTCCCTCTCATCTTTGCTGTGATGCTTTTTAATTGTCTTCAGATTAAAAATGCTGCAAAAGATGGAGAAAACAAACCAATGAAAAGTATATATAAAGGTATTTTTTTTAATAAGTGCTACAAATTCAGAGCTTTCTTGCTTCTGGGCTGGGCTTGATTCTGGGTTGATGGAATTCTTGCAAGGGTGGAAAAGACTTCTCTCTGACATCTCTGATATGGGCTGAGACTGCGTTTGCGTTCTGGCTGGAGCCAGTGAAATGTACTTGTCGTATATAAAGTAGCAGATATATTGTTTTCAATTTTATGGGGAAAAAAAGTTGTTCAAGGCAAGCAAAACGTTCCACTTTATTTAGGACAACTCGGTGCATGGAGTGGGATCTTGTTTACCTGGACTGAAGTAAGTTTGGAAATCAGACTCCATTTTTAACTGAAAAAATGAACCATGTCACACTGAAAACACAGGCCTGAAAAGCATTATATTGCTTGAGCACACAGCAAACATCTGCAGGGATAAGGAAAGGGTCTTTAACCCATATAAACTCCCACAGTTCCTTCAGCATGAATTTGCCAAACATTTTAGCTGGACAGATTTTTTTCCTTTTATGGGAAGGGTTTAAAAAAAAAATCCATTGCCTTAGAAATATCATTTAAGCCTGCTGTTATCTTCCCTGCTCCTGGGGCAGCAGAGGCGGGACACGGGTGGGCACTGCTCAGCCTCTGCAGAGATTGGCCGCGTTTTCACGCTGTTTTTCCACATCAGCCAAGTCCTGTGTGGGGAAGTTTGCTCAAAATATTTTTTCTAATCGCATTTTCCCTTTTCCAGACCATTTTGTTAGTGGATGGTAGAGAGGCATGTGGATTACAAAAAAAAAGAAACGTCATCCCTATTGCAAGTGTGCATACACACATCCCCAACCCCCTCAATCTTATATAGAACGGTGGGAGGGGGGGAACACAAATCAAACCGAAACATTGGGGAGGAGGGTTTGCATCAAGCTGTCTGGGTTGTCAGTTAAGGAAATTAGCCCATCTATCACACATTTCTAATTTCCCATCACTTTTCCTGAAACCTGTGGGCTTTTAAAGAAAATTCTTCATTTTCCCCTCATTACTGTGTTTCTTTTTACTGCCTCCAGTTCTTAAGTAGGAAAATCCCAGAGGATTTACATATCTATAAGAGAAACTTTGGAGCTTTTCTGGGTCTTGCTTGAACTCATGCAGAGGGAGCACAGAACATACCTGGGGACAGAGGTGGCGAGGGACAAGCTGGTGTGTTTGGGTGGGAGGGACAGGATGATGGTGTGTGCCCAGCCCAGGGTTGAGGTTTGAGATCAGAGGTGTGTGGGATTCATGGAATCATAGAATTGT
>VXBJ01000795.1:312711-417030 GCA_013400055.1 Nycticryphes semicollaris
CCCCCTCAGCCTCCTCCAGACTGAACACCCCCAGCTCCCTCAGCCTCTCCTCACCAGACTTACTCTCCAGACCCCTCACCAGCTATGTTGTCCTTCTCTGGACCCGTTCCAGCACCTCGGTGTCTTTCCCAGTCTAAACACCTGCAGCTGCTTGGTCCCTTACCCTCCTTCCGTGTTCACCTGCACACCTTCTCTCTCCTCCTTTATTTGATGTTGCAGCTCCCCTGCAAATCCTTTAAGTTTCTAAATTTATGAAAATAGCAGAGTAGAAAAGAAAGCTGGAACAGCTGGGGATGCCTTGGGGATGGCACTTCCTGGCCTCAAAGATTACTATGCTATCCCATTGCACTTAATTGTTCCAGTGTTTAGCAAATTGCATTAATTAAAGTGGCACATCTGGCCTTTTTATCAGAGGCTGTGCAGTTCTGGTTTTGATCCTGCAGTGACAGACTCTGGCGGTATCTGCTACCCCGGGTAAACACTCATTACACCAGGGGAAGGCTTCCTTTATTCTGCAGGAAAGTCTCAAAGGTCTGATGGAGGCACAGAAGCCTCATTGAGAAGCCTGCAGTAAGCTCTGGGAAGAAAAACCCAGCCGTTAGTAAAGTTCAGTCTCCACGGCTCTGTTGACAGCAACAGCTACCCTGGCTGGGCTTTCCCTCTTCCTGATTATCCAGCCTCCACCTGTGTTCTAGGTTTGTGCCCACAAAACACCTGATCCAAACGATGAGCTGATGTGAAGCTCTACCAAGGACTCGCCTTCCTTTTCCCGGGCAAGCACCCCCCAGCCCGCACTGCAGCTCCCCTCGCTGTACAGAGATGCTCACAAGCAAACACACTGCTTGATTTTATCTAACTCTCCCAGCTGCCTGCAGTCAAGGGAGATGGACCTCTCCAAAAAAGATTAATGCGCTGTACAATATATACCTTTTTTCAGCTCTGAAACTACTCACAGGTTTTAGGGGAAAAAAAACCCCACCCTTTCAGCATAGGGACTTGACCTTTGCACTCCCAAATCACTGCATATTCACTCCATTGTTTCATCCCAGTTATTTTGAAGGGTGCATCACCTTCGTAGCACAGGTAAAGGATACTTTGCCCCCTACATCAGGAGCTATTCTTAAAATAATAGGCCGTGAATGGAACCAAATTACCTAGTGGAGCCAATTATCTTATCAGGTAATGACATTTAGGTAGTTTTTCTATAACCAGAAACTTCATCTGCTTTTTACTTTAGCTGCATTTATATCCCAGTGTGTTGGGCATGGCATTAGAGACCTCATCAATTAGAGGAGGCTGATCTTAGCAAAAAGAGGGAGTGATAGAGGAGGGAGAAAGAAATTAAATAGCAGGACTCAGGTCGACATACAATGTCAAAACTGACCCTCGTGTTTGACTTCTAGACAAATAAGGGACTTAAAGAGTGGACATATCTTACATACAAACTTACATAATACAAACAAGCCTGAGTCTGAGTGACAATTAGATTAAAATGTTTAACTGCCTAGTTAGTGTTGAGTGTATTTAGGGGCCCTTCAGAGGACAGCTTCTGAAAGCCTGCAATTTGTGTGCTAATAGAGTCAGCCCCTCTTTGAGGTCTGCAGCACGGCCTGATGCTTGGCTTTGCCCCCTGCATGCCCCAGCTCTGCTCTAACAGGAGAGAAATGACCCTAAGTGCTGTTTGTGATGGCCTGGAAATTGTAGATAATGACACGGTGCCTAGGAGAATTACCCCACCCATCTAATCCCAGGGTACCAGGGCAGTTCTTCCTTGGGGATAGTAGCCATGGGTGGGGTTTTTTTAAAGGTGGGGGAAGGTGCTACCAGCAGCTGGATCTGTCTATGTTTTGCCTAACACACTGGGGAGCCAAATCTCTGAACCAGGGCAGATGCAGGAACTACTGGCATGGACGCTAATTTAGGAGTCCATCACCTTAATAGTGCAGGTAAGTGATGCTTTATACCCTGTATCAGAAGCTATTCTTAAAATAATGGCCTGAAATGCAGCCAAAATACCTCCTGGAGCCAGTCTGAGCTGTGCCCCTCCTCATTCACAGTTTCCTTGCTGAGATCCAGAACTGTCAGCCTGAGGCTTCCTTTCTCCAGGAATCCCTTGTTTTGAGCCCAACTTGTAGGATATGAAGACTCACTGGCACCTCTGCATCCTTGCCACAGCTGTGTGAAGTGAGCCGAGGAGTCTGGAGTGCAGAGAACGTCTCTGTGTACAGAGAAGTCTGTTTTTCTCACTGAATTAAACCTGCATTAAGCGTTGCCCTTCAAAGAGCTTGGTCCCAGGTCAGATCTGATGCGGCCACCAAGCTGCGCTGAGAGCAGCAGGACAGGCAGGCGCTCAGCCTGGCTCCCATCCCCGCCGCACAGGGAGGTGTCTCAGCATCCCGGCTCTCAACCCACCCTGATAACGTAAGCGGTTTATTTTCTAAACACCTGGGGAGGGGTGCTCAGCCCAGGCAGAGTGACATGTCAGATCGGCGCTACCTTCAGCAGAACCAGCCCCTGATTCACTCCACCACCACTAAACCCTTGGCTAAATAACCGAGGGAGGAGGGAACAGTAAACTTAAACACAGGAGCCTAAGAAAGAGTCCACTTGTAAATTCAGCCTCAGCCAAGCTCCCTTTCGAGGCAGAGCTACAGTTGCACAAGGCTGTAGCAGATTTGCAGTTGTATGGGGTAAGTGTTTGCTTCCCTCCCTGTATAATTACTGTTACTGATATCATTAGGGTGCTCCACTTGGCACATCCGCTCACTTGGCAGCTCCGGCTGAGCCATTGGGCTTTCCAGCCTTTAGAAAGCTTTGCAATGCTTCTCCTCGAGCACACGCTCTGCAGCTAAACGAGTAATTATCTAGGAGCTTTAATCAACCTTCATTCGAGCTGAATCTGCCACTGAATTTGTAGCAAACTGAAGCCCCTCTGAAGCATGAATGCACACTGGCATTTTGTGCAGGGAAGGCCTTCAGTGGCCTCATCGGGCTAAACAGAAAGTTTCTGTCTCCTACAACCGCTCTCCCCTTGCAGTATTTAATGAATGGGTGCTTGGGAGCGCGGTGCAGGACTCCCCAGCAGAGCTGTGTCAGGAAACAGCTCAACATCTGCCCTGGTGTGGGACGTTTTATTTATATTCCTGTTGGAGGTGGTAAAAAATAAAGGTGTTTCCTTACAAAAACAGCCAAGGAATTTGACTCCTATCTGTAGTCATTGTAAAAAAGAAGGGTCAGTTGCAGAAGAACGTTGAAACATGCAGACATTTGCAAGCCTGAGTTGGGGATAACATCCCTCCATGGCAAGGCAAGCCTTTCTACTGCTCTTATGGGTAACTCCTGTTTTCTGCTTTCATCAGCCTGTGCTGCTCTGCTCCTCAGAAATCAGTACCACCCTTGGCAGCTGTCACAGTGTGCTGGGGGGCAGTTTCTTACCTGAAGACAGGCAGTTTTGCCATGAGGACTTTTGGTGCATCCACGGCAAGGGCAGAGAGAGCTCAGAGCCCTGCAGCCGGTGTGTTCCCACTGCAGGTGGATGCTGGTCTAGGAGGTGGAGGTGGGCTGAGGACAAGTTTAGATGGAACTTCTTATGTACAAGTTTGTGCCCATTTCCTCTTGTCCTGTCCCTGGGCACCACTGAAAAAAGCCTGGCCCCATCCTCCTGACACCCACCCTTGAAGTATTTATAGGTGTTGATCAGATCCCCCCTCAGGCTTCTCTTCTCCAGACTAAAAGAACCCAAGTCCCTCAGCCCTTCCTCCTAAGAGAAATGCTCCAGGCCCCTCATCATCTTTGTCATCCTATGCTGTCCCCTCTCCAGTAGGTCCCTGTCCTTCTTGAACTGGGGAGCTCAGAACTGGTCCCAGTGCTCCAGATGAGGCATCCCCAGGGCAGAGTAAAGGGGCAGGATGACTTCCCTCGACCTGCTGGTCATACTCTTCTTGATGCCCCCCAGGATGCCATTGGCCTTCTCGGCCATAAGGGTCACAAATGGGATGGAATCTCTGTAGACAAGCGGGCTCACAGGCTGGGTTCACCAGACCACATTCAGCTGCTTGCAGACCACACATCCAGAGGGTTGGATCACCTGAGATGACCCGGGTAGAACAAGGGTCACAAAATATGAACTTACTTCAACTTTTAACTGAATAATACATAGCTGATTATAATTTCACTTCCAGAATTATGAAGATTTTGTTTGCAAGCCACGGAATCCATCAGTTCACTTGATCACTGGTTCCAATGATTAATTTTCCTCATCCTTAAAAACTTCTGCCTTGTTTGTTATTTGAATAGCTCTAATTTTAATTACAAGGCATTGGCTCTTGTTACTACATTAAAAAGCCCTCTGGTATTAAGTGTCTTATCTTTGATCTGGTACTTAATCATAGAATCACAGAATGGTTTGAGTTGGAAGGTCCCTGCCCTGGGCAGGGACAGCTCCCACCAGCCCAGGTTGCTCCAAGCCCCCTCCAACCTGGCCTTGAGCCCCTCCAGGGATGGGGCAGCCACAGCTTCTCTGGGCTTCCTTCCCTAACCTGAACAAGATGATTTTTAAGTCTCTCCCAATAAAATATCTGAGGTATTTTCTGTATCTGCTGTCAATAGAGAGATCAGTTGATCCCCAAGGGAAAGAGCAGCCCATGGAGTGATCGAGGCACAGCTAGATCAGAAAATGGAGATGGATCCAAAAGTAGAGACAATAAAAAAGGAGCCATAGATAAATCTACAGATCAACAAAATCCCCCCTCTCCAGGCTGTGAGGGGTCTTTCACATTGGTAAACAGGTTTTTTACCTGGAAACTGTGAGCTGGTTTGCATAATCCATCACTCTGTTGATGAAGCCATTTGCCTCCTTAATTCCACCTGGAAATCCCGTCTGCTCCCTGACTGCAGGGGAAGCAGCGTCCGGTTTCACTCCCCAGATCTCTGGCACCATTAGTACTACATTTAGCAGCCACTTCTTCCCATCCCTTGACAAAAAGCGCTCTATACCCACCACGTTCAACTTTGCATCGCAGATTGGCCAACTGGCAGAAGCAAAAGCAACTTTCTTGTCTTTTTTTTTTTTCAGTCGACATTGGCCCCCGGCCAGTCAGTGTCTTCATTTATTGTAATGAATTTGTGTCATTAATGCGTTGGATATGCACAGCAATTGCAAAGTAGTACATTAGTACAAAAGCTATTGCTCTGGATGCCAGCATTTTATTGCCACAGCTGATTTAGAGGCCGATAAGCAACTTTGCAGTTGTCCTTGAGGGCGGGAGAAGGACAGGTAGGGTGGAGGCGGCCGGGCCAGCAGGGCTTTGTGGCAGCCAAGGGAAAGCCCGAGGTTTCCCAGGCCTCGCACAGCTGGGGGTGGACTTGACGATTTCATCTTTTCTCTTTAAAATGTCTTCGCCTTCGTGTGAGCGCTCAGCGAGCCCGGAGAAACACTGCAGACAAAGCCTGTGTGAAAATCTCAGGCAGTTGGAAAGGAGATTAAATGCCGTTACAATACTGTAGGTTTGGGAGCTTCTATGTGACTAGCTCATAATAGAGCCATGTCATCACTTTATTGCAAAGATACGATAAAGACAGGCATTATATGGTGTTAACATTTAACAGCCATAACTTAACTTTCAAAAGACTTTACAGGCCAAGTCACAGTGAATTGTTTCTTTCTGTGCATTTAATCCTGGGCTCACATGCTATAGAGCAAGGGTATTTGCAGAAAAGATAGAGCACTAAGGAGACAGACCGACAGACCTGTCTGTCTGTCAGCTCCGGAGGGTAATCCCTTGAAATGCAGCCTTAAAAACAAAGTGTTTAAAAGGAAAGCATGGAACAGAACTGGCTCAGACAACATATTTGACTGTCAAAAAGAAACACCAAGCAGCCCCCTCCCAGGATTGATCCGGTACCCAAAGGAGTCTGCAATGAGCCCCCTGTACATGATGCTCCAGGGTGCTTTGGTGGGGCAGGATCAGGCGTTAGGGCTAAGAGCCACAAAGAGACTTGAGGAAGGTCAGGGCATCTTTTTGGAGCACTCTCAGGCACCAGCATACCCTGCCTGTGGGCTGGGAGGGATTCAGCCAAGATGATCCATATCCTGTCAGTCCCCACCAGCGCAAGACCTTGCCTGGGCTCAGAGCTCATCCAGCACAGAGACACCCAGGTCAAGAGTCTGAATTTGGAGAGTGAACTGTTGGCCAAACGCTTTCCCAGGAAACAGCTCCCCTGTGGTACTCGCAGCTACAAAGCAGGACCAAAACCACCACGTGACCTCTTTTAGTACTAGTTGAAGCCCCCAGAGGTATAAAAGAGGGATGACTTGGAAGGAGATCTCTTGGAAAGGGTGCTGGGTCCTCTCACTTTGGGCCATGACCCAAAAATTTCACTCTAGGGGAGGAAGGAGGAAAATTCCTGGTGGATGGAGTATGGGGAGGGAGGACGTTACTGCTGTCAGCAGCTTGTCCTGCCTCTCCTTCCTCTGGAACCACTGCTGCAAGGCTGGGATAAGCTATTGATCTGATTCGGGGAGCCTGGGCTCTCCCATCTGGCCACCTGGAAGGCAGGATGGACAATCCCCCCCTCATATTTCACAAACCCTGAGAAAATGGAGTGGGCAGTCCAGGGACCTCCAGACTGTCACTCCCCATCTTAATTAGGACTGTCAGCTTGCCTTGTATTTTAGCTAATTAATTACGCTGCTTCATAGCTGCATTTCTAGTTGACACCAGCGCCTGCTGATGGGATGGGGTATTGATTTCTCCAGCTCCCTGCCCTTCTTTCTGTTTGTTTGTTCTTGCAGTCAGGGCTCACACAACAGGAAGTATTCGGTGAGTGCTCAGGAAAATAATCAACTGCGTTATCTGAGAGCCATATCAAATAGGTTTGGGCCAGAAATGGACTCAGCTGCTGAAAAACCTATTAGCAGCATCTCAGATTTCCTGTGTACCAGCAGGTTAGGGGGCAAGCACTTTAACATTGTCCACAGCTTGTGGTTAATTACTGTTTGTGGAGTTCCCCAGTCTGCAGTTATGCTTGACAAAAGGCCCACAAAGACAAAAATGAAATGCTTGCCGATTTTTGGATGGATTCCACCTGGTCCTCCCCCACTGAGTGCCAAAAAACCTGCAAAGCCAAAGCGGGGTTGGTGTGATGCAAAGCTTTTGTGCTTAGTGCCAGCCCCAATGCCCTGGAGCAGCCGTGATAATGGGGGGGGGGACAGACTCCCAGCTCCCCAGTGCAGTGGAGCCATTCAACGCTGTGACCCAACAACATGCCATGACATGACGTGGCAATCACACGTGTCCTTGTTTGCTCTCGGGGACAGCCGCTGGTGTTGGCTGCACACCCGCATCTACCTGCTGAAAGACATTCAGAGTTGATGCAGCAGGAAAAGGTCTTTTCTAGCCCTGAATATTTTCCCCTCTTAAGGGCTGCAGTGCAAGATCCTCCCTGGACTGGTCTATACTGGCAGCAAGAATGCACCGATGTATGAAGTGAGCAGAGGAGTGAGCTTGCAGGGTGTGAGATGGGCTGTGGAGGTGGCTGGGGGCTCGCCAGCCCAGGAGGGACAAGACTGGAGGGGGGGTATGAGCAGGGTGTGAAGTTCCATTGCCGTTTGCTGCCTCCTCTGATAACAAAATCAGAGGGGGACCCCAAATAACTTGATCCAGTGCTGGGTTCAGAGCACCTTAAGGAGCAGGGAAAAAGCAACAGGGAAAGAGGGATGGTGGTAGGGAAACCAAGAGGGAGAAACAGGCTGGTGGCAGATACTTGTTGCCTTTCTTTGTATTAATTCCAGTTTCTTCTGGGGCACTGCAGAAGCAGTGAGGTTTCAGGAGGGTAAGAGGTGAAGGTGGCCAGACCCATTTCTGTGCATCCATCCCTGCGCCCCTGCCTCAGGACTGCCATGTCGGGACCCCAGGATCACAATCACAAGTGGAAAAGTCTAAAAAGCTCCAGCGGATGTGTAAGGAAAGACTGGACATGGGTGCAAAGGCCCCAGTATTTGGCCCCCAGCCCATCTCTGCAGTCCCAGCTAATGGGACAGGTAATGGGTTGAGGGCCATGGCCTGGGCTGGACCTCCACTGCCGACCTCTCCCAGGGATTGTGACCTGACGGCTGGGAGTGGCTCACACAGAGATTTATGCCTTGTTAATAAGAGAGTTGGGCAATCAGTGTAATGAAATCCACGCTCTGCATTAATGAGCGGCCGAGGGAGGCAGCAGGACGCAAGCCTTGTGGGGTCCAAGCTTTGCCTTCTTCCAGGGTGGGCAAAAGCAATGATGTCTGGCTGAATTCAGTCATTCCCTCCAGAACACGGGGCCATGCCCAGGCTAGTCTGGACCTGGTGCCCACCCAGGTTTTGGGTTTGTTACTGGACCAGCCCCAGGTTGGTGGCTGTGAAGGGGCACGTGGCAGTACAGGAGGATGAGATGTTCATCCTCCAACAGGTTTGTGTCCCTCAGTTGCTGAGCATTGCCTCATGCCATGACCAACTCCAGTATTTTTTCCTTTGAGTACAAGTTTCAGATTTTAAAACATTGCTAAGGTCTAGCCTGGATATTTTGAATGATTTCGCCCCCTGTAATTTCCTGGCTTCTTTTGGCTCAGGAATGAGATGGCATGAAGACTGGAAGTTTGCCTATACTTTCCCTGGTCCTTCAAACTGCTATTTCTGTATTTATCCAGAAAGACCGTTGTGTGAAAAGGCATGAAGGAGGAAGATGCTAAAGCGACTCAGATTTTTCCCAGTCACTGACACGTGCAACAAATTTTGAATTCTGACATCGTGATTCAGACACAGCTAAAATTAGACCGTGGCTCTGGAAGTCACTTGATTTTCACTTCAGAAGGATTGTATGACTTATGCAAAGCCGTCATCCATTAACCCATATATGCAGCTCCAACATATATCTAAAATCGGCTGTGCAGCCCTGTCTCTTACTGGAATATGGCCTTACCACAAGAGCATCTCCTTACTGAGATGCCAGCTCCACTCCTTCTTCTCCAGAAGGACCCTGTGCTTGGAGAATGGAACTTAAAACATGAGAACATTTTGGAAATGTTTGGAAAAATTTGAATTAATTTTTTTTTTTTTATTTTAAAAGAGAAAGTCTATTATGAGTTGTTAGGGCAACTATAGAACAGAATCAGCTAAGCTGTTAGGCATTGCTAAGATTCTGTTATCAATAAAAACATCTTTCAGAAAAAATAAACAAAAAAAGGTGAAGGCTTTAAATTTTGTTGGGAAAACAGTTTTGGGGACTGCTGCTCCTGGGAGCCTTGTCAGTGTCTGCCCCTGCCCTCTTGGCTTGATGGTGCAGGGCACTGCCAGTCACCTTGTCAAAGTGCTTTTATCCAGTGACTTGTCACAGGGAGGGGGGAAACTGAAGGAAAACCAAGCTGGGAGCTTTGTGTCCCAATCTCTGCGACTGAGAAAAGAGGAGGGAAACCCCTGGGTGTGAATTTGTTGGTCGAAGGGTTTTCCCTGATGGGAACTGAGGTGGAGGGTGACCATTGCCAGCCTGTCCTGTCACAGGGCAATGGAGATCTCCAAACTGAAACCTATGGGTAAGACATCAGCGGGAAACTCGTGCCAGGGGGCCCAGCTGAGGTTAATCTGTTGCCATTAAGGATTTATTAGGTGGAAGTGTGGCCTGCCTGGGGAGGTGTGTCCAGCAGCACCGGGAAGAGGAGCAGGCTCCAAATCCTGCACACCCCATGGCTTGCACACCCCTCGCTGCCGAAACAGGAAACATCCCATCAGCCTTTCAGTATTTATTTCTCTTTAACCTCCCACCCTTGCTCACTGCCCCTGCGCTGGAGGTGCAATTAAGCTGAGTTCCCATGGGAGCCAGGGGAGAGGGAAAGGAGAGGGGCACTGGAAGCAGAAAGCTTCACCTCCCTCGTGTCATGTCATTAGTATAAATTGTGTTTGTGCAAGTTATATTTTACGGCAGGCATGTCAATTAGTGTGTGAAATTTAATAACCCAATTGAGCTTCCCTGGCTCACAGCTAAATTGAAATCTGTTGCCTGTTTGGGAGTGGGAAGGGGGCTGCCATGGATGGGAGGCTGAGCTGGTGGGTAGGGCAGGGGCGTTTTTCATGTTGATTAAAAAAAAAAAACGGAAGGATTTTGTCATCCTTGGCCAGGCAATAAACACCAGCTTTGCTGGGAGAGAGCAGCTGATTTGATTTTTTTTTCTTTTTTTTTTGATCTCGTGGATTTTTTTGCAAGAGAAGGCTTGGGAGGGAGAAAGGGAATATTATTTATTTGATTATTTTTGCTTATGTTTCGAGGGAGGGAGTAAATTTCACAGCTAATGACTGCAATGCTGAAGGGGGCTGCAGAGCAATCCCAGCTTCAAACATCTGGAGCCTGCGGCCTCACCGGGAGGAGGAAGAGGAGACAATGTACCTCACCAGCACCACTGTCCCATGGCAAGGTGAGGGGTGTGATGGGGGCCTGCTCAAATCCCACCAGAACACAAACACCAAAGCTGAAACACAGGGGTTAGGCCAGTAGGACCAATACGGAGAGCATAAAGTGATCAGACTTCATCTGTAGGAGGGGCTATTAAAAAATCCTATAAAGGGAGCTCGAGCAGTAGGTACCCGTGTCGTCCTTTTGCTCCCTCTCAGTGCCTGGCAGGGGAGCTGGACTAGATGATCTCCAGAGGTCCCTTCCAACTCTGACAATTCTGTGATTCTATGACTTTCCCTGAGGAGGCCACCTGAGTGAGACACCGCTGTCCTTCCCGGAGCATTTACTCCATTACACAGCAGTAAGCATTTGGGTCATGATTGCCCAGATTTAGCAATCCTATGCCATGTTCACACCACACAGGCTGACACCCAAGTTCAGGATGGTGATGGCCAAGTCACACCAACTGTTATCCAGAGCTGCCAGTACACTGAATGGATGGAAGAGATGGTGGTTCAGACCACTTGATGATGAGGTCTGTTATAGATGCTCCCTGTTTATGTAAGGAGAGAGAGACTGGATCTTCTGGGCAAGAAACTGAGTCAGACACTGCTGTCCTGACCAGGGTTCTGTGGCAGGTCCTAGCAGGAATTTAGGCTCCTAGAGATGCTTTGTGCAGCATTTTGTTGATGCCAGTCTCTTCCTCCAGCTCAGGGATAGCAAACCTTCAGCCCTGATGCTGGAGGCAGCAGCCTCATTTTCTGTAGCTCTGGGCTCTCACCTCTTCCTCCCCTACCACATTCCTCCTGCCCAACAGTAATGTGTGGGTCCCTGTACTTCTCTACACCTCAGAGGACAATATCCAGCTGTGAAACAGCCCCTCTCCCCTCCCATGCCCAGCCTGTTTGTCTGAGCTCTCCCCTCCTCACTGGGATACTCTCCAGCTGGGCTCCACCTCAAACCTCTCCTGGGCTGCTTGTCCCCAAAGAGACCCATTATCCAGGAGACAGATGTCGAGGACCTCTTGGCTTTCCTGGAGGAAAGCAACACAAAAGATAGTTTTGTGGTAGCATCTTTTTGCCGAGCCCTGCTGAGAGTACAGGCAGTGAGTGGGATTGGGATGCAGCAAAGGAACGTTTATGAAATTGCCGTCATGGACGCTGCATGTGTGATGATGCGTTTGTATATCAGGTCATGCCATTTCCTGAAACACATGGGCAATATTCTGGATCTTTAATGAAATAAAGACATAATTAGCTTCAGCATTTTAATGCTTTGCAAAACAACACCACCTTGGTTTGGAGAGAGCTCTTCAGTAAGATTGGGTCACCATACTGAGCAACCCGCTGCAAAGATGCAATCTGAGGGGGAAACCCGACCCCACCAGGGTTTCCTCTGTAGTGTGTTTGCACTGTGTCAGCATCTATCTGCAGCGTGTATCTACATTGCTCTGTCCCCCATTCAGACTGGGGAAAAAAAACCAAACAGGCAAGCTGAGTAGCTTCATTGACTGCCAAAAGAGAAGGAAATTTTTATAAGAAGGAAAAGTTTATAATCTGCATGGTACAGAGTGAATTGTTAAAACATCTGGAATGTTAGAGGTCTCCCATGTCCGCCAAAACCCTTAAAAAGACAGACAAAATGACTTATAACACCGGGAGGGGGGGCTGACACCCCATAAGGCTGTGCCACTATCCAGTGAGACCTGGACAGGCTAGAGAGTTGGGCAGAGAACCTGATAAAATTCAACAAGGGCAAGTTCCTCCTGCACCTGAGGAGGAACAACCCCCTGCACCAGGACAGGTTGGGAGTTACCTGCTGGAGAGCAGCTCTGAGGAAAAAGACCTGGGAGTCCTGGTNAAATAAGTTCCATCTTAACATAAGGAGGTACTTCTTTCCTGTGGGAGTGGCAGAGCCCTGGCAGAGGCTGCCCAGAGAGATGGTGGAGTCTCCTTCTCTGGAGACATTCAAACCCCACCTGGACACATTCCTGTGGGACCTGCTCTGGGTGACCCTGCTGTGGCAGGGGGTTGGACCGGATGATCTCCACAGGTCCCTTCCAACCCTGTATCATTCTGTGACTCTGTGAAAAAAAGGTTAAGCATGAGATCTGGGATGCCAATGACCCGTACACATTTCTCAGTAAACAGCAAAATACCATGAAAGAATTCACTTCCCTTCATGTAACCAGGCACTAGCAGTGCCTGAGGGATCCTGAAAGAACAGATCCACTCTGGGTTTTCCTAACTACCCAACGACTCCCTTATCATTTGACCAACAAACCTTGATTTTGAGAGGAAGGGGATGAAATACTTTAACAGGATACTGTCAAGGCCACTGAGAGTTCTGTGGTAGATGCAGAAGAGATTCCCATAGCCTGAGGTTACATCCACAGCTGGGTGCTGAAGGCATGGCCATAAACAGTACAATGTGTTTTAAGACATCCCAAATCAGCAAAAGTGTTAAGTGGCAGAGCCATCAGACCAAACAACACATTGCATTGCCCACTTCCCAAACCTGGGCTAAAAATGGCCTTCTAACCTTCCAGCAAGTAAAACCTAAAATCAAACAGCTGAAAAACAGGAATTTAAATACAATGAAAGACAATTTGGTTTTTATGGGCACAGGGAGGGAAGGTCTTAAAGCCCTTCACTGGAAAACCCTGGGCTTGACCCTACTCCAAGCCACTGCAAGGCAGACTCTGTCCCCTGGTGAGACAAACAGGCTCGAGGACCTGGAGGACTTACAGCTGGGCACGTCTCATCTCCACTCAGGAGTCACAGCTTTGCTTTTAGAGAGCCTTCAGGCCCCTGACTGGAGAAATATCATCTAGCACTGTGGGAACACAGCAGTCTACTGTACAGAGAAATGTGTTGACAAAGAATTCTGCTTTCACAAGAAATATCAGGTTCTTTTTCAAGAGAGAAGGCAACCTGATTTTTTTTTTTCTTTTCAGGGCTGGGGAAAAAAAAAAGAACTTAATTCCATAATATTTGAAAGCAATTCCCAAGAGTCAAGGAAAATGACAATAAAAGTGAGAAATGTTGAAAATGGAAAGAAGCGGGGAGGGAGGGCCTATGAGACTCCTGGGACATGGGTGCAAGGAAGAGGGAGGTCAGTGCAGCCTTGCAAGAGATGCTGTAATTACGTATAGAAAAATGAGGGGGCTCATTGAATTTCTGGGGTGTTTCAATGAGAGTTCTCCCATTTGGAGAAGCACTGAACTTCCCCTGAACCCCTGCCCCAAGGTGAAACTCTCTCTCACACCCACAAAGCACAAGCTCCTGAGAAACACTGCCTCCTTCTCCCCTTCTCCTCTCCATCCCTCTTAATACCCCTGTTCTCAAGTTGCCTGATGTGCTGTTTATGACAGAAATAACCTGCCTTGGCACTGACACTTGAATTTCACTTAAGGTTCATCGCATTATTAATGACAAGATCAATATTACCAAAGCTGCAATAAGAGCTCTTACCATTCATCCTCCTCCTGCCCTTCCTTTTCCCAGGCACCACGCTTTTTAATACTCCATCTCTTTTCAAGGGTACTCGCCTCTGCACGGGAAGGAGAATCACCCACTGCTGGGGACGGTTTGTTCAATCCCCTGACATATTTCACTCGAGCCTTGAAACCTGAGTGATAAGGCTCAGGAGCGGAATCACCCACAGACTCCCTCTAATCACAGCAGCTGCCGTGGCCTTGCTGAACTCTCCGGCTCCAATTAGGTAATCACACTGGCAGACAAGGCTGATTCATATCGTTTTACCATCAGTAAAGCCATATCTATCACCCCTACGACAGACCCGTTATTGCCGCAAACCACTTCAACCTACCCAGTTAAAAAAACCTTGTAAAAGCAAGAAAAAGGACTTGGACATATTTTATGGCAAATTAACTTTTAACATATTCTTTCCCTCCTTATATTAAGATCACATTCGCAGCTGACACTTGCATTAATATCTGTGCTCCTCACCAGCTGCAAGGGTGGTGTGGGGTGAGGGCCAGCAGCGCCCCCAAAGTGTTGGAAGGGAATGAGGATAATCTGGAGAGGTGAATTCCCTTCTCCTTTTTTTCATCTCTGTTGGCCCTGGAGGAAGCCTGGGCTAGGTGAGGGCAGTTACATGGGATGAACCCTACCCCAAGGAGAAGAGGAGGCTCCTGGGAGAAGAGAGAGCCCTTTCCAGTACCTAAAGGGGCTCCAGAAGAGACGAGGAGGAACTCTTGATCAAGGAAGGGAGCGATGGGATCAGGGGGATCAGTTTTAAACTGAAAGAGGGAGATTTAGATTAGATACTAGGAAGAAATTCTTTGCTGTGAGGGTGGTGAGAGCCTGGCCCAGGTTACCCAGAGAAGCTGTGGTTGCCCCATCCCTGGAGGGGTTCAAGGCCAGGTTGGAGAGGGCTTGGAGCAACCTGGTCTGGTGGGAGAAGGGTGGGACTGGATGGTCTTTAAGGTTCCTTCCAACCCGAACCATTCTATGATTATACGACAAGGCTCTGCCCCAAGGAAGGCAAAGGCACCCAAACTCAGACTGAAGCTCTGGTACCAAGCTCTGTTAGCTCTGCTCCTAGTGGATGTCTAATGCAAGTCAAAGACAACAAAAAGGAAACCTCACAGATTCAAATGAGCTTCAGACCAGGCCCACAGAGCACCCTAGAAATAAGGTCACCTTCCCCCAGCCTTACGCAGTGCAGACTTTCAGCCAGCCCAAGGGAGGATGAGGGATTCATCATGATCTCCAGCCTGCAGATCTCCTGCCCATCCTCTAATTTTGGTTTAATTGCTAGTCTGGAGAGATGCAGATGCTTGATCAACACCTTGGTTGAAAGGGCACAAATTGTTCCCATGGATCTCGATACTGAGCCTCCACCAGGACCCCTTTTATTTGAAGGCAGACAAGGCTCCACTTTGTCTCTGCATTTCAAATTTTTTTTCTGTGAAGGAAATGTCTCCCGAATCCAGGGCAATGGGAAACTGCATCTTTATCATCCAGGGCCATGCATATTTTTATTAAATGTTCTTTTTGGAATTTTTTTTTCCATTAGTTCATTTTTTCTAGAACCTGTGCCTTCACAAAGCCAAAAGCTGCGATAACAAAGTGCAGTCAAGCCATTCCAGAAAAATACCTTTCCTACAGGACATGAACTTCCCATTATAGAGAGGAGTGCACTGATTGATCCCTACACTGGCATTTCAATTTATTTCCCACTGGAGGACTCATTCATTACGGAGAAATAAGACTATTAAATGCATGATAAAACACATGCATCAATAGATGAGGCTGATGGTTACTTTACTGAAGCTATCTAAACAATATCTGCTAAATAAATCTATTTGTGATCACATAGGACCTCTTAAAGTGAATATGGAAGCAGTACTTACTAAGCAGCAGATTGCAAAGGATCTCTTGCCAGCGTTACCACCATGTGAACACACACACACCTTTTGCTGTTGTATCTGTGACTGTGGGGCAAAGGTGGGTCAGAGGCATGGATTGCAGACAAACTGCCTTCAGACCTTCTCAGAGTTCCCCTAGCCTCCTTCAGGCGCATGCAGGGATACCTGTGCTTGTGGCTTCATAGGGGAGCAAGATCTTATCTCCAGCAGCAGGGAAAGACATCCAGAAGAGAACATGCAAGATGCTTATATCAAGAATATGAGTATTGATACTGGGTTTTTTTCTTTAACTGATTTTCTACCCAACCAGCCTCTGGGGAGAAGCAGGATGACCACGGTGGAAAAGTGCATCTTTCTTTTAAGTGTTTTGATTTTGGTTTTTTTCCTGCCTGTGAAGAATAAAGAAAAAGCAATAAAAAGAAAACCTGCTCAGTTTTTCTCTTCACCAAGCTATCTTTCAGGATCTCCCTCCCAACCTTTGGCCTTCCAATCCCTCTGCTTCCTTTTGCTTCACCCTCCCACTTTGGGAAGGTCACTGACACCACTTACGCTAGCCTTGACTCACCGTTACATGCCCCTATCCTGGATCTGGTGGGCAATCTTTCCTGTCTGGCCACGAGTCTCCTGGCAGCAGGTTTTACCTTCCATCCACACTTACCCAAAGAAACAACAACTTGGAATAAAGCAATAGCTGTAGTTAGGGTTGGGTGCTGGGTGGGGAGAGATGAGGTCAAAGCACCAAACAGTGCCCTTGGCCTCTGATGGTAAAAGTCAACTATTTTCCCATCAATTTTGGCAAGTTAAGATTTGGCATCCATGAAATTTATCCCACATCTGATATAAAGCTCCTGATCCCATTTGATCTTTTGAATCTGCTTTAAAGGCTGAGGAAATTAAACAAAAGCCTAAACACAACCCTGGATTCTGGAGATGGAGAGCTTCCTGAGATCTTCAAAAGATTAATGGAGATTTCAAATGAAAACTTTCCCACTGGGATAGCTAAATAATTATTTTCCACATTTGATCATGTTTCCTTTTGCTTATCAGATCTAATTTTTACCTTGCTGGACAGTGCAGTTATTAGCGCCCATCAGTGTATAAGAGTGGAGAACATGGGTCAACCCGCCATCCCTGCAGTGCTCAGGAGAGGTCTGCATGAGGAGGGGCAGAGGAAAGACAGCACTGGCAGAGACAGACAAGACAATGAGAAAGGAAAAGAGGAAGAAATTGTCTTTTGCAAAATCAAGGTATGAGTCCATGAAGAGTCTGAAATTGGACTTAAGAAGCAGCAGTGGCCAGAGTTGACTTTCTTTGAAACTGTTGTACAAACCAAATCAGACTGGTCCTTTCTGTACCCATTTTTGAGGACATTGTTCAAAGGCTCAACAACTGCTGCAGTGATCCCATTGAAATTATGGATTGAAAAATTCTTTTTTTTTTTTGTTTTAATATAAAGAGTGCTCAATACCTGTCCCCCCCCAAAAAACCCCACAAAGCCCAACCCAAACAACTCCTCCAAACACCACCAATCAATCAACAAAAGGCAGCTCAATTCCCTATTGGCCTTATTCTTAGCCCTCCAAGAAACCAATGTCAAGCTAAATAGATGTGACATAACTCAGCGGATTTTCCTGAGCTCTAATCGAATTATAAACCATTATTTTATGTCTGCATGTTCCAAAGCCTGCCTATTCCCTGCCCGGCAGAGAGTGATTTACAGGTGAAGCAGGACATGGAGAGCTCAGGGCGGGGTCGGTGGGTTGGGTGGACCTTCCAGGGACCACCCCAGGTTACAGTGGGCAAGTGAGATCTCAGATGGGCACGTTGGTGCTGCTGAGCGTCTTGCGGGTGGCTTGCAGAGCCATAACCAAACGCTCTCAAGTGCTGATTTCAGTGAAACAGAGGGGGGAAGTAGTGACACATGAATGGGCACTTTGGTCTCCATCCTGAGATAAATCAGTTATCTGTTTTTTCTCACTGTGCAGGCAGTGTCAGTTTATGAAGCAGCTGTCTGAAAGGAAATTTACTGGACAATTAAAAGTGCTGACTTTCAAGCAGTGCTCTTGAGGTGGAGTCTAAAATTATTGGGTGTGAAATGCAAATAGATTTAACAGTTTTACTGCTATTTATATGACAGTCACCCATTCCCAGCTATTTTTCCTCTCTTTTTTTTTTTTTTTTTTTAATTCTGATTTTAGATGATCCCAACTTTCACAGGTTTTAACAATCTCAGACACACACAGTAAAACCTGGAACACGCTCCAAGGCTGAACAAACCCAGATCAGTGGGGTGTGCAGTGAGGGAGGGTGGGTGAAAGTCAATTGTATCCCAAACCCCTGACAAAATATTAATTTAGAAATAAGCCTGTAATTACATTCAGCTTTGGGTCTGCCCCACGGTCCTCTGAGGCGGTTCTTATTCAATAAGCTTTTGGCCAGTACCCAACAAACCTCCTACTTGAATAATCACAAATTGACCAAACCAGTTGATCTCTGGCTCTTGGAAACCCTTCCCTGAGGAGGGATGTGGGAAACCTACAGTGTGGCAGTGGGTTGGGATCCAGAGAAATCTTGTTCCCATGGGTGTTCCCAAGGAGCACCCGTTTCCCCAAGTGCTCCCCTGAGGTTCAGCATGATCTATCAGAGCTAGGATGGAGTTTTTATGAGGTTTTATTCCCTGCCTGCTATATTACATTAATGGCCAAAACAGTCTATGGATTAATTAAAGATTAACTGTTAAGATCAGTTAAGCAAGATTGTCTCAGGTTGGCTGGGCAGGGCCCTGGAAGAAGTGCGAAGGGATAAAAACCTTGAGAGAAGCAAAGTGAAGCAACCCCTCCGGAGTCTCCAACACTGCAGAATTAAGAGTTTCGTGCCTTTTCACTCATCTGACTTCTTAGTTTAATCAAGGACAGGCATCAATTATTCCTGTCTACTTCCTCCTGGATCTCAGTTCATAAAAGGTGCCACTGAAATGCTTGCTATGAAGAGGGATTTTCTGTGTTACTTGTAGCTCTTGCACCCACAATATCTGGTGCTGCAAGATTTACCACTGATGGGGAGAAATATTTGCTGTTGTGGGAGTTCCGTTGTACCAAAGCAACTCTAATCTCAACCTAGTTTGGTTTAGTTTATTGTTTAGTTTATTATTTTTGTGCTTGTGACCTTCATTATCTTTCATGAAGGGGATCAACAACCTCCCCTACCAGAGTGATCCATCTCTATCTTGTCTGTGGAATAACATTTGTTACTGCTTAAAAAGCCACCACAGCAGAATTCACAGATCACGTTTGTGGGTGAAGGGTCTGTGGTGTTCAGACAGGCACATACAACCATACATTCTCTGTGTATGTTCTCCACAGTTAGCTCTAATAAAGAGATGCATCTACACTGGAGTCTGTACAAAGCTCACCTATTTGCTTCCCTGTCCTGTGGAGAACTCTGCTCATTTTGCTGGATTTCTTTCTCATCTCTCTCTTTGAATGCAGCCCTGGTATGAGAGATTTGGCAAACAAACATTTAAGCAAAACCATAAATTTGACTTGCCTTGAACTGGTCTCACCAAGGGGCTCAGTTACCACCACCCCTCTGATGCCACCAGAGCCTGAACCAAAAGCAAGTTGGAAGAAATACACCATAGAATCACAGAATGGTTCGAGTTGGAAGGGACCTTGAAGACCTTCTAGTTCCAAACCTCCCACCTCCCAGACACCTCCCACCAGACCTGGTTGCTCCAAGCCCCCTCCAACCTGGCCTTGAACCCCTCCAGGGATGGGGCAACCACAGCTTCTCTGGGCAACGTGGGCCAGGGTCTCACCACCCTCACAGCAAAGAATTTTTTCTGCTTCTCTGCTGTTGCTAATTGATGTTACAATATAACCCTCTCGAGGTGGCTGTGGTCAGTTGTGTTGTGGCCCCACGTATTGTCTGAGGACCAACACCTACTTGCCATAGGCTAAGTAGGGGTCAGCCACCCCATCCCAACCTGTGACTGGAGGAAACAGAGAGCTGAGGGACTGCTACAACCTCCAGTCTTCCCCCTCCAGCGCCCCACAGCGTGAATCTGACCCACAGCCCTCTGTTTGCAGCTGCAGTTGCGGAGATCTGTTAAGATTTTCCTCCATTTCTTCTTCTGCGGAAATTAAATCTGATGTGGAGAAAGTGGAGCAGTGTCTTGAATGAGAATGCCTTTCCCTGCACCCCACCCCCCTGTCACAGAGCTCATGTTCCTGTAACTCACCCATCAAGACAAGCCCCCCAGGATCCTTCCCTGCAATCCAATAAATAATAATAATAACCATTCCACCAACTCATATTTCTGCAAGCTGGCACTGATTTATTTTTTTGGCTCTTGCATCTGAAATAGCTGAAAATATTCAATGGGATAATGAAAAATCTCACTTTTAATTCTGAAGTGAAGTTTGCCAACCTGGAAGGTCTTTAATAATGATTTTCTGATGAACATGCACTCACTGAGTCTCCACTTGGCAGGTACATTTTGATTAAATCCCTCTATATCTTTATATCATATATGCAAATGTAATTATAATCAGTTGAGGGGCGAACAGTGCAAATTTGGGGATTCATTCAAATAGCTTTGAAGAACTTGTGCTCCTACTACATGTAAATAGGATAGTTCAGTCAAAACCATGCCCACGCCAAGGGGATTTTGCTCCTGGTGTGGAGCAGAGCAGGAGCGCTCACGAGCAGTTACCGTACCTTTGTCTGGGGTTTCGTGGCTGGAAATGTCTGTGCTTGCACCTTGTAGCTTGCAGGCAATGAGTCTGGCTCCTCCGAGAAGCATCACAACCACTATTCCACCTCCATACGGATAGGCTGTAACCCTTGTGTGCTCATGCTATATGGCTCTTTTTGCACAGCCTTGAAGATGATGCACTGAAGATCTGGTGTCCCCAGCCAGAAAGAAGAGGACATGTCCAGGCAAACTGGCTGGACGCAGTGACGTCTCCAGCCAGAATTAAGGATTAAGTGAACTGCAGAGCTCCTATGGCAGGGGTGGCCACAGCTCTTTAACAGATTGCTGCCCCAGGAGCCAAGTGCCTGAACTTCGTGCTTCATAGATAAGACTCCATACATCTTTCATCAAGTGCTGGACATGGTGTGAAGGACACTTTAAGGGTGGGTCCAACTGAATTTGGTGAAAATTACGTCAATAGGGACTCAGCAGAGCAGAGAGTGCTAAGGGCAATGCTCTTGTTTTCAAGTGCGCTCTTAGACCCCATTGACCCTACGCAAGTAGCAGCTATTTGCCATTATGCAGAAATGTGATAACCCCAAATCTTTTGTGGTACATCCCAAACAGGGCTGCAGTTCCCAGATCCCCAGATAAGTCGGGGGTGGGGGAACCTGAAGAATGGTTGAAATTACAGGATGGTCAGCAGAAATAAATGCCAAGTCTGGAGTTCCTCCTGTACAACGAGGTACCTCTGGATTTATTCCCATGGGCTCTTGTGGTGGTACAAAGCTAGTGCAAGTGAAAAGAGAGTTGGGCTCCTGATAAATACACATATACATAAATATATGTATAGAAATATATATATACATGTACGTATATTATTATTTTGCTATGAAATAGTTGTCTTCAATTCTTCTTCTGTGTTCCCTAACCTCCCATCCAGCAAGACTAGACTGTAACATATTCCACATTGGCTTGCGGGGGGCAGGGTGGGGAGAAAAGGTCTTTATCTTTTCCCATTTTGCATTTCCCAGGAAGAACCATTTGCAAAATAAAATCATGTTTGGGTTGCATGCAATTTTCTATTAACCATAACAAATTAATACAAACTTCAGGTCATGGTCCAAATAGTAAATAAAGTAAAAGAAAGGAAGAACAGAGCAGAGCTAATGGGTTGCCTGGGGCATGTGATTTCATAGATGCTGAAATGTCAGAAGTATGAGTCTGTACCATGGGGTGGGGACAGACACACTTTAGGACAGGCTTTAGACAGAGGAGATTTCTAGGTGGGATTTCACAGAGAATGGAATATATATATATATATATGCAATGGAATATATATATATGAATGCATCAACAGACTAGAAATTTTTTAATCGAGAAGAGAGCTTTGGGGAAGAAATTTGGGGCACAGGGTCGGGAGAGAAAGGAAATAATGAATAAGGTTGTGCTTGATCTTCCCTAATCAGCATTTAGTGGGAAGACATCCAGGTACTACCTACTCTGCAGTCGGCGGTACGGGCGAGCCACACTTCAACAGGGAACACACACGGCAAAACAGACACCTCCTGATCTCCGACCTGCTTGTTGGGTAAGTTGGCATCAAGTTCAAGTGAGAGCTACGTTTTCTTCTTTAAGAAAAAGTGACTTAACTGTGGTCAGCGCTGAGCTGACCTTCTTATCACAGGTGGGCATTAGACCAAATGGAGACTGACCGCCACATCTGGAAGGAAACAGCTGGCAACCAAGCGGGAGCAGGATGGGTATGACTCTTCCAAAAGGCTAATTCATTTCAGCAGTGTCAAAAAATTGTGTTTCAAGTGTCATGTTGACTCATTTCATTTTGACTTTTATATTAAAACGCTAATTGTATTATATATAAATGTTGACACTCTATGAATATATTAATACATTAATATTGTGGTGTAATATAACAGTCAATGCAAAATGAATGGAAGTGACAGTGCACATGCCGGATGTGTGAGCCTTATCAGAAACAAAACTCATCATGGCCCAAACGTTTTCAGAATTTATTTCCACCTCTTTTTTTATCTTATATTATCTGTTCCTCGGTCATCCCAAACTGTCTCATAGAGATCTGCAAAGGAAGCAGAAACTTGTAGGTTGACTTCTAGCAATTGCAAAGCCTCCACAGGTTCCCACCTGTCCTCACATATCACAGGGCAGAAGACGTTTGGACAAGAGACCTGTGTCCTCAGTCTCGTTTTAAATCCTTTTTCACATCCTCTTTCTCTCATTTTCAGCTCCAGGTTCACAAAGTCCTTTCCTCCACTCTCCCTCCAGCCCATCATGCCCACTGCAGCTCTGCTAGTGTGAAGGTCCACGTTCATTCCTCTGCTGATGGCACCAAGAGGAAGAGGAAACAGATCGATTGCTCAGGTACTGGTATGAGAAATGAGAAAAATTTTAAACGAAAACAAAATTTAATGAATCTGCAAAAAGGTTTGGTTTTTGACAAAATTCCTTCTGGCAACAGCAACTGCCTTTGTGCATGATTAATGACAGAACTTTGCTGTAGATAGGTACCCACTAACACTCGGGTTTTGTGAGTGTCTAGAGCTGGTTTGAAAGAGAGTCCTCTCCATCCCATGGAAAATACAGTGACATTTTTTCCTTAATTTTTAAGCCTAAATAAATAGAAAAAAAAAATATGTTTGGGTCTCTTGGTTCTTGGAAAACAAAACTTTTTTTTTTTTCTTCAGTTGAATCCTTAAAATCCATTGCCAACCCTCCAAAGCTTTTGGATTTTTGTCCAAAAAAATAATACAATTGGGTTTTGAGGTATTCTTTTGGCAAGAAAGCAACATTTTGAGGTGCACAGATGCTTTCTGTAGGAAAATGTCATCTTGTCAAAAGCACAATCTTCCTTTTTAAAGGACATTTATGCCAGAAAGCAGTTGATCAGCTCTGTTAGCATCCCATATCCTCTCCCAGGAATAAGCGACGTGGTGACTGCTTTTTAACAAGATGAGCCTTCCAAGAATAGTTACTGAGGAATCATGAATTTCTGATCATATCAGGTACACAGGATTATGAAAGGAGCCAGTCTTATGTTCCAAACCATAGGATCCACCTATAGCATGGCACGCAATTGCTGTTAATAAAGTGACTCCATACTTAAATGCAATTCCTCTGTTGTATAAATATATATTTCCTCGGCGGGACATTGTGGTTACTTTAAGAAGCTGGAAGACATCAGAGCATCACGTTCCAAGCTTGGCATTGAACAAGAAGCCACCAGAATTAAATCAAAGTGCTTCTTTCTGGCAGGCGAAGCAAGTGTAATGAAAAATTCCAGCCTTGATCCTCTGCCAGGGGTAGGCAGCAAATTGAGTGCATGCCTACCACTCCCAAGCTGAAGTCCCTCAGTCTTGCCTGGGATGCCAGCTACCAGAAGTACAAAAGATGAAAACAGTCTGCCAGACACAGCAAACCAAAGCACTCTCTTCATTAAGAAGTCCTTATTACTTTTGTCCAGCTCCACCCATGAGCAAATCCATTCTGCTCCATCTTGTCGGGACTAATGAAGGGAGGTTGACTGCTGGTGGTGAACTTGGTATTCCAGGAAAGCTTTTGTGTCTCCTTCAGCCACCAGGACCTGCCCCAGTTCCTGCTCAAAAGATGCACATTCTTTCCAACTGCAAGGTACAAGATAACCGTAGTTATAAAGACAATATACAGTGAGGTTGGATGGAGAACTGAGGAGAAATGTCACCAGGAGGAGAGGAGACCAAGTTTGGAGAGGAGGCAGGTTCACCAGGCTGGGCTGCTTTCTTTTAGTCTCAAAGATCTGAGTAATATCAATTATTAAGAGGAAGTGGAGCTGCCTTTCTTCAAAGCAAAACATATCGTATTGGTGGTACGTGGCGTATACGCTGTAGCTGGTGCTGTGGGACCGCGACAGACTGTCTGCTGCACTGGCTTGGGCAGCTCCCCCTCCACTGATGGTCGAGGGAGCCACAGTCCTACCACCCCAGACAGCAAGGAGCCTCAAGTGCACACCCAACCCCCTGAAAAAGAGACATCAACAATAGTCACAAAAATTAAGTGGGGAATTTGTGCTTGAGAGAGCAATATTCAGATCACTTGCCCTTTGATGCTGGAGTGCTGGGATTTCCCATCTCACTGACGAGTCCTCTCCACCCCAGGCCTCCACTTATCCTCTGCATGAAAAACACACCCACACACCCCTTCATTGAACAGTGCCTCCACCTGCTACCGCGTTGGTCACCTGGGAGCTGAGCCTGGCCCAAGCCATCTGATGGCAGAGGGACAAAGACAAAAATCTTTACTTCACTGGAAAAAAATCATATTTTGCCTTCATACGCCTTGTGCCTCCAGAACACCTTCATCGAGGCTACATAACTGCTCCAAATTAATATAAATGAGGCTATAAAGCAATCTTTTCCTGCTGGCCTTATGTAGCTGCAGTTAAAAGCTTGGGAATATTGCTACAGTACTGGATTCAGGGGGGAAAGGGTTTTCGAAATGGCTTGGACCTATTTTCTTAGGGCCTGCCATGAGAACAAGGTTAGATCAGCAGTGAGGGCTTCTGAAGGTGCCGTCCTGCACTGAACAAGAAAGAGAGATTTTGAAAATACTGAACAAAAAAGGGGCCTTTGAGATTTTTATTTGAAAGTTGTAAGAACAGCATATCCCGATATACAGATAGGTGGAAGAACACCCCCTTCAGAAAACACCAGCAGCTGTCTTTATCTATACATTTATTTCAAGAAATGTGCCTATTTAATAATTAATGTCTATAAGTGCCTGGCTATGAAAATGCAGAATGAAATATTAAATAGAGTGGGTACGAAATGGGAGGACTTCTGAAAGGGAGCGAATGAGAGCCGTGTCATTCCCTATTCCCAGGAAACAGCCCCAAGGATCTAGAGCAGAATGAATCCAGGTGGATGAATATGAAGTGCTTGGTAGCGTAAGAGAAGATACTATTGTCAGAAGCTCTGGCCCCTAGCAAAATGGGACTTAAAGGAGACAAATCACTCCCAGCAGAGGCTGCCTTGCTCCCTGCACCAAATTTAGCCGGAATTAGACCAGGCACATGCAGAGCGTCTTCTCTGGGCCACAAGTTGGTGAGGTCTGGGGCTGAATATGAATAATGAAGAGTGAAGCTCCTGGAGATAACAGCACAAGCTGAGATGCATGTGTAACTTCCCTCCCCATCTTCTTGCAAGCTCCCGATCCACTTCTGACAGACAGGATGCTTTGGAGTGACCTGAGAGAAATCAGTCCTAAGTCAATGCATGCCATTCCTTTTATCACTTCTGGCAAGAGCCACGGTTATTAATTGTCTCAAGACTAAGAAAACCTGGGTAGGAAGTTGATACAGATATCATGAGTATTTAGTGTAATAAACAGCTTGGAAGTCTAGTTAAACCTCATACTCCAGAGCTCTAACAAATCACTACTAGAAACCAAGCTAAAATTACTGTGGGTTACAGATGACTATGTTTCTGCTTTCTCTCGGAATTTCACTTCTTTGTCTGGCAGAGGCAGTTCTTTTGGAAAGACTAATTTTTTCAGGTTTTCCTGGACAATTCTCCCCGGAGATTTGGGGGGGTTACCTGTGTTTCTGGTTTCCCAGGCTTCCTGATCGGAGCAGATGTGTGGTATTTCCAGACAGACTAGCAAGGCACGTGCAAACTCAACAACCAGTACGTTTGTGGCAGATCCAACACTTCTGGGAACTGCTGGCCTTACCACAAGCATATTGCAGCAGTGCTGGCTTCACCTCAGCCTCCAGAAAGGCTGGACATGAGCCCTGCTGCTCACATCTGCAGGGGAAACCCTCAATGAATGTGCACCAGCGCTGGTTACCATCAGTCAGACCCCAGGTGCTGCTTTGATGGCTCTGTTCCCACTCTTAAATTCTTATCTGCACCCTCACAAAGCACAGCTTCATGGCTCACCAGTACTGCAGTGTGCCTGTCCCACCACATGGACTTTGTCTTCCACCTATACATAGCTGCCTCAACGGTGAGATTGTCCTGCCATCCTCGGTCTCCAAAACTAGGCACTGCCAGCAGATAACCCCAGCAGATGGGTGCTGCAGTGCTTTGCGTGGAGGGATGGGAGCAAACACAAGACACACAGAGCATGAGGAGAAGCCTGCAACACAGAAAGAGGTGGCTTTTCCATGACATGCACTGCAGACACTTCCAGCAGGAGCTGATCAAAGCATGCCATTTTTCAGGGGAAAGTGAAGATCTTGCATTGACCACAAGGAAAAGAAGGAATCATCTCTGGACCCAGGGCAGCTGTCCCTCACTGGCGTTGTCATAGAATCGTAGAATCATAGAATGGTTGGAGTTGGAAGGGACCTTAAAGATCACCCAGTTCCAACACCCCTGCCCTGGGCAGGGACACCTCCCACCAGACCAGGTTGCTCCAAACCCCCTCCAACCTGGCCTTGAACTCCTCCAGGGATGGGGCAGCCACAAATTCTCTGGGCAAATAATCCAAATAAACCAACTCTGGTTTTATAATCCAATTCCACACATCAAAAAAGTGCTTCCTTGAAAGTGAGAAGAGACTTTGGAATCCCATTTCATAATATGGGGCCAAATTTTCAGATGGTTGAAATCTCCCTAAGCCCAACCCAGAAAACCTACAACCAGCTCAGATATGTCCTGTTCAGCCTGAAAATTAGAACCTCCTCCGTATGTTTGCCCTCTAACTCCTCACAATGAAGGAAAGCCTGAATACTCTGAATCATCCCCAGCCAACTGTATATTCAGGGTTTTTTCTGTATTTATTTCCAACTCCAGGATTAAGAAAATGGCTCCAGTACTATGACATCCAAACAATTAAATGTATCGTTTTCCCATCAGCTGCCTGGCTGTGCCAAGCCGGGCAGCTCGGATCCTGTCGCCATATGGAATGCATCTCTGCCTGCACAAGACCCAAACATGACAGTTAGAAATGGGGCTGGGTTTTCCCCCCGCCCCCATAAGCAACAAAGCACTCTGGAAGCATTTAGTGGGGCTGAGAGGACTTCATTGTATCAGCAGAGCAAAGGGTATGTATCAGCCCTTTCCCTTTCCATGGGCTTTAACTGATGGCACACATGGGAGCTGATGTGGAAGAACCTATTTGGTGGCTGTTGCCCAAGTCTTCCTGTCCTAAACAGGACCAATGCCTCCCTGAGCTCCAGAGTAGCTCCTAGGAACCCTTAGGGATCTCCACCACCCTCACTTTCTCCCCTCCAGCCACATCCTGTCAGAAAATGTTACACAGAAAAATGCAAAATTCTAGAAATGTTGGAGTAATCAGTCCTTGTGGCCATGGCGCTGGGACTTTCCAAGACACCTGTCAGAGACGAAGGTGAATTCTGGTTCTTTTAAAGCTACAAGAGAGCTCCAGTTTAAAGCTATCTAATGTACAGTTCCCCAAAAGCCATTTGACAGTACCAGCCTTTTGTCCTTATCCCCTTCGCTAAAACTGGTGTTCTCCAGTAAAACCGCATCGCGAAGGTTCAGCTGCAAAGCGAGTGCTTGGCACTGTGGAAGGAGCTCAAAGAGACTGCTCCTTTCCCAGAGTTACTGCAGATCCTGCTCGACTCATGCCCATCTTCCAGCAGATGTTCTCTGGAGAAAAGGGGACTCTGCTCTGCAGGGCAGACTCTGCTTCCAAGGCTGAGCAACGGGGACTGCTTTCATGAACATGGACGTGACCGAGGAATTAACCTGCCCTGCTCTGCCCTTGCTGAGCCTCATCTGACCTTCTCTTTTGCAGCCTCCTGAGATGACCTTGATCCTGTTCATGTTCCCACTGCTCCCAAGGTTGGGTTACACCCTTGGTTCTGGACTCTGTTTTAAGTCTCCCATGAATAACTGTGTCAGATCTTCACACAGCTATCTCAGGAATGTGGCCAGGCTGATCTCCATGCTTACTCAAGGTGACATTGATTCATTCTCCCTCTCACTGACCAGATTACATTATAAGAATGTGCTTCATAATATCATCGTTCATCCACCACCCTGCACCCATCCCCGACCTCCACCTTTGTCAGCGCCCCCACTCTAGGATTTAGGGCTTTCACATTGACAGAACATACAACCAGACGCACTTAGTGTTTGGAAACAGGCTGAGAGATTACCTTTAGAGGAGCATCAGAGGTCAGGTTTTGAGCTGACGTCCTATCCCTGCACTCCAAACATTTCATGCTCACACACCAATGCAGAAACCAGATGTACCTCCAAGGATGGCAAAAGAGTCATAGGTGGGAGGACCATCCCCAGGTTCAGATCCTAGGGTCCATCCAAACGGGAGGAATTGCATCTTAAGTGATTTGCAAGAAATTGCTTTTGTATCCAAACCCTTCCTAGGGGCCTGCTGTCCCTTCATGGCCTGGACCCACACCACCTCCTGGAGCATCTCTGCTCAAGGCAACACTGAAAAAGAGACATTTCTTCTCAGCCGCAGAGGTGAGCTGTTTATAATATGTGGCTGTAAGGTATTTAAGCAAAGGACTAGGGCTTGTGAAACACATCCAGGTCTTTGTTTTTTCCAGGCTTCTGAGGAGAGCTTAAATAAAGCATTCAGCTTTGGAGAAAGAATGAAAGCAAGGCAGAAAAAAGACAGATAGACATCTGGAGTGCTGAACAAGGCCCTCTCCTCGGGCTGACCTAGTTATGGTGTTTGGGGAAAGCATTGCAACCCTGTTCAACAGGAGGAACAAGCAGCCCAGGGCTGAATTTAGCCTCGGAGTAAACAAACACAGCTCTCACTAAGTGAGCTCTGCATGTTGCCACCAGGTCTCCATCTGATCTCCATCATCAAGAGCTGCAAACGTCCTGTCCAGCATAGAAGTGGCAGCCTGGAGCCATGCCCGCACAAAGCCAGGAGAGCTCAGATGCAGCATCCCCGGGGTGGATTTCTGTGCCCACGGCTGGAGAAGGGCAGCTCTCCCCGACTCAGGCCTGTGGCTCCTTGTGCGGTTCCTGTGCACAAACAATAGGGAGGACAAACAAACAGGCAGTGCCTCTGCCAAGGGACACAGCAGCCAGAGCAGCCCTACCTCCTCCCTGCTCCATGTGTGGCCCTGGAGACACCAGCCTTGTGGCAGGGATGTGTTACGCTACAGCCCATGCTCAAGTCAAAGATGCTGGGGCAGAGCCATGCCCTGCTCCCCCCCGGCGTGCTCAGCATTTGCCGTGGGTGTTCTTCACCACAGGGCAAAGGAGGTTTTGCATGAAACTCAACAGCTCATGGATGGAAGGGAGGGCAAGACCAGCCACATGAAGCTCCTACCATTGCACCATCACTTGCTGGTGGCAAGGGCTGCCAGGCTCTGCAAAGGGCCTGCAAAAGGTTCAGCAAACCAGAAGTGTGTTGCTTTGACTCTTCAGTGCAATAACATTCATGCCTAGAGACGTTTTATGGGTTTGTTTGTTTGTTTGTTTGTTTTGCATAGGCATTGAATGAAGGAAGCACAGCAGTTAAAGTCTGAGTGTTGCGGATGTGGGGGCACTGATCTGAGATCTGAGCTCATGCCAAAAGTCACCTTCTTTAACTGGAGTAGGGGAATCTAAGGTGGAAGGACACAAATGCAACTTTCATTATATTATCAGGGAAATCAACCATCTTCAACGTGACTCAGAGAAGCAATTCTAGATCTTCACAAAATTCCCTTTTATCCTAGGGCAGGGAAAACATCAAAAAAACTTTGGAAATTAAGTGAAACTCCAGTTCACTGACTGCCTGTATTGTCCCAAATGCTGACAGAGGGCCCATCAGGTAAAATAAGTGCTGAAATATCAGCACGTTTCCTGAAAATCAAACATATTTTTCAAGTTTAAAAAATAGGAACTAAAAGCGGTGACCACAGGAGCGCCTCTGCAGGTTGAAGTCCATCCACAGGCTGCCCTGGGAGAGCTGGGGCGAAGTACAGGTTTGATTAGGCATCACCAAACAAAACTGCTGGGATGTCTTGATAGTCAACTTTATCTCTTTCAACTCAGTACTAATAACTTCTTACCAAAACCAATTTCAATTTTAAATCACGCTGTTTACCATAAACGATGTCAGCCTGAACGTTTACTGCGATCTGGCTCTTGTTCACTGGAGATCACACCTTACTCCTAAAAGGCAATGTTCTGTAAAGCAAGTTGCTCAAGGGATTTTGGCAGGAAGCCTTCCTGTTGTGAACAGGAGGGTAACACAGGTAACACAGAGGCAAGACAAACAAAAAGGCTGTTTTGGAAACGTGGGTTTAAGTCAGTGTCTTGGCCATCACGCTGGTTTGGAGATGAGTTGTGCAGTTCTTGCCCAGCACAGAACAACCTGGGGGAAAATGAGCTCTGATACCAAGGGGTCAGAGGCATGAATTTCTGAACTGAAAAAAAAAAAATAAAGGCAAAGAGGAGTCAGGGTGAACCTTCTGGACTCTCAGGAAGGGGTCAAAGAGGAGAAAGCTAGTTAGCCACAGACAAAACAAGCCACAACATCTCTATCCGCGAGGCCTTGGAGAGATGCTGTGTACTGCAAGCGCCACCTCCCAGGTCAGTGTCCTTCAGTTCATGACCAGGACAATTTGTACTGTTAATTTTGCTGGAAGGGATGTGCACTCTGGACTGACAAGAAACCCAGTGTTTGCTGTAACAGCCTCCCCTTCCTGATAAGGGCTGCCCTTGGGAGAGTCCCATCACTCGTAAACAACCAGACCTCTCGTTAGTCCTCAGCAGCAGCCCAATAAGCAATTTATTTCCCATTAGCTCTTAAGACAGTTCACAATATGCCAGAAGACTACAGAACATTGTGCCAGATCAAAGTGATAATTTTATTAATATCTTCATCCCTCTCCTCCCCCCAAAAGACTTGCTCAATTTTTCTTCATTATAAGTGCAGATAAGTGTGTCTAATAAAAGTAAACAAAAAGTATACTTACTAATAAAAGTGAAGGCTGAGGAGCCAAGACAGGACTTCTCTTCAGATGTGAACACTGAAATCTCATGCTCCTTCAGGGATCTTGTCACTCTCCAAACCTTGTCTAAATCTTGTGTTGTTTGGGGTTCACTCTCCAGCAGGTCCCCAGAGTATTGCAATTTTAAGCAAAGAAAAACACATAAACAAAAGCCCAGAACAAAACCAAATTTTTTCACTTTTAACAAAACCTCATAATTATAAATGAAAAATGTAAATTTGGGAAGAAAATGTGAGGTAAGAAGATTTGGGGGTTTTGTTATTAAAACTAACCAACAAGGCTGGGTTAAAACTTTCCAGCCTTCTCTTCATTTTCCTTTGCTGCTCAACATACGATTGCATCCACACAGTTTGGATCCCTCAGTTTGAAAAACCACAGAAAATCTTGCTAAATGCACATCAGGGCTGTGCCCAAGCCCCTCTCCCCCCATTATGGGGGTGTTGAGAGGCAGCGATACCCTATGAACGTTAAATATTCCTGTTGGGTTGCTGATGCTGCCTTGAGAGAGGCCTCATGCTGGGCCAGCTCATGTGGTTGTCACCCATATCATGGTCCAGCAGCGTGACCAGATGACAGCTCACTCTGCCTACCAGCCCATATGGGCTGGGCAGAACTTATTTGGCCATTTGCTTCCAAGAGGACTATTGAAGACAACCCCCTCAACTGCCACTGTAGGGTCTTCATGGTGGAGCCTGAGGCTTTGGGCTGTGATTGACTTTGCTTTGCAGCCACCATGGGGTGTGAGGGACAGGTGGCTTCACCCGTCACAAGCCCAAACACATTAACACATGAACAAGAAAAGGCAGTGGCAGGTGTCAAACATAGACTCGTAGAATGGTTAGAGTTGGAAGGGACCTTAAAGATCATTGAGTTCCAACCCCCCTGTCCTGGGCAGGGACACCTCCCACCAGATCAGGTTGCTCAAAACCCCCTCCAACCTGACCTTGAACCTCTCCAGGGATGGAGCATCCACAGCTTCTTGGGGCAAACAGGCCCAAGACTTTCTGCTGACGTCCAACCCCTTTCTTCTACTGCCTGTGAGTGTTGTGTCCACCACCCAAACCCACCTGGGGACACACGGCAGCCCCAAGGTGCTGGGAGAAAACGCCACACACGAGACAGCCATAGCAGAGGTAAATCCATGTTTTTCTTTAAGGGTAACTGAGAAAGAAGGTCTTTTTTTCTGGGCGATGAACAGGCAGTTTGTCCTTGCTCAGCACAGAACGTGCCTCCTGCTGCCCTGTGTCACGTGTGCCAGCAGGGGTGGCACAGTCTGCCCCATGCCTGATAAAGGCACACTGTGCAGTCCAAACAAAGATAACTCCGGGGGCATCAGGTCAAAAAACACCAGGGTTTTTTTCCCTTCAGGGTGAGCCCCTGTAAAAGAAGAGCCAGACTTGTTTCAGGCCAAGTGGGAACTTGTATAAAGAGCCTTTCTCCATGCCCACTGGGATGCTCACAGCTTAGAGCAACTTTCCCCAAAACAAAAAGCAGCAAGGAGTGAAAGCGCAAAGAATGGAGCTTTCCAGGCGGCAGAGCACCCACTGGTAGGAAGTGAAGCAGCCTTGATCAAAGTGAAAGAGGAAACCCTGAGCAATTCAAAATCCCATCCCACTGTTCCTCCCCAGCAGCCAGAACAGGTTGCACCAGGAATCAGACGGAAACTTTCAACTGGAGATGAATTTTTTTCCTGATAGAAAATAACATTTCTAGAAAGGTAAACTATGTCATGAGAAATGCTCTTTTTTTTTTTTTTTCCCTCCAACTGAATAGAATTTTTCATCCAGCAAATCAAAATGAAACATTTCCTTTTGCACTGGTTTAAGCCAAAAAGGAATGTTTTGTTTTGTTGGAATTACCCATAATGTTTTATTTTAGAAGGGGGCTCTAAAAATAAAATAATAATCCATCTCTGTTTCCCTGTTAGCATATTACCTAATGGAAAGTTCCTTCTCCCTCATGGTCCTCTGTTCCACCTAGGACCGATCCCCCTGAAAAACTGCTTCCCCCATCAAATCCCCCTCCTACCAGCAGTGGGACCATGCACTTGGGCAGTGGTTTCCCCCCACCAGACCCCCTGGCAGAGCAGATTGCTGAATAGTCATCTCCACAGCTCAGCACAGTGCAGCAGATAACATGACCCATGCTTACAGTCTCTTCCATCCCCCAAAGCCATCTTTTCAGCTATATCTAATGTTCCTTTACAAAGTCTTTTGGCTCCATTAATAATCTAAACAGATACCGGGGATCTAATTAGTAGACTAATTAGAGAGCACTGGCAGGCAGGAATCTCAGCGAATATTTCGTCAGCAGGAACAAGCGAAGAAGAAACGCTCCAAAAGGAGCTCCTTTGCACCAAAGGCCTTGTTTTGTTGCTGATTTATAGGCACAAATAGAGCCTTGGGATAAAGTAGTGTTTGACCGTAACGAGAAATAGCCAGGCTGAGGAGCACCTAACCCCTTGGCTTCACCAACAAGGATTTTACACATGCATACATTTATTTCACATCCCACCCGCTATTTAAAACCACTTCCCAAACAGCTTTCCAATTTGTTTGACATTGGGAGGGAGGGTTAATTTTATAAGAGTTTCCAGAAGTTTCAATTATGTCATGTATGTGTCACACAAATGTATAGTGCAGGAAATAGCTGAATTTCAACACCTAAAATTAAAAATTTTCCAGGGTAGCATTCCCCCTAGCAGCCTGAAGGAAAACATCCTCTTGTTTCACTCCTAGAGGTTAGCATTAGGTGAGAAATCCTAACAGAGACTGCAGGATCCTTATAGCATAGCTCTCCTACAGCATTAAGGGCTCGCTTTACCACTGTGAACTCATGCCTGCACACACACACCCACCTCTGTGGGTAAATAAGTCTAATTAAACACCGGTTTCTCTGCCTGGGAGTCTGCAATTATCACTGTGCTGCAAATGTCTTTGAGGCTTTTCTAACCCCTCAGCCTGCTCAAAAATCAGAATTTCCATTTCACTGCCTGTTTGGGTCAGTTCAGCCTCAAACTGACCCCTTACAGGTGATGATGGCTCCTGCTTCATGTCCTCTTTGAGCCATGTGTCCTGCCCAGGCCATGCCCCAGCTTCTCCCACGGCAGCAAAGCCAAGGCATGGCCTTGGGGATGCGTTTCAGGTTGGGGAGGGGGGCAGCTCTCAGGCAGTAAACATGAATTGCTCCTCAACTGAAATTTTTCC
The DNA here is from genome assembly GCA_013400055.1 of Nycticryphes semicollaris. NCBI lineage: Eukaryota > Metazoa > Chordata > Aves > Charadriiformes > Rostratulidae > Nycticryphes > Nycticryphes semicollaris. The sequence goes on from VXBJ01000795.1 coordinate 347,394, forward strand.
TTTCCATTTGAGAAAAAACATACTTCACTAAACCCCGAGTGAAAGACACCGGTATGTTTTTCCTGATCGGAATTTGTTTTTTTAATCAAAGCTCTGATTTTGTGGGAAGCATGGTTGAGTTTTCTTTTTTGCTTGTTTGTTTTGTTTTGTGGCTTTTTCTACCAAAACCCCTTCAACAGCAAAATCCTTGGCAAGCTTCGCTGCTGGCTATTATATCAAGGCCACGTTTGACTGATTTTAAAGGATGCCACAGCCTTGGGAACGCCACATGGCATTCATAGCATCAGGCGCGCTCCAGCGCTGCGGAAAGGCTGACAAGCACGTGTGAGCCTGGCGCGAAAATGCATCACTTTATTACATGTAATTGCTCTGCCAGACTGTGTTCCCTCCTGCTCAGAGATACATGTGACTGGCAGTGGTCACACTCAGGGGCTTAAAGGACAATAGACATAAGTAGCACAACACGTCTTCATTGCGCAGTGGAGCATAGGCCAGCAAATATATATATGCATGTGTTTAAATATATGTATTTTACAAACAAAAGGCATGTTTCTTGCACAAAAACTGTCTCCATGTGGCAGAAAGTCCAGGTGGTCATAGGTTCACAGCTCCCCTAGACGATTTTTGGCTTTGGCTGTGGACAATGTCAGCCTTCACTGCAATGCAGAAACTCCTACACATTTTGACAGCCCCTTGTGCTGCTCACCTGAATTTCTCACCGGGGGCTTCAGGCTGTGCCAATGCAGACTCCTACTCCAGGTAGGATTCTCTGCTGGTTCCTCTCATTTACAAACACAGAAAAGATGGCCCTGCATTTTAACTTGTCTGCCTCTACTCCCTGGTCTTGGGAAGCTGAGAACTGCCCGGCTGTAAATACTGTTATGTCTTATGACATTTTCCAGCCCTTTTTAAACAAATGCCATCTTTTTCTTTTTGTTGTTTTCAGAAGTCATTCCTCGCTGCCCTGGGAGACATTTCCCTCTCTCACACTAGGAGATGGGGCAAGTTTTCTTTTGCAAAGCAGGAGCCCTTTCCAGCACATCCCAGCTTCGCAAGAGAGCCCTGCATTTTTCCCGAGCTCTCGGGGGATCTGACAGTCCTTTGGTAGCTTTGGTCCCTCTTCTCACACAACCTCTTTGTTCCTTAGTGCCTGGTGGTGCTGCAGATTTTCAGTGTCTGTTCTGGATGGTATTACCAGGGCATTTCTCTTCACAAAAAGAGACAGATGCTTTGGTTTAAAAGAAAGGATAAAAAAAGAAAAATCTGTGTCTAAACAAGGGGTTTGACTTTGCCCTGTAAAACTCCCAGAATGTGCAGGGGGGACCACCCCAGGCTTCCAGGCCAAAGGCTCAAGAGAGACCAAGAATGGATATAAGCAAGGAACCTACTACCTGCTAAATTCCCTGTAAAAGATAGCAAGTTGGAGCATTCCTGCCAGCTGCAAAGCTCACATCCTTCATCTCTGAGTGCATTGACTCCTCTGCTCAGTCCTGCAGTCACTTCACATGCAATTTTTCCCTTCTGACACAGAGCCCCAAGAGCAATTAAAGACTAACGGGGGTTGACAGATGTTAGTAACGTGCAACCCAGCCGTGGAAACAACATGGGCAGATGCGAAGGTGCAGAGTAGAGAGCTCTGCCTCTGCGGAGTTCAGAGAGCCAAGGAGCTGAAGGAGGGGCCGGAGCAGAGCTCTGCTTTACAGCTGTGTCTGTGCCCTGATGGAAACTCAGACCTGATGATCTTCATCTGAAGAGAAACAGCCCCTAAATCCCCTGGTGGGGATACCCACCCACCTGGGGGACCAGCTCAGCCCGCCCTTGAACTCCCATCAGCAGGGGGGTGCTCAACCAAAAAGTCACTTGATCTTGTCCCAACCATGCAGGTTTGATGGCCATTACCATGGGCAGCACAGGCATGGCCAGTTTGTCAACTCACCCAGATGCCCTGACGCCAGGTACTGATCGTTCCCCCAAAGCAAAGCCAGCAAAGGCCTGAGAATGGTTTGGGTTGGAAGGGACCTTAAAGACCAACCAGTGCCACCCGCTGCCCTAGGCAGAGACACCTCCCACCAGAACAGGTTGCTCCAAGACCCATCCAACCTGGCCTTGAACCCCTCCAGGGATGGGGCAGCCACAGCTTCTCTGGGCAACCTGGGCCAGGCTCTCACCACCCTCAGAGTGAAAAATCAGATAGTAGGTTTTAATTAAAAATGCCCCATCCCTGTGGTTAATGAACAGCCTCCATATACCTTTTTGCATCAATTTGAGATTAATCTGAATGCATAACTTATGCGACAGCTTCTACCAAGAGCAAGCTTGATTGGTGTAGCCTTTACTTTTTGTTTCCTACCCCTGAGGCTTTCACATGCCAGGAGTTGGGTTTGGAGCAAATCTCCAGTACAAAGAAGTCCCTGAGTTTATTTGTAACCCCCAGAACTGACTCTGTGTTGGTCTCTAGTTTTTCTGGTTTCCTTAAATATGCAGCTGCTCTTGGGATTTTGTAAATAGGGCTCCAGAAGAAGAACTGTGCAACAGCAGTAACAGTTGGCATAAAGACATTTTTCGGCCATCTCTCAGCCATCCAATGACCTTTTGATGCTGTTAATTACCATGTAGCTCTTCATTTCCCCTCAAGAAGTTCATAATTTGGAGCTGGGGCCGGGGGGAGGGGGCGGCACACACGAGTTGAACCAGTAGGCAGCAATTCTGCACCAGCTGGAAAGGCAGAGAGCTGTCAGAGGAGGCTTGCACGACCAGCAGAACCCTCTGGGGAGCAAGTCCTTTGAAGGACTTGGAGAAGTGCACTGGTGCTCACAAGCCAGCCCCTGTGTGATTTCTGTCATGGGTTTACACCAGCTCTAATTTACTCTCAGCTGGAGGTTGCACTGGGCCACCAAGCAGGGGTTGCCAGACCGCAGCAGAGAGCAGGGATTCAGAGAGGTGCCAAAAGGCTTTTGAAAACACCAAAGTGGTTGAGGTCTCAGCTGACTGCCTTGTGTGGGCACTTCTGGAAAACACCCTTAATGTTTAATTAGTGCTGAGCTACATGCCAGTGCTTGACGAGCAAGAAACCTTCCTCCAGTGCTCATGAGACCCCCAGGTAAAACCTCAGCCATGCTAAAAAGTCACTCCCCTCAGTCAACACAATTACATGCCATCTGGAGGTAGGGTGGAAGTATTCAAGGTGTCAGTTGTGACCACCTAAAGAGGAACCAAGGAGCATTTGGGCAGCATGGTGTCTCTGGGCTCTGGACACCTCCAGCACCACAGCTCCAGGATGGATTCCCAAAACAAACTCCAGTTTGGCTCAGTTCAGCCTTAAGCTTCCTCCATTTAGCAGGTCCAGAGTCCAGCAGGACACCTGATGTCCCAGCTGGACTGCAATGAGCCCTGAAGGTGCAGGAACAAACCACTACCACATCAGATGAACATTGCAGTTCCCAGCATCAAGGTCACATTTAAAAACAGCTGATTTGCAATGGAAAAGCGTAACATGAAGCCACCAAAAGGGCTGCCTCCACTCCCAGCAGCAAGTCCTCATCGCTGGTAGGTGACAGGGACCAGCAGTTCCCTCCCGCATGGTGGCCAGGGCCATCCCTCCAAGGCCCAGGGTGGGATGCACACGCACGGGTATTCCCAGTAACAAGATGTGTGTCAGCTTATAAACCAATTAGGTGCAGGTCTTGTGCTCATAGTAAGGCCAGGCAAAATGCTTTTTCTGAGCAAGTGCTTTCAAGTGAAAAATAGCTTCTGAAAGAATCTGACAGTTTGCACATGAGGTTTCAGTTTGCTCAGGGTTTGGGTGGTTTTTTTTTTAAATTCAACTAATGAAAATTCTCACATTGTTTCAAACCAAGAAACTGTGTCTCAGTTTTCAACAATCCTTCCCTCACACACACGTGCACACTCAGTTCCTTTTAGTTTTTCTTCCCCCCTTTTTTTTTTTTTAATCACAGGAGAAAGATGGAAAAAAAGGAAGAAAAGAAAAACTGTGTTTGAGAGGAACACACTGGAAACAATTATTTTATTCATTTAATTATATGAACTTATTTCAAACATATTTTTTGTGTGTCCATGTACTACCAAGCAAGATCCATGTTTTTGGGTGGGAATTATTTACCATTCTTGTTTCAGTTTTCAAATTAACAGTTAACCACTGGCATCACAGACTAGTCTTTAACTTAAAGAAAAATGATGAATTCTGGCTTAAATCAGGGGTGAAGATATGTAGGCACCCTTGGACTCTGCCTGTGACTACAGATGCCTCCAAAACTGGTTTTGTCCCAGATGGAAAAGCTGAAAAACAGCAAATTAGTCCCATAGATCATGAAACTTTTCAGAGGACAGCATGAACAACTCCTGTTTACTCTAAATGGAGGCATTGGCCAAGTTTTGCGTTCAATCACAGAGCGCTCTAGTGGGGCTGTGTGATTTACATTAATAAAAAACCAAAGATGCCTCTGAAATAAGCCCCCAGTGGTCCTGGCTCAGCTCCTCTCTCCACGTACAGCAATGTTCCAGAGAGCGACTGTAGCCTTGTTTCAGCAAAGGCTAATTGTTATTTATTATAGATAGCATGAGAATTACAAATATTAAGAGTCATTATCATCTCCCTCTAGTGGTTACTCAGCTCTCCGGACCCCAGACAAGGAAGCTGTGCTGGGAAAGAGCAGCGGTGCTTTCAGGGAAGAATTGGGTACAGAAAGGAGGAACTTCGAGGGAAGTGGACTTTGCAAGAACATGCTCCTACAGAGCCCTGAGTGCTCACCCTGGGGATTAAATACTCACCACATTCCAGTTTGCCTGGCTGAGCACCGAAACTCTCCTCCTCCCTGAGATGCTGCAGGTGGCCCTGAACGGTCCTGCAGCATCTCAAAATAACTACAGACTGTAATTCCCTGAAAGCAGAGTCTATCTGAGCCATCTGTACTGCGTTACAAAGCTGTCATCGGGGTTGCTGGTGGTGTAGCCACAACGTCAGCGCTGCCATGGGCCATTCCAAGCTGGCAGGACACCCATGGCTATTGGATCATGGAATCATGGGTTGTCAGAGTTGGAAGGGTCCTCTAGAGACCATCCAGTCCAACTCCACTGCTAAAGCAGAGCACATCACTCAGGACTGCGTCCAGGCAGGACTGGAAGGTCTCCAGAGAAGGGGACTCCACACCCTCTTCCACCAGGGCTCTGCCACCCTCACCCCAAAGAAGCTTTTTCTCGTATTTGAAGGGAACTTCCCGTGTTCCAGCTTGTGCCTGTTGCCCCTCGTCCTGTCACTGGGAAACACTGAGGAGAGTCCGGCTCCACCCTCCTTCAACCCACCCTTCAGATCCTTGTGAGCATGAAGAAGGTCTCCCCTCAGCCTTCTCTTCTCCAGACTCAAGAGTCCCAGCTCTCTCATCAGGGAGATGCTCCAAGCCCTCCAACAACTTTGTTGCCCTACACTGGANATAGTTTGGTATAATTAGTGAACTTGCTGAGGATACACCCTGTCCCCTCGTCCAGGTCATTAATGAATCTGTTGAACAAGACTGGACCGAGTATTAGTGTCCTTGGGGGACACCACTGGTTACAGACCTCCAACTTGACCCTGCTCCATTAATTATAGCTGTCTGAGTCCTGTCACGCAACCAGCTCTCAATCCACTTCACTTCCCCCCACTCTGTCTAGCCCACACTTCCTTGATTTCCTAATGAGGATGTTATGGGAGACACTGTCAAAAGCCTTGCTGAAATCAAAGTAGATGGCATCTGCTGCTCTCCCCTCATCCAGCCATCCAATTATAGAAGGCTATCAGATTGGTCAAGCATGATTTACCCTTGGTAAATCCATGGTGACCATTTCCAATAATTTTCTGGTTTTAAGATGTTTGGAGGTGACATCCAGAACAAGTCGCTCCATTACCTTCCCAGGGAGGAGGTGAGACTAATCGGCCTGTAGTTTCCTGGGTCCTCCTTCTCTTTGTACAGGGCAGGACAGGCAGGAAAGGGAGACAGGGATGGGGTGAAAAATCCCCTTGAGAAAAAAATCGTGCTCCTTACCAGCTGGTCAGGGACCAGAGGAGAGCTATTTTGTAATCAAAGGCAAAAAAAAATTAAATAAATCACACAGCCCGGCATCTGCAAATCCCCTTTCAATGTATTCATAACTTGCAGAGACACATTTGCTGTGGAAAGCTGTTTTGGTTTAGAGATGGGTGAGTTTAAGGAGGGAGCTCTCAACAGTGCCTTGCACCAGGATGCAGCCCCACAGGGTCCCTGCAGAGCGATGCTGGGCATCCGGCAGTCCCTGGGCCTTTGGCCGGTAGCCCCACCTGCCACAGCTGAAGGGGTTTTGTTCCACCTTCCAGAAAGAAAAAAAAATGGGGGGGAGGGAGATATGAAACCTACCCAAATGTTTAAAGGAAAGGGAAAACCCTCCCATCACAAGAAATAGCAAGCCGTGCAACATGTGCAAAAGCGATTTCCAGAAACAAGTGGAATCCTGTTCCCTTTTTATACAACGACAGTGAGGAGATAGAATAGCAGCGGTTACAGGAAAGCAAGAGGAGACAGAGGACATGGGACTACGCTTGATGTTTGGAGCCAGCCAAGTCTTCGGGTGGAAAGTACTCATAAAACCTTGCAGGTTGTCTTGCAAAGTACCTGCAGCCTTTGCCTCCCATAGCAGAAGGAGCCTGACAAGCATCATTCAGGCTGCAAATTCAGATTATCTCTCTACAAAGGAGCAGCAAGTCACTATCAGATGTAGCAACTCTTGCTCACAGTCATCTCAGCAACTTTTTTCATTTTTTCATGAAAAAAGGGCAAGTGAAAGAAAGAGGCTGAGAGTGATATATACCCATGTATGTGAACAAGCAGATTTCAATTCAAAAAATAACCCCAAACCCCAGAATCAGTAAAGGTCTGTACAGCATGAGTGATCTGGGGAATTCCCAAGGGCAACTCTGAAATCCAAAGTGTCGTATTTTGAAATGGACACAGACCTTGGCGGGAAGTGGGGGAGCAGACAGTAATGGTTTAATAGACTGTGGAATGGCTATAAAGAAAAAAAGAGGGGGGGGGAGAAAAAGCAGATGGCAGCTCCATCGCAGGAGCCATAAAATTTCATGGTGTATTTTCTATCCATGGCTTCACTGTAATTCAAGCCTTGGGGGCCAACTTTCTCTGGCAGTGGTTACTGAGGGGCCTTGGAGGGCAGCAGTAACAAAGGTTGGACACTTCTTGGGCCCACTGACCAAATGTTCCTTTATTGGGCTGGAGGAGGAAATAAAAAGTAAGTAATTTCAGAGAAACACCTAGGAGACTTCCCAAATGGAGCCTGAAAACAGCAGGTTAGAGCCCCCGCAATGGTGTCACGAAAACCCCAAAAGGTGCTAGGAAATGGAAATGGAAAAGGAGGCTCTTTGCATCTGCAGCCAGAAAACAAAGCTCAAAGTAGATCTACTGTCCCTCAGCACAGCCTTCATCTAGCATGAAAAAACACTTTAGTTTCCAAAGCCATATCCCGCCTGGGCCACCAGGCTCTTCGGGACGACACAGTCAGGCCAGGACGGCATCTGTCTAACAATCAAACCTTTAAACCTCCACCTTTTGCTAGTGCTTAGACACTGCCCTGTGATCCAGGTATCTGTCTCTGAATTTGATCTAAACAAAGTCCAAGTCAAGACCATATCTAGATTTGACTTTGACTTATTACTATGTAAGATTTGAACCAAGATCCCTGAAACTAGCTCAGATAAACCAGACTACAACAGTTAACATGTACATTGTTTTGTTCTATCTCTAGTTATTAGCAGCATCCTGCATTTCAGTAAGAGTTTGGGCTAATTCCAGTGGTGTTTCAAGTTTGCAGTTTGTCTGTTACCAAGATCCATCCTCAGTGTTACTGATTTTTTGTTTCCCACCAGGTAACGCAGCGCTGCGTGTGCAGAGCACCCAGCAAACACCAGCACAGTTCACCTGGCCCCACATCGCTCATTTGTCACCGCTCACAGGGGCAGGAGAGCATCACCAAACCCACAAATGCCACACACCTTCCACTGCTTCACCCTCTTCTACCCAGCACTTGGCCATTTGGGACGTGAATACAACACAAGACATTACATGTTCACCTGTTCATGACAGATAAATAAAACAGAGCAATTACGATGCTGGAAGAAAAAAGGGGAGGAATTATTTTAATTTGATCTGGCAAATATATTTTGACACTGGAGTTCAAAGATTAAGCTTTCCACACCCATTAGAGATAAAAAGCAATAATTAGAAACGAGTGTAATGAAAACTCAGTTTTTCTCCCACCTGTTTCCCACTGGAAAAATTTCTGTGTGGAGCATAAGGAGAGAAAGGAAGGGGAAAAAAGCCTCATGAAGCTATGAGCTTCAGTTCCATTTATTCTAATTATTCCAAGATTTGTCTCTAATAGGTTTGCAAAATCATTTGTTTCCAAGTGATATCAAAACAACTGGAAGATGAGAAATATTTTCTCAAGTATGAATGAATTAAAATAATAAAAAGCTTCATTTTAAAAACTCACCACTACAAACAGTACTTGGCCAGAAGCGCTTCCAAGATCTTCACGCAGATGATCAAGCTATTTGGTGAAATGTACATATGTGGGTTTTAATTCTTTTTTTTTTTTTTCTGTAAATAACACAAAGCTTATAGTTAACGACAATCAGACTTAGGGGCTGCAAATGGCCAGTGTTACACAAACCTGGGGTAAAAAAAAAAGAATCATAGAATGGTTTGGGTTGGAAGAGACCTTAAGGATTATCGAGTTCCAGCCCCCCTGCCCTGGGCAGGGACACCTCCCACCAGACCAAGTTGCTCCAAGCCCCATCCAACCCCTCTATGACAAGCCTGAAGAGGGTGGAAGGTACAGGTGTCACACAGGGATGGACATCACAACAGAGGGAACGTGCGAAGGATGCTGAGGATATGACCACAGAAAGGCACCAGAGTAGGTGCCCATCCTTGAGTACTGCTGTCTCCTGCAAAGCTGGCCACCCCATGTGTGATCTCAGGGCGGTGGGCATGTCTCCTTCCCCCCCCACCCAGTGCCAGGGCTGCCTCCAATACAGCATAGCACTGCAAGGCCTGCCAGGCGGGGGCTGAGTTTTGCTCCTCATGCCTTTTATTGGGGTGGGAATAAAAATAACTGAAACCTGGTGATTTTGGTGGTAACACAGCTGGGAAGGGGGAGAGAGAGAACATGAGCCCTCTGCCTGCATGAGGAATTAAAACAGTGGGAGATGCAGAGGGTAAAGAAAACTCATGCTCTCTGTTAGGAGTCCAAACTTTAAAGCATTCAGAGCCTAAAATTAGAGAGCAGGGAAAAAAAATACTTTTATTATCATTTTGCTGGTGGCACAGGATGAAATGACCCATTTTTTCACTGAGGAGCAGAGCGGGAGAAAGGGGAAGAAGCAAAAGGAGTTTCTCCCTCTCTGTGCATCCCTGAGATCTTTATTGCTAAAGAACCAAAACCCAGGGATGCCATTGCTGAGGAAATGACTTCAGCTATTTCTATAGAAAGATCTTGCAGGTGCACATCGTTGGCAGGGCACCAAAGGGTTCTTTTTGCCATTTGTGAACTATCAGGGTCTGTAACAAAGGGCCAAGTAGGATTCCCACTGCTGGGACCATCCTGCCTGATCGTGGTCTTGGAGGAGTTCCTGCCTGCGTGCAGAAGCCAAGGGCACTGTTTCCCAGTAATGAGCAATTCCCCAGGAAGGTTAAAGAAAAGTCAAGGTTTTCATTAAGGGCTTGGGCCACTTAATTGGTCTATTCTAGCAAATGCAAGATTATTTCTGGAAAGGCTGGGGAAGATAAAGGAAAAGTAATCAAGGTCAGCAGCATTCATGGGAAACGAAGCCATGAACATGAGGTTCTACTGCTGACACCAGAAAGGGGATGTTTCACCTCATCCTGGTCTGGTGGAAGGCGCCCCTGCCATGGCAGGGGGGTTAGAATGAGATGATGTTTAAGGTCCCTCCCAACCCAAACCATTCTATGATTCTATGAAGATTCATCCCACTGGCTGTAGTTTGCAATGGAGGGTAAATCGCTGCTTGCTGTTATTCAAGAACTTGTCTTAGGGATGAGCAAACTCCTGCTGAATTAGCACAAGCTCTCCAGACACTCAGGGCACAGACTGGATGGGGGCTAGTTGAGCACCCATCACAATCAGTCACCTGGGGCTCCAGGGCTGGGCAAGCCCAGGCTGGTCTGCATGGCCCCATTTGGATGGGCAGGAGTGGGAATGAGCTAAGAGAACAAGCTAAACTTGCATTTGATATAAAAATAGTAAAAAGCATTGAAAGTATGTCCAGGGAAAGAAAAAAAGAAAGAAAAGCCCTAAAAATTATTTTTTTCCACAGTTTTGTGCCTCCCTGCCCTTGTTTCATTTATTTCCTAATTCACCTTCTTTAAGAAAGGAAATTTTCCACCAAAACCGTGACTATTATTAGACGTTTTCAGTTAAATTCGAGTAAGGACGAAACTTGGCAATAGAGCAGTGGGCATCATCTTGTCTGCATCCTCAGTGATTTTTTGCCCTGTTGCCACCAGCATTTTGGGGTTTTCTCAGCTCTTCCTGGGGCACCCCTCCCTGGAAACACCCCTAAAGAGCCCTGCAGTCCACGGGACACTGCTCTGACACAGGGCAACCGGGAAGATGAAACACAAAATGTTCCTAACGGACCAAAGGAAGCATTTCTAATGTGAGTAATTATCCTGTGGCGCTTCCTGCCATGCGATACAAGAGAAGCAAATAATGCAGAATAATTCCTCAAAGACTCGGTGGCTGAGTTGAATAACAGCATCAGCTGCAGTTTTGCTGCCAAGGTCTAGTATTATGGAGGCTCCTGGTCCTTATGCTTCAAACTAATCTCCCGCTGGGATTAGAAAAGCAAACAATATCTCAGTATCAGTGACACTCACAACTTCAGGTAATAAGGAGGGCTCAAGCGATGCTGCTGGAGGCTGGCTGGGGAAGGAGATAAAGCATTAGTTTTGCTTGCATCTTTTCCCATGAACTGGTTTTAGTTTGCCTATACTGTTTTTTTCTCTACAGTGTAGAGGAAGCCTTTCTCTAATGGGGATGCCTCTCCTTTGCTTAAAACCAACTGCCTAAAAAACATAAAGCACTTTAAAAAATCTAAAACACCTTGAAAAGTATAAAACACATTCAGGATTTTGCATTTTTCTGAATGAGCCAGCTCCTCTGGCTGCAGGGAGAGTCCAACACATGCCAGCACCTCCCAGGCCCATTCAGGTGGCTTCATATCTCAGCATTTTGGGTGCTGAACCCCTGCATCCCAGTCCACCACCCAGACGGTGTTTTTCCAGAGCCCGCCCTCCCTGATGTTCATGAGCCTGATGCAGGATCCCACCCTGCCCTGAGCTCGGCGGAGCCACCGTGGTCACACTCAGGTTGGCACATTCCCTGCTCCCCGCCACGGGTGCTGGGGCCGCTGGTTCGTGGTGTCTTTAAGAAGCAGTGATTTCATGTCCTTACACAGTAACCTCGATGCTGCTACATGAGTCAACTATGAAGTTACACATTAGGTCGTAACATCTCAGGACCTATTAGGAACAAAAGTGCCTTTGTGAACATGCAGGTTACTGAATAACCTCTGCCATTCCCATAAAAAGCAGGAAGCAGGATCCAGCTTTTTTCTTCTTTTTAAATAAGGTCGGGTTTGTATGCCATCTTGAGGCTCCTTGTTGTGTCCCCACCTCTTGTCTGCCTTGCGCTCAGCTCAGAAGCCATCCTCAGAGCAGAGTTTCAGTGGATCCAAGCCTTTAAACAGCTTCTGGGTCCCAAGACAAAGGGGCCTGACATCTCGCTATGTAGGAGCAATCACGCCCCTGAAACACCCAAGCCCACCTATCTTTGGGTGCATTGCACCTACTCCATGCTTCCCTGGGGACTAAAAGGAAAACTAGTCAGGGTTTTGGGGGTTTTTAGTTGGTTTTTTTGGGGTTTTTTTTTTGGGGGGGTGGGTTGCAAAAAAAAAGCAGAGCTATCCTATGGTAAGGGAGGGACAGAGAGGAGGAGGGCAGAAGAAAATACATCCCATGTGTACGTGTCGTTATGCTGCAGCTCCTTGACTGGCATGAGGTATCCTAGTTAACAACCTTGAGGTCAAAGCTTGACCTTTTTCCAGCCCACAGAGGTTGGACAGATTCAGTCATATGGGTGATATCAGGGCATGGGGCAGTTGTTGACTGGGCCAGTGGCAAGGCAGGAGGGTGTACATAACCTCTTAGCCCTTCCCTGGTCTCTGCCAGCCACCGCGTACTTTACTGTTTAGGGGCTTGACGTGACTATTTATCACAGGGACATTTCTCAATCACCTGCAAAACCACGGGAGAGGAGACAGAGCTTCTGTAAGTACCAGACTCTGGATGCTGCCCAGCAGCCCTGAACCGAGCACATCTGAATGCTAGAAGGCTGCCTGTTTCCCTGCTGCTTTCCCATCTGCCATGTCCCCTGGGCTACCTCCTACCCAGTTTTCTCCATTTCTGCACTACCTGTATGTTTTTTTATGGGTTAGCCAGAAAGGAGACACCAATGTGCAACAAGCACTGAAGCCCTGTTACGGGCTGTGGCTCCAATTGCACATTTTCTACAGCCATTTCTACTGCAGACCCAGCCTGTGCCCCAGAACCGAGTGTGATGGGGAGCCCTGGGACTGGCAGGAGATCACAGAATGATATGGGGTTGGAAGGGACCTCTCGAGATCAGCCATTCCAACCCCCTGACAGAGCAGGGTCACCCAGAGCAGGTCCCACAGTAACTCGTCCAGGGGGGTTTTGAATGTCTCCAAAGACAGAGACTCTACCACCTCTCTGGCCAGCCTNGTTCTAGAGACATGCCTGATGGTGCCACACAGCTCCCTGCTCTTGTGCCGGACTGACCTGTTATCGCTCCCTACCCCACAAGCAGTTCCTTCTCACAGGGCCAGCTCCTGCCGAGCTCTCCCTCTTTCCTCCTGGAAACCTCTCGGCACCAGGCACTGGGAACTCAAAAGCAACAGCTCTGTGTTTTTTGACCCCAGTTTCCTCTTCCGAGCCAAAAAGAGCGATTCTCTCATGAACAGACTTCCCAGACCTTGCACTTGAAGGAACGTTAATGTTTTCTCTAACACTAATTATGTGACTCACGTTTAAACCCACTGGCATTTCCCACCGCCTGCAGTGGGGACTGTGCTGGGCAATGCTGGGCTGAGGGACCCACAGGCTTCTGCATCAAAGACTCACCGAAAACCCCAGCGGAGGCAGGAGCAGAGTCAGCATGAGAGCTCGCATGTCACGATTCCCAACCGCTGGATAACGCACTTGAAAGCACATCTATAAATAAACTTGGGCCGTATATAAACCCAATTAGAATACACTGGCAAATTATTCAAGGAGGCTGGCAGACACATACGTTACTTCAGGTGTCAGCCACAGGAGAGCATTATGGGTTTCACATTACAGGGAATGCATTGTGACTTTGAGTTATATTGCACTTAGCCTGTAAGTGAAACAATAACAGCTTGGTCTATGGAGATAACACCCCAGATCAGGTCCCTACAATAAATTAGTGAAACGTTCCACTTCCCAGCGCTGCAGTCTCACACCTCTAAATATCAACACAAACTCCAAGGGTTTGATGGAAAAAATGGTGTTAAGTCTCATGGTGTTTGAGGAATTTCCCAATATGCACTAAATTAACTTTCTGGCTGCGCTAAACAGAGTGGTAGAAAACAGCCTCATCTGAGACAGATGTAAGGCGAGAGATTCAGGCAGCTGTTTTGCACATGAAATCAGATTGAGATTAACACTTGCCCTTGGAGTTCCCAGTCTTGGGCTAAAATATAGCTTCAGGGACCCCTCTGTTTAAAAACACCTTGAGTTTCTTCAGTGGACTAGGATGAATTGGGAATTTGAGATCACCAGGCCACAAAAAGTCAAAGAATAAAAATCTCCCTCCAAATGCATTGACTTTTATTCACCCCTTTTCTTTCCTCTAGCTTGGCACTTTAAGGATTTGGCCCAACTCACGATTGTCTAGTTGACCAGGTTCAACTGGAGGAAACCACCCGTTGCTGCACTTTGCTGTTGCAGAGGACTATGCAGGCACCAAACATGATTAAGGATAGAAGCAAAGTTTTGTACAAGGGAGGGATGTCTCTTAGTGGGGTTAACAAGTGGAAGAAAGCAGGAAGGTTTTCATGGTTACAAACTAGTGAAGACTGTGCATAGCTCATGCTTCCTCCCCCCCACCCCATTTATTGATATTTACTTAAATTCAAAATCCTGGAGGAGAGAGGGAACAAACAGTCCAGGTGCTGACCAGCCTGAATAAGACTGATGAGGATCCCCTGGATGCTGGCCTCTCTTTTACCCCTTCCCCTGGTTAAAGGCACTCCAGCAGGCAGTTGGTGCATCCCCTGTGGCCCAGCACCGTGTCCCAGAGGATTTAGCTCATTTAGGCCACTCGACAGAAAACACGAGTTTGTTTTCAGCAAGGCAAAGCAATCTGTCCATAAAGATTTCTCACGCTTCATGTGCCAGCCCCAGCCAGGGAAATACAACATTAACTACATCAAAAGAAATTGTTGAATGAATAAATTATAGAAGCCTTCAGAGCACCTATCTGGGGTATTATTTTACACACTGGTGCTGAGCAGGTTAAAGGAGCATGTTTTGCTGTTATTGCATTCCCAGCTCTGTTTGCAAGGACTGAACATCGCTGTGAAAGTGAGACGATGGACACGAGCTCCCCGCCAGCACAGCAGGACCAGAGGCAGGTTTTGCTAATGTCACTCATGTCTGAGCATCACCCTTCAGAGAAAGGCAGCATGAGAGGAAGAAGAGCCCTCCAGACAAACCTAAGCACAAGCCCATTGAAACCAATCCTCAAATTGCACCTGTACAGACCCACCCTGCCCACTGAGCCCCATCCTCTTCCTCCTCTCTGCAGCCACACAGCGCAATATTAATTCCTTGCTTTGCTTAGCCAGCATCCATCGCCCAGAGCTCTTTACATAGACAAAGCTGTTTGAGCACTTACGTACCATTTCACATTTGCAAACATCATACAATTAAGCCTCACAACCCTTGTGTGGATGGGCTGGGTATCATTCATCAGAGTTTCTCAGGCAGGGAGAGAGCGTAAGAGAGTCATTAAGTGGTTTATCCAATATCACACAGAAATCCTACAAGAGAATTAGGATTATCACCCAGATCTCTGGATTACCAGCCTTTTTATAAGTAATTTATTCCTGATCAAAACCGTAAAGTCCACTTCAGGGCTTTGCTCATGGGAAGATTTCTAACTATGCAGAGTTCATACAGTTGCATTTTTTTCTAAGAGGGAAGAAAGACCAGAAGAAAAATAAAATAAAAAAAAAAAAATAAAAAAAGAAGCTAACTACCATTTCAACCAGCAACCAGTTCATGCCTTCCTACTAAGAACAGTCACCAATGGACTTCCAAATCAAAGTTCCCTAAATAGTACAGGGAGGAGGACTCAAAAGTTTTGGTGCTAATCCCAGAATCACCTCCTGCACAGATGCCCAAGCTCTGCTCCCGGCACAGCAGGGTGAAAGCCCAACACTATAAAAACTGTGGGTTTGCTGCTGATCCCATCGGTGGGGCCAGGGTCTCACTCAAGGTGGTTAGGGGGTGAATGCTGTTGCCTTTGGCATGGTAGACCTCCCTGGGTCACTGTAAATTATTACAAATCGGTATTAATTTTGGCCTTTTACCCAAAGAAATAAAAACCTGTTCAGGACTAAAGCCTACCCACACGTAGACAGGCTACGAGATTCAATCAGGAGAGAAAAAAAGGCAACTCGGAGCCAGAGGCGAAAATGGGGATCTGCTGCTGCTGCCTCGCATCAAATTCAGATTTCTCATCACAAAGGGTTTTAATTTGGCCCCTGCTGTACAACCGCAGTCCCTGTTAGGCCGATCTCCCCAGGCAAGGCAGTAAATTATGTGTCCCCGCATCTGGCCCCTCCGGTCTCCTGTCCATATGTTAACTCTCAGCGCTGGTTAACAGGGCTTGGGTGAACCCAACCTCCTGCCCTGAATGTCCCCCAGCTTCCCCCAGCCAGCTCTGTGGGTGATTTCAAGGTATATCATCACAGCTACCTCCCAGAGGTGTTATTTGCCATCTGGAGCTGGGCAAGCGTTTCAAGTGAATGCATCATCCATCAAAAAGCACACTTTTCTGCAAACTCAAATTGTTTAAATTTGAAATATTGTTTGGCCGCAAAAAAAAAGAAGTGAAATCCATAAAATAAAAATGTTAGTGTTTTCAAAGCAAAATACTTCAATTTTACTTTGAAGCAATATCCTTATTTTTGAAGCGAGAACAAACTTCATTTCTAGAAAGAATTAAAAACTTAAAGCCAACAGAATATTTTCTGACTGACTCAGGACCAGATGGTCGAGTGGAAAAACAAAAAACCCAAATCAAACCCATGGCCTTCATTTCCCTCTTTCCATGCCCCAAAAAGTTTCAGATCGATCCAATTCAGCTTCAGCAAGTCCCGCTAAAAACAAGCCCCAGCGAGATCGGGGGGTGCCAACAGCGGTGCAGGGCTGTGCAAACAACCAGTTTCCACCAGAAATCCCCAGGAAACAGCTCCCCAGTCCCCCCTCACTGACAGAGCTGTGAATTGGACCCGGCATGTATGAGGGGACTCAGCCAAGATCCCCTAAAATCCTGTGGCTTCCTCCTTGGTGCCTCCATGCAGAGGAGGTACAACTCCCATTTTCTTCTCTCTGGCACTACATGGTCCAAAACACACTTGGCCCTGAGTTTTTTGGGAATCCAGAATTTTGCTGTGAGCTAATTCACCCCTGCTGCAATGAACACAACCGCTCTCCAAGAGGCTGATATTTATTCTAAAAACCTTTCTGGCCCATTAGCTCTACTGTTGACCGCCCACCCTGCTTTTACACCTCCTAAACCAAGCTTTAGCAGGACCTGAAGATGTGCTAACAGCTAGGCTTCCCTGAAAGCCACTGTGGAGCCTGCAAAAGCTCAGCCCATTGAACCAATACTTGTGGCAAACCTTTCCTAGCATTCAGCAGATGCCTGCTGAAGGACGGGGAGTATAAGAATATTATAACTACACTTTGAGCCCACCCCCTTTTTTTTTTTCTTTTTTCAAATGTGCCTCCAAAATGAAATAATTTTGTCTCCAGGCTGTATATGGCTGTCACATCTGAAACGGATTTGGCCACTTTGGTGTCATGAGGCTGGGTCTGCAAAAAGAGACATAACATAAAAATCCCTAATGATAAGGAGGTGAATTGTTTGCAAATTGAGCCATAGTGTCTTTGGGTGTGTGACATCAATTTAATTCTCTTACCCCGTGCTTAGGCAAAAGCACTCCCTACCTACCTATTGATCATAGGAAAAATGGTAATAAGCATATAACAAGGATCCCCGGAAATAAGTAATGCTGGGCTTTTGAAGGGATTGTGTTTTGGAGTATTTGCATTTCAATGGGATGGAAAGCATCTCAACTGTGTCTTGCCAAACTCTCTGGAACACTCTTTTCTTTCTGCCTGATTAATCTTTTCATGCTCAGAGTCTTTTAAAATACTGCTACTTCTAGCAAAGAGATAAATGTGCATCTCTTCAGATAAATGATGGGCCTTAAGGCTCTGCTGTGTTTTGTTCTTTTCCTCCACTAGTTACTTCAGCTCCTAAATCAGTAAATAAACAACACAGATTTTCTGGCTGTGTAAGGAGAGCAATTGAGTGAGTTTGAAAGTCTAAAGCAATGTTACGGGTTCCCCTGCTTCAACCAGGGCTGAGAAATTACAAAAGCCAATCATATCATAAAAAGGTGAATTTTTCCAAGTGTGCAGCATGATTAAAAAATCAGCCAATTAAAGTTCTGATTCAATATAAAACATGAATGTTTCCAAATGTATAAAACAGTTGACACCAGCATGACATCTGCCCTTTCCCTCCAGCTCTCCATATGGAAAAGAGATCTACCTGCTGGCTCTAGCAAAGTAGCTTGGACTGAGCTAAACTAGATTTGCCAGCAAAGTCTTTGCCCCTAGCACTGGTCCTAAATGCAGACATGTTTCACTTCTCCACAACTCTAAAGCTGCTTTAGACCACATAAAAATGCTCTACTGGCTAAAATGGTCTTTCCCTGGACAGTCATCTCTCTCCAACACTGGCAGCAGGAGTTGCTATTTGGAGAGAGGACACGAGCTTGGCCACTTTCTGCAGCTCCTTGCCTTAGTTCCCATCAAGCATCCGCAGCTGCCAAATGCGTGATACTAAAGTCACATCCCTGCCCGGTCATTCCAGTATCCATTTATTAAGCTGCTGTGCATGACTTCGAAAAATTCCCCTTTCCCCTTTAAACCTGCTTTATCACTTTGCAAACCTCTCCCATACTGCATCTCAGCTTTCTCACCTCCAAGGTGAAGAGACATAGCCACAAAAAGCAACTTTTCCATTCCCATCTAGTGCAACACTTTCTCCAGCTACACTTTGGTCTTCACAGGATTAATTTCACTTATTTACAGGACTAGGTGTAACAAACGAGCCAGGTGAAAGTGAAATTTGGGTAATTTTGCTGCACAGGGGACCAAGCACCATGAGAGCTATACTGGTACACCCTCAGTGCAGAGAGCAAGGAACTCAAGGAGACCAAGTCAGGTCTCAAATGCAGTAAAGTTTCCTTAGCCCAAAGCTACTCTTGCACTTGAAGGAGCCCATGGAGTCATCCAGAAACAGGATGATTTTCCTGTGAGGATGTTCTTTCCAATCCCAGAGAGACAGTTTGGTTCTGCTCATTGATCCCAGGCCTGTGCTGCATTGCACGAGGTGGACATGCCCGCCATGAATGTTGGAGCATCCAATTCTTCTCCCCTCAAAGAAAGGAAAGATGCAGCAACATGAACAACACAGGCAGCTTTAAAGCTGACTGACATTTTTGTTGAACCTCAAGGGAAGTTGAAACTTGGTTCAAATTTCATTTTAAGTGATCACTCCCCATTCCTAGGGTTCACATACCTCAATGTCATAGGTGGCGGGTAATATATTAAATATATATATATTCCATGAGTGATTACACACTCAAGTAAGAAATACTTTGCATTCCACTTAAATACACATACATATATATATATATACACAAAATTATTAATCAGCAAAAGGCTAGGTTTAAAAAAATAATAATCCAAAGCTTTTTTAAATGTCAAGTGCAAAAGTAGTTTTGAAAACAAAGAAAATTAAAAAATGTTCTTAAGACGAAAAAGGGAATAAATAGATCGAACTGCAAACCAAAACTAATGCTTTGGCCTGGGAGAGTGGCAAGGAACCAGGCCTGTATTTCTGGAGAGCTGAACCCTCCATTCCTGCTCTGTGCTGTTCAACTGACCTCCTCACTTTGTGAAAAAGGCTGCTCTGACACTTCTATTAACCATATTAACTCACGAGTCTGCACAAATATTCGTTTGTAAAGCCCGCAGGAACTGCTGACGTTTTACAAGAAACCCATTGGGATTTCAAGTTGTCATCAGTTTGGACGGCAGCGTGTCAGCGGTGCCCTCCCTGCCTGCGAGTTACCAGGGAGCTCTGCAGAGGGAAAAATTCTGTAGGAAGAAGAGCTCTTTTAACAGATACACCATGAAGCAAACTGCCACCCGCTCCCACTTCCTCCTCCAGCAGTCTCCGTGAAGGTCCTCACCAGGCTGGGCAGATCAGACAAGAGGAGCATGTGCATCACTCTCCTGTGTGACATCTTCCTATGTCCTATGGCCTAAAGGCTGTCCGGAACATGCTCAGCCACAGGTATGGTTTGGCACTGAGAACTTCCCCATGGAGGGACCTAGAGGATGAGGAAGGAGAGACACAAGTGTATTTCTCCACCTTGGCACTCTTCTGTAGCTCATCCCATGGGAACATATTATCTCTGTTCTCATTGAGAAGAGAACAGGAGAAACAGGTCCACCTTGATGCTTTTTTGTCTTGGGCATCCAAAGAGCAGCATGCCTCTCCTTCAGTTTTAATGAGACTATTAACTTAACTCCCAAAAGATATCTAAGAATTTTTTATTTTTAAATGCATAACTCAGGCCAGAACTTTTTCTCCCTTAACTTTTGCTGCTTTGATCTTGGCTGAAATGTATTTATTACAAGAATAACATCTAATGGCAAGCACCGAGTACTGCTCACTCAAGGGAAAGCTGTATCTCTTTACAAGTGTGCATTGACCATCCCGTTTCAAAGACATCAAGTTAATTGTGCCAAGATTGGGCGATCCTTGACATCCCTGACACTAGATGTCAGCTGCAAGAAGTCAGATAACTGGAGCTGAAACCTGGAATAAAGCAGGCCTCACCTCACAGAGCACACAAGGCTTTTATGGCTAAAGCACTGCTGTGATATGTTGTAATCACAACTGCATTGCAGCCTGGTATTATTTTCATAATAAGCCTGGTTTATAGTATTTTACATCCAGGTAAGCTCTACAGGGCTATTTCTCACAGAATAGCTATATCCCTCTCTCAGGGAAACCTCCTCTGTTTAATATCCACACTACAGGTTAATAAATGCCATAGTGTCATTTCCTCCACTTGCTGGTTTTAGCAAATGTCAAAGGGCAACAACATCACAGCAGAAACAGCAGGCACCAACAGTCTCAGACAGGTTTTATATCCTTCATCCAAATTCTTTGAGTTTTACTTCATATTCATATTTATTTTGAAGAAAAGCTCTGATTTATTATCACTATCTAATCCCACGTTGTGCTGAATACCAAAAGGGGCTGGTGGAAACTACCAGATCTAGGCGTCACTGATTTTTGAAACCCCAGAGCATCAGATAACCTCTCCCTTTTCTAGAGTTGTACAATAAATAGAGCAGAAAAGAGAGTTTGGTCCAAAGTTTGTTGGAGAGATTCATGGGTCTATCTGGCATTTCTTTTTGAAAAATGAAACCACCAACCAAAGAAACCCTAACAACAACAACTAAAAAACCTCTTGAACTACTCCTTCAGTACTATTGAAAAAAGACAGGCTGAAACTTTATTAACAATTATTCTCAGGTTACTGTGAGATTTATATTGGGAACACTTGAACCATTCTACCTCCCTTGTCTTGCATTTCAGTCAGAATAGTATTATTCTTAAAAAATCCAACCATGTATCAGTCTTCAATGAGCCTTCTGTCCAGGCCAAAGCACTATGTTTACCAAAAATAATAATTGTGCAACCAGATTTTTGGAGTGAAAAGGGCAGAAATGTTATCAAAATTACACTTTTGCCTGAAGTACTTTAGGATAAATGTACTTGGGTGACTTGCCTAAAACCACACCAGTCCTCGACACTGCAGATGGTAGGAATGAGCAAACACAGTATCAACCCACTCCTCTCACCATAGCTGAGCCCACGCATCCATGTGCCCACCACAAAGGCTTTCATCCTTTTGTAAAAGGATTCTGCATTTTTTGAGGTGTTGCTACACAAGAAAGACTCTTTCATAAAGGGTTGGAAGCAAAAATTCACCCAGGCAATTTGAATCACTCAGCTGCACAACCTGCTCCCATGACAAAGCCCCAAACCAGAGCCATCCCTGCCCAGGATCAAAGCCCATGTACCCACCAGCATCAGGCTGAAAGTTTTTAACTAGAATTTTAGTTGGGAGATGGGTGGTGGCTGAACAGTAGCTAATCAGTCAGCGGAGAAGGGAAAGAGATTAGGCTCCATGGTGATAAATTGGCTCTGAGGAAAGAGGGAAAGCAAGGACATCCCATGAGATTGCTCCACCCAGGCACTTGCTTGATCCCCTAGCCCAGCTATGGGAAAGCAGCACCAAGACAAATAGCTGCAACGTGATCTTCCCCAAGGAACAGTTTTCTGCCAATTTTCCATCTTGTATCCATTGTCGCAGGCTGCGGATGGGCTGCTGTTCAGAGGAGAGGCCTGTGATGGATGCTGCCCTGACCTAACAGCAGTGAGGCCTCCAGGCCTTGACCCATGCAGGTTCCAATTAGCCAAAATTAGTCAGCTGTGGCCAGGGTTTGTCTTCCTTTAAACACCTAACTGTGTGAAAGCAACAGTCCCTTTCTCCAAGTTGCCCACTCAACCCTTTGTGGCCTTACCCCCTTCCCCAGGGAGCCTCTTTCAGTTTTGTTTCTCCCCCTTCCTGAGCCATGCCAATCGTTAAAGAGTCTGAGAAGCCCCATTATCATCCTGAGCAATCCTTAACTTATTAAGCTTTAAAGTTGTTGGACTGCAGGAAAAAAACCCCAAACCAAGCAAATGCTTAAGCACGATAAAAGGATGTTAATGTTTTACCCCACCAATGATGACTGAATCTGGAGGACGATTATTATGGATATTTGCATGGGTTTAGTGTTACTTTTTCCTGACATGAGGTCCTCTGCACAGCAACTAATTAAAAATGGAGGAGTTTAATCTGCAGCCGATCTCAGAAGTTGATTTGCATTCTCCCACTGTGAACTTTCAAAGATGGAAGCACGCCTGTTTGCACCAACAGGATCCAATATCCTGCCTTCGCAATGGACTTTTTACATTTTGGCAAGCTGCACACCCAGGATTGTGCCAGACTGTAGCATTAATAATTCACTACCTGATTTGATCTTTCAGCATGAAACACAAGTAAAGACGACATTAAGTGCTGCTTGGATTCCCCTCCTCTGCTCTTCTCCTATTGTGTCTTCAGACTGTGTTTAATCTAATGGGAATTTAGTATTAAATTAAGATGGAAAGTCACGTCTGAGGAGGTCATAACAAGACCTACTGCTAAAGAGAGAAAGCAGGCTTCCTTGCTGAGTTTACCTTAAAAATCAACATTTTAATTTTTGTTTGAATCTCTGCATGAGAAAGAGGTGACATGTTTAGATTAGGATGGAGGAGGCTATAACAGAATTTTTAAATTCCTCATGAACAGCATATTAACATTTTTCCCCATCTTGTGTGAAAAGGCAGGTTACCTGCAGAGATGAGAGGACGTTCCCCTTCTCCAGGCGAAGAGCACCATTTTCTTGCAAAACCTGCAAGTTTTGCCTCCGCATTGCAGCAGAAAGAAAACCTCTTCCAAGAGACAAAATGACACCAAAAGGTTCGTATATGGTTGAAAATAGTCTGGGGCATTTCAGTAGTGCCAGGTAACAGTCAGCCCCACACACAGTTGCGCTGGTTCAAGCAAGGAGTTGTGATCCAGGTACTCCAGAAAGCTTTCAACAGTGGCAAAGCTGCTGTTACCCAAGTCCTCAACACCCTAAGGGACTTAAAACTTTGGCAAGCTACAAACGTATGCCCCAGGTCTTCCCCTTCTCAGCGGCTGAATTTTGTTTTAAGTCAAAAAAATCCCATCTCCCCCCAAAACCACCCCCAAACTCAGAAAGTCTAGGAAGATAACTTCAATTTTGACAAAACAGTTTCTTGCAGGACGTTTTGTGGAACAGACAGTTTTTCCTGTGACCCTGTGTGCTTTACATTTGGTGCCCTAATTGTTGCATCCCAAAAGCTATTACAAGAAAGGGAAAACACTTTGCTTTCTGTTCCAAAATAGATTGTGTTGCTATTTTGCTCTCATCCACTGTTCTGGTACCGTTATCACATTAACACTTAAGAGATCCCAAATAAGGTCAATGCCTTTGTCTGTCAGCCTTTGTACAGTGGAGAGACAGACCTTGCCCCAAAGACCTTAAAATATAAATAGATAAGACAGACAAAGGGAGAAAGAAAGGGAACATTTCTATCGTTGTCACAGATAGGAAACAGAAAGATAAAATGGTTTGTTGGAGGTCAGTAACACAGAGCTGGGGAAAGAATGCTCTCAAGTCTCTCTCAAGTGTATTTAACCATGAAGCTGTCCAAAAATCCTCTATATTTCTCCAGTGTTTTATTCAGGTCCCTTCAGAGACGCCCAGAGAAACGAGGTATAAGGAATCACTGCAGACCTTCAGGGCTGTTTAATTTTCAAGAGGAACTTCTTAAAGGGGAACTGGTGGAAACAACAGAAGTTTGACCAAAGCTAAGTCCAAAAGTAGACACCAAAAGTCCTGAGTCTGGATTTGAGTGCTGAGAACACACAAACCTCAGAGGAAAGCAGGCAGGGCTTGCCTAGCCCCAGAGCTGCTCCTGTGTCCAAGTCAGTGGAGAAAAATGGGATGTTGTGCTCAAGAAGCCATCCTGCAAGCAATAATGGCAAGAAAAATCAGGTAGCAACTGGAGGTAAGGAGGATGTAACAGCCTAAATTGATCTGCCCCCAGTGTGTCAATGGCAGCATGAGGGCACAGAGAAGATGCCTTTAGTTTAGTTCCATATCTCCTGCAAAGACTGGTATGTTAAAAAGGCAGTGGGTAGAAGCAAAAGAACTGAGGACTAAGTTCACCACTACCCTTTTCACTTCTACAGATAGTCAGGGGTGGGGGTGGGGCGGCAGGATCAAAAAGCAGACCTTGTAGCATAAGCCATTCTGCAGAAGAATTTGGCTTCAGCCTCATTTAGTGGCTGGCGTATGCCCTGTCATCTGAGATTTCCCGTCCTTTATTCATTTTTCTCCTTGTGTCATGAAGGATGTCAGAGACAGCACTCTCCCTTACAAGCTTTATGTCCCAGCCTATCTGGTGACAGCTGGCTCTGTGATTAACTGTGCCCTGTGTGGTGGCTCTTATCCCTGGCTACGATGCACCAAGCAGGTAATGTTAGAAGTCTTATGTTGAAATGGAGTTTAAAAGTCTGTTTAGTTAACCCAGGTTAAGTTCTGCAGTTTCTCTCCGCTTTCTCTGCCTTCCCTCAAGCATAATTGGTCACAGGAATTTGCAGGTTTGGGGGCGGGGGGGTTGAAGCCTTTCTCTTCACAGAGCTGCTGGTGTTAGATAGACCACAGCAGGGACATCTACTGTAGTGTTTAAATAAACTAAACTGTAGAAAAACTGAGTTGCATCTGTACCACCTGCAGCTTTCAGTGTGGGATTTGTGTTCAAGACTATCTGCGCTGGCCCAGGTGAAAAGGCTTCATTTTGGAGCTGGAGTGCAAGTGAGGATCCTGGTCCCCACAGTCACAAGAAGAGCTGGTCCCATCAGCTCTGCGTTGTTCCCTGGCCCATAACAAGTGGTGTGGGGACTTGTCACAGACAGGGTGAGCCTAAGAGAAAAGTCACCTTTGCATCAGGCTGTGCCTGCTGGACCACTGAAACCAGCTGAAGGACAGAAGATGGCCTTTGCCACATCAGCGTGGGACAGCATTAATCCTCCACTTGTCACTAACTCCTTCATAATCCAGAGGGAGGAATAAAATAAGAAACACCCACCTTGTGAAGCAGGCACAAGCTCTTTTGCAGAAAACAGTTCCCCCCTGTGATACAGGGGGGACAGGTGCTAGCACAGCGCAGCGATACCCTGACCTGTCAATTGCTACTATACCCCAAGAAATCAGAAAAGCCCGTATTTTACCCAACCTACTGACCCTTTCCAGTCCTACAACTCATGACCCACCTTGGCTTTGCCACCTAAGTTTCACTTTGGAAACCAACACTCCCCTTCCCACTGTTTCCCTGACCACACACCTCCCTGTTAAAGACCAAACACAGGCTCTTCTTCCAGCTTCTGCAGCCATCCAGAGCCTTTACCAGTGTTTAAAGAAAGCTGGAATTACTTATGGATGGGACACTGGCTCATGGTTGCCTTTGCTGCCAGTTGCTCCATGGCTGTAACTCTACCAGTTTATGCAGCTCTGGTGGGTTTGTACTCAGCTCTTCCAAGGACCTTGCAGAACTACTAGATCCTTCCCAAAATGCAAAGGACCAGACTCAACCAATACTGAGAAATAAAAGAGTTAAGAGAAACAAGCACATAGCCAAGATCAGAAACACAGCCTGCCTAAAGAGGATTGATGATATGTTGCATACCATCAATTTGTCCATTCTTAACCCAACTCTTGGAATACTTTGTTGTCTTTTTTTCCCCTTCCTCACATCTATTACTCTCTCTGGTAATGTCTTCCAATTCCCTCCTTCCACATTTTTCCCCCCAAATGCTTGCAGCCTGCTGAGCAAGGTGAGGAGCAGAGGCCCCTGCTAATTGGAATGGTCATGGAGATAGTTCGTCTCGCAAGAGCAACACCCACAGGGCAGCAGGGATGCCCCGGCCAGTCTGCAGACCCACACCTGTCCTGCATCACAGCTGGGCTGCCCAGACCTGGAACCTAATCCCAGGAGGGCTGGGGAGGGAGGATATTTTATCTTCAGAGCAAGGCAAACAGGATGGGCATTCATTGATCTTGAGAAAGAAACATTAGCCAAGTCAAACACACACCGGGGTCTGAAGCAACAGGATGTCCATGATGTAATGCCTGGATTCACCTTGGTATCTCCTTTTACACTAAGGACAGACTTGGAAAGAAAATTAAGAGATGTGAGCACAAGAAAAAGGAAATTTGCAGAGAGTACTGACCAAATGTCTAAATCAGTGCTGGCTCCCCCCAACAGAAAGTGGGTTCAGACTTAGACCCACGAACCTTCCACCATCTATCCAGTATGTCCACTCAGTCTGGGTCCCCAACTACTACAAGTGTTGCCTTCTACTGCCCTGAGCAAACCAGCCATCCACCAGAACACCTTTGCAGGATGCACCACAAAAAGTTTTTCCTCTTATTGAATCTGTGGTAGTTCCCCTGGTGAGATGGAGATCTGGCTGGAAAAAGAGCCCATGCATCTCCAGCTGCAGCCAGCAGGAGCTGAGACAAAGACACCTTGGCAGGAGATACAAACAGCAGGACACCGACTTCACATTTTGTGATTTTGTGCTAGAATGGATGCAAGGACTCCCGCAGAGAAGCTCCTGCTGGCAAACTTACCTTTATCCAAGGCTATGATACCATATTTTTAGTTATTGGCTCAGACACCCTGACTTCTGGCCAAAGAGCATGTAGGAGGCAAACCAGAAAAGTGGTTGTAACCACCCTCATACTGTCCCTTTCTGGAGCCAGCTGACAGCCATCCCAGACCACTGAGTTCAATCAGAGCAGCACTATGATGACACTGGGACAGTGAGAACAAACAGCTCCAGGCTCAGCCAAAAGGCCATCTATCAGGAGCTGAGAAATTACTTTGCCCTAAAAAATGTACTTTAGATAGATATGGCACAAAATAACCTTTCAACATCAGTCTTGGACCCCAGAGCCTGTATCTCACAACACGTGGTGGCTGGCATACTTGGGCTAAAGAAACTACTGTGATTGCAACACCAGTACGGAAAGGGCTGGTTTGTGAATACTCATGGACAGCTCAATGGTCTCCATTTGGATTACATTGGTCTGCATCTATTTTTGTCACCCATGAAGGTTTACTCTATCGCTACACCTTCACAAAACCAGTTCCTTGGCAAAACAGAAGCTGAAGACCCATCACACCTCCACAAGGCCTAGCTGCCAAGGGGCAAATGAAGAAATCTCCTATGAGCACAGTCAAAAGCAGGGCTCTGAATCCTAGGTTGTGCCAGCTCCCTGGCAGGAGCTCCAGCATTTTGAAATCTCCGGTGCTTCCCAGGTCTAACTGGCACAGATGGTACCAGGAGGAACCATGGTCCTTCCCCTGCAGCCAGTTTTTCTCACCAGAGAAATGGGAAGAGCAGAAACATAATTAAAAAGCATTGGGGAGAACTTAATGGAAAGTCTTCAAAATGGGTGGTGGCTCTGTTTGAGCTGAAAGTCAAAGTTCCGTTTGATCTACTCATTTACCAGAGCTAGTTCAGAGAGCTAACTACTGGCATGGACCTCAAAAGTTTATTTCCTTGCCAGCATTCCCAAGCTTGTATTACCCCCTTTAACAATAACACTATAAAATTAGACCTTTGTTAATGCCAAATTGCACAGTAACTCACAAAAGAGAGCAAACAGACCTAATCTGACCATCCAGGCGTTGATTAAAATTAACACCCCTGAGAACGCTGTAATAGAGATTCAGCACTTCCAGTGCTTGTCATTAGAGACCTGTCTTTTTGTAATGATTTGCCTCATTAAGCCGGGCACGATGGAACTGCTATCCCTGGTCGGATGCTTTCTGACACTCGAAACGGCCGCAAGCGGGAAGCAGCACACATCCCACGGAGGTTTCCCTTTACCCGGCCTGCCTCCAGCTTCTGGTTAAAAACTTCTAGCAATTCCTTTTAATGCCAAAACACAATGCTTTTCAACTGATAGGATATCTGCACATTTCCAATGACAAATTGGTTTAGAGGGCTTTTGCTGGAAGAATACAATCAGTAAGTGGGGGGTCTTCCCATTCCCCACCCTTCCTGAAGAAGCAGTTCAAATTTCCTTTGAAACTTTTAATTCTTTCAGTAAAATATAGTTTGTTTTTAAGCTGAAAGTTTTAGCTGTTTTGGCTGAAGTGGAACGTTGTTACTTCTGGGGCTTTCACAGTTTAATTTTACTCTTTTGAAAAAGTATTATAGAAACTTACTTAAATGGGAGCCTTTATGAGGAAAAGGTCATTAACAGTTTTGGAGAAACTTTTGCTTAATTAAGAATATAACACTGTAACCCTACTCAGATTTACCTTCTCTGTTTATTTTATTTACATGCTGCACCATGGTCCCTAGCAGGAAATTTGAGTCAATCCTAACCTCAGAGATATTAACAGCCCTTTCTTGAACAAGCTACCAGAGATTTGCAATTGTCGGCTTCCACTTAGCAAACATTTGAGTGACAAACCTTTTAAACTGAAAAGTTTTCAAAACTCTCTGTTCAGGATCAATGTCTGGTAAATTAGCCTTATTGCAATTGATTCTGATCATTGCTTGAGTTGGTACTGAAAGCGGAAAGTGTATCTAAGCAGTTATTGAGAAGTATTATTTAAAAAGAAAGAAAAATAAGCAAAAACAGATTTATGGGAGTATATTTGTTGTTTTTTTTTTTTAAAAAAAAACAACCTGAAAGTAGGACCAATTTTCTCTTTGGAGGTCTACAGAAGTTTAAAAAGTGACTCAAAAGATTCCCATCACAGAAACACCTCATAACGATTTTCCTTTTCTGACCAGCTCCAGAAGTCATCCAATCCTAGCAGTACAAAGAAAAGTTTTTTTAAACAAGCGCCTTTGCCCACCTCTGCACCCCAGAGCACACAAAGCCCACTGCTTCCTGGGCTGCCTGAGCAACCACAGGAGTCTGGCTTAGCTTAGTACAGCAGGGAGAGGGGGAAAAAAAAAGGTCTTTCATTTGGTACCTTTGTTTTCCTGCAGTCTGGGAAAAAAGGAAACAACCAACCCCAAAATCAACCTCTCGCTCCAACAGCAGCCAGCCTGACACTTGACTCACAGGCCACAGCAGAGACAGCCCAAGCATAGCACTGGAGAGAAAGAGCCAGGAGTAATTCCTGGTGTTTTCTCTGGGTGCCTGCTGCCGGCCAGCACCCCTCTCTCCTGGGGCACACAGCGGGGCCCTCCTGAGCTTGGGGCGGAGGGGAAGGCTCCAAGGTTTGATGTTCAGGAGGTCTCAAGTTTTCCTTAGCAGGGAAAAGCTCAGTTTAGATTCCCAGCTGAAAGAAATGCCGTCACTATGCCTAGTGAAACCAGCGCTTCTGACCTCTTTCTGACCTCCGTGGCTCCAGAGGGAAGCGAGATATCAAATGCAATTTCTTTCACAATGGCCTGTTTCCACCCAAAATCAAACTCTCCATTAGAAGCCCTGGCATATCATCAGGTCCTGTGGGGACTACAAAGGCTCCTATTCAGATATAGCTCTGAACAGCATCCAAATTTTGGAGGTCTGCAAAGGCTTTAGTGAGGCTCAGCATGCTGCCCTCCTCCCCCTTGACAGCTCCACAGAAGACACCTAAGGGGTCTGAGCAATGGAGAAGGTCCAGTGACTACAACCCACTCCCAGCAGCGCAAAAATGGTTCTTCTGCACTAACGAACACAGACCGGTCAGATCACACACATGGGTGCCCATGAGACCAGCACACATTCACATGAGACCCTCTGCCCCCTTGATGCTCCCCCAGGCTGCCACCCCCCTGGCTGCTCTGCAGAAGGCAAAGGCAAATAACATGCAATAGCTATTTTAAAAATTATTTTACTATCATCAGCATTTGCTCCGAATATTCAATCCCTCACAAACAGATGAGCTTTTATGCAAATCCAGGTCTCCCACAAGAAAATACCCCCACCCAACCTCCTCCAGAACCATCCCTCCCAGAGCCCTTAGACCTCCACAGCTGCCATGAAGTGCTGGTTTTCCCTCCCGTAAGAGCCCAAAAGACACTGATCTAATATGGAAGGTGGGCTGCTGAAAGGGTTTGTAGGCTCCCAAAGTCTGCTCCAGACACAGTGCTGTGAAGGTCCACTGAAAATCCACCCCAGAGTAGGAGGTGCAGGAGTAGAGGCAGACAAGGGGAAAATTACCCTGAGCCAGCTGGGCATCTCAGCCCAGAGGACCCACAAGATGGTCTATGTGATGGCTGCAAAGATCAAACCCAGACACTCTGGCAGGTGGATTTTAGTGAATACAATCACTGGAGGAAACGGGACCATCTGCTGGGCAGAGCTAGATGAGTTGCAGCTGCTCTTGGGATAGCCCATGAATCCCCAAACTCTGTGAAACTCATCAGTTGCGAAAGGCCCAGTCTCCACCGGCGTCACAGCCATGCTTGTACTGATGTGCCCCTGTACCATCCCACAGCACAACAGTAGCTTTTTCCTTTGGACAGCAGGGGCATTAGGCAGAAGCCCCGTGTGCTAATTTCTTTATCTCACACTTCATTTTAACTTTACAGTTATTGTAGAGGTGAGAAGGGCTCTGAGATATCTGTTGCTATCAATTGCCCTGACTGTAACATGGATGACTATGGCTTCATGGTGAAACAGGTGAAGGGGACTGTGCTGTATCTCATCCAGCAGCAATTTTCCCAATATCAGCCTGATTTGCCTCCACTTGTGTCCTCTAACAGCAAAGTGCTTTTTTTTTTTATAACCACACCAGAAAAAATGTTGTGAGACTGAGACTGAAAGCCTCCAGAGCTGGATGAAGTGCCACTGTCTACACTGCAGTGTAAGGGTGTCAGCCAACCTCCCCCACAGCTGACAGCAACCCATCCTGCAACGGCAAGGGTGAAGTTTACTTGTACACCTATATTTTTGCAACGGGCTGCCCAGGGCAGTGGTGGAGTCACCACCCCTGGAGGTATTTAAGAGATGGGCAGACATCGTGCTGAGGGACATGGGCTACTGGTGGGTTTTGTCACTGTTGGGTTGATGGTGAGACTGGATGATCTGAAATGTCCCTTCCAACCTGGACAGTTCTATATTTCTATTCTGTGGCTTACCCAGCAGACATCCACACTGCTGCCACAAAAAGTGCAGTTTTCCCCTCCCCAGCAGTTGCCAATCCCCCTGGGATCAGCACTCACTGATGCACCAGAGCAAGGGAATAAATGTGGAAAACTAAATGCTTGCAGCAGGAGGGATGGGCTTTGGCAGGGTCTGCTGCCAGATCCAGCTCCAGGCTCTGCAGAGGGAGGCAGTGGGTTGGAGGGTGCTGGGAGGAGCAGAGGGGATGGGGCAGAGGCTGTGCCCCTGCCCAAGGGAGGTGCAGGAGGGTGCCAGGATACGTCCAACTGAGGAACCTCATCTTTGTCTTCCCCAAACTGCTCTTCAGTGGAGTTGAGCAGAGGGAAGAAGTCTCCACAGGGCACTTCTTTCTCTCTAGTGAGGGTTTTTCATCTGAGCCTCTTTCCATGTAGAACATCCCACTATCACAAGAAATAGTCTCTTTTTTCTCCCTGAAAATGGTCCTTGAAAGCCCTTGAGACTGCCATTTTTCTGTTCTTTCATTTTGTTCCCTTTCTTTTCCTGCTGGCCCTCTCTCCTGCCCTGTGGACGAGTAATCTGTTCTCACCCTCTACCTTCCCCATTTACCATCTGAAAAAGGGAGAGGGAAGAGGAAAGCAGAAAAAAAAGAATGATTAAAAGCAAATTTGAGGAAACATTGGGACCAGCTTCCTTCTCCTAGTGCTATTCTTCCTGAAGACATTAAATGTTGTTTCTTATCATTACTTTTTCTCTTTGCAAATTAATTTTCAGCCAGCTCTACTTAAGCTTGTTATAGATGTAAGGGGGGAACTAAGGTGAAAAAAAAAACCAATCACACTTTTATTTTTTAAAGTCTTCACTGAATATCCTTTCTCAAAAACAATCCTTACCCTCACAAACAAGCAGTGCTCTGCAATCTTTTAACTCTGCTACACTTCTATGGTTTTTTATTAATGGTTTATTTTTCTGTTTCAGGATTCTCTTTATCTGGGCTCCTGACAGAGGCACAGTTTATCTCACACATATAAGCCCCAACCCACAACCATCCCGCTGACCACAGCCGGGCTCATGTACAAGCAGAAACCTGGCCTTCAAGAGAGCTGCAAATCCTTAAGCAACTAAACTCACCTGCTCCAAGCCAGAGGAAACCTGCCAGATTTATCCTGTTTGATTCTGGCCAGAAGAAACCTCTGTGAGGAGCTTGGAGAGAGGATGGAGGAAAGGGTGGTTTCATGACAGCCTGGGATGCCCAAGATGTTCAGGAAGAGGTTCATGATCTTCTGGGATGCCCAGGGCTGTGCACGGAGCATCAGCCCTCAAGTGCCGCCAGTGCTCTAACCCAGAGCGCTGGAGCATTTGAAATTTCAATTATTTATGTGTTCATGCTGTGGGTTAATGCTGACTGACACTAAAACACTGCCTAGATTTAGCTTCATAAAATTTTTATCCCCGCTATGAACTGCAAGTCTTTCTCCAATTTCATTTAAAGGAAACAGAGTATTGAAAAGCCTACTGAGGAATTCATGAGCAACTAGCTACAACCTCACTTTTCCTCCTAGCCAAATCCTGGGACTTCATTACCATGGCAACATATCATAATTTTAATTCCCTTCCCAATTACTGCTGCACAGAGCCCAATACATCTGCTTGCTTTCCTAGGAGCGCGCCATGCACTTTGCAGTGGGTGTAAGGTGAGGGGCACTTACTTCTTGGGACTCATGATGGATCCAGAAAAAGATGCCATGGCCCTTTTTTGGGGTGAAATAATCAGAAAATTCAGCAAACAGGATCTAGGCAGCATTTCTGTTGCTTTTTGCTTTAGGCATCTCAAACATGCGGGCATACCCCAGTGCAGTGGGAGCCCCTGGAAAGAACAAGTTCAGGGTCTTTTGTGGGGTTTTATGTATTATAGCAAGAAGAAAAGGTAGCTTCCACTGCAATGAGAGGTGGAAAAGGAATAAGGGGTGTTTCTGAAGAAACAGGGTCTTCAGTGATTATGAGACCCTGCTTTGAGGTTTCTCTTCTTTTAGCAATTGTCACACTCAAAGGCATTTATAGGATTATAATCCTTATTTCATCTACTGTAGCAGGTTGCAGGCTCCGGAAGTGCCTTTCTCACTTCATCCACTGTACCTGCACGACAACAGCAGAGTGGCTGAAAACAAAGAAAGCTCACTTCAGTGGACCTTGAGGCTGGACTCTGCGCTGGAGCCCAAAACAGGACCTCAGCCC
This sequence comes from Nycticryphes semicollaris, assembly GCA_013400055.1. Classification (NCBI taxonomy): domain Eukaryota; kingdom Metazoa; phylum Chordata; class Aves; order Charadriiformes; family Rostratulidae; genus Nycticryphes; species Nycticryphes semicollaris. Next base: position 380,945 of record VXBJ01000795.1, read on the forward strand.
GGCAGCAGCACTGTCAAACTGACGATTACCTTAATTATTTATCTAATCCAGATAAAATCAGTTGTTGGAGGCTGAAAAGCCTTGTTCAGAGCCCATCAGGGAGCCTCTTGTGGGGAGTCACCAGCATTTGGTGCTGCTCTGTGTACAGGACATCAGCCGGGGAGCACTGCAGAGGTTCAGACAAGCTGAGTCAGGGTTGAAGACAATCACTCAGAGGTTCTGGTAGAAAATACCTTCTGCAGCTCAGACCTGCCCTATAAACTCACTTAAACTGCATTATATACACACACATATATCTATATCTTATGTGTGCATATAGATATAATGTTTATTACATATATGTATTTATAATGCCCAATTTTGTTGCAGACGACTGGAGAGTCACAACTCATTTAAGCCCAGAGATTCACCTTTCTTTAAGGGCAGAAATGAATGCTACATTGAAAGGAGCAGATTGAAATCTTTGTGGTCACTGTGTTACTATGAGCCAGCCAGCCTTATCCTCCACCTCTAAAGATCCAAGCCTTCCTCTTGCTGAAGGGTTAAAAGTTCTGAACAGAAACCGCAGTGTTTTCCTTCTTTCTCTGAGCTTTTTTATTTAGTTACCCTTTCATTATTGTTTTCCTTCATCTAAAATAAAAGTAATCTCAGTAATTATAATCATAAAATGGATGTGAGCAAAATGAGTACTGTGGGGTTTATAAAATACAAATTTCCCTTTTCTGGGAAATGTGGTCTCTCTAGCACTTAAACCTTTCGAGCTCTGCCCAGGCTCCTAAGGTGGCACGAACCCCACAAGGCTTGTAAGACCCCAAAGAGGAAATCACTTAAATATCCAGCTCTCCTAGGCAGATGCAGAGTTACAAACCAAGAGCTCCAAATTAAGTGCATGCTCCAGCCCTGCATTCAACGGGGATGCTGCCCTACATCGGAGTGGGAATGGATCATCATAAAGTATAAATTAATAAATGTCTAATAGATGAGTTTGCTAACACTGGACAGCACAGAAACATCTTTGGTGGGGGCAAATTGTGCAGCTGAAAAGGAATTTGCTTAGACCTCACTGAGTGCCACCAGGCTGAGTATCCGACCTGCGCTCGTTCACCCACACCTGAGCAGGAATCAGCTCCTCAGGCAGCAAGGGATCCCCTTTGGTTTGGGGTTTATTTCCTTTCCTTTTTTAATTTTTTATTTAAACTATTTTCTGAAAATGACCCAAGAAAAACCTTCCTCGATATTCATTGAGCACTTGCTAGCGAAGTATCACTGATGTGAAAACAAGGAATCTTTCTTAAAGGTTGAAAGTATCCAGATTGCACCAACCTGGTCAAGCCCTCTTTTCTTTTTTGCTATTCCTTTATTTATTTTTTAACTGATAGCTGCTCTCTGCATTTAAGTCAGGCAGAAAGGGGAAATTCCACTTTGGTTTTGGAAAGGAAAATAGCAGGTATTAGCCTGAGATATCACATAATCTCCATTGAAAAATTATTATTTCCAAATTACTAGAAAATCCTCAGCAAGGGGCAGGTTTGGATGTTGGGTCTCCTAGTTCCGGAGAAGCTCCTCACTCACCTCTGCAGGGGCAGGTAAGCACCTCACAGCCTGGCTTTTTGTTGAAAAACTACATTTCTTCTTTCGCGGTCTGTTTGCCACTGTAGCACTGGGGTATGAAATGCATGGGAGATGGCAAAGTTTGCAAATGAGGTATCTTAGGTCTTCTTCTTCTGAAATGGACTGCAGCACATCCCAAAAAATTAATAGTTATTCAGGTGTATGGACCAAAACTTTCTCTATGGATCGTTCCAGAACCATTATTTTGCCCAGAACAATGAATTGAAATTTTTGGAGAAGACTTTGCTTCACAGCTGCTTCTTAGACACTGGTGTCCTCAATGTCAAGAAATAAATTCCCATTATTTTAAATAAACCCTGATCTTTTTGAGAAGTCTCACAGCTTTGGAACTGAAGAACTTCTAACCATAAAATCCAGCATCTCAGCTGCCTGGCGCAGCCTCACCGTGCAACCACCAGTATTTCCCCACGCAAAATTGCAGAGACGTCATGTCATGTGTGATGGACACCATGTGTGCAAGTCTATGACCAGGGGGGGCATCTCTGTAAATCTGTGTCTGAAGCCAGAGCCTGATTTTGGAGGGATCCCTGCAGCTGGAACATCACCAAGGCTTGGAGAAGGAGCTTCTCCCTGTTTTCCTACATTCACGGCAGCTTTAGGTGCAGAAAGGCAGGCTGATGAGAAGTATCCACCATGGGAAGGGTGGTCTAACCTATAGGGCACATTTCCTTCAGTAAAGTGGGGCTGGCTATGCTGGTCCTTCATAGCCTGGCTGTGTGATTTGGGCACACTGCTGAGAGTGGGGATCTTCTTGAGCATCCTCACTAATGCTCAAGATATGAAGATGCAAGCCTGAGCTGTCACCAAAGTCTCGCTGCAGTCGGAGCAGAGAAACAGCCACTGCCAGAAGATGGTATGGTTCATGCTAAAGTAGATGTCCAGGACAGAAGAATTTTCTTCCTACCTTATATACAAAAAGCTGTGATTTAGAGTCTACTACAGACTTCCACCTCAAACAGCAGGTGGGACCAGTCCCACCTTGACTTTATCTGAGCTCATCTGCTGGGAAAACCTGCAGGCTCTCCAACATCAGTGCCTCCACCCTTGCTCTCTGAGTGAGGATCACTGTGGTCTGACGCAGGAAAAGCAGCCTTATTGCAGCTGACAGCAGGGCCCTTGCAGGAAAGCATGGAGCTCTGCAGTAGTGCCAGGACAAAGGTAAACGCAGAGAAGTACCTGAGCCAACCGCTGCAAGCCTGGCTTCCACAGCAGGTTGATGGCTCCTTGCTAAAGGCATCAGGTTTTCTTCCCAGGTTGACCTAAATCCATAGCCAAGTGCAGGACTGACTCCTGCACCCAAACTTGTTTGGACCTTGGTGAAACTCCGGGAAGGCAGATGAACCAACAGCAGCCCCATGCAACAATGTACATTTCTGAGCTAAGTACATTTTGGTTTAATGTGCTGATTTTTTGGCAACATGACAGCAAAGTTAATTAGACCTTCAGTTTTAAAGGATTTGTAATATTATACTCATTTACTGGAGAGCAGTAGGAAATTGTCTGGTTATGAATCTGTTATTTATTGTGCATTAAGGGCACAATCACCTAAAGCAGTCAACAACAAGATATTTTATCCATTTTAGGGAGGTGAGTGTAGAAGCCCACTATCCTGTCCTACCAAGTGACATAAACGTACTCTGATCTCAGAAGCCACCTCCCGACTGCTAAAGAGCTGGGACATAATGGCTACTAAAGAATATAGTTTCCAATTAGGTCATTGGTTTCAAACACAGGGTGTACTAAATTAGTAACATTTGGTGGTAAATTTCTTTGAAGTTCTCATTAATCTTGGTCTTGGATTTGAACTTTTCTTGGCCATGTTCCTTATAGAATTTGGATCCCAGTTATGTCAAAACAACTGATTAGCTCCACAGTTTGAAGGCAAGGGGGGATTAGGTAGGGCGGGTGTTAGATTTCATGAAAGGCCTATTTACCTAGTCGCTTAGCATGACCAAATGGGAGGGCAGCCAGCAAGGCTGACGTGTTGGACAAATTCCAGTGTTCCTGGCTCATTAGAGGTCTCCACAGCAAATGGTAGCCTTGCATTTGTGATAACGGCCACCGTTCAGATTCAGCTGCCTACTGGGTCCAGAAAAGGGCTGAGGACTTTCCTTGACCTATGGTGGCTCATCTGCATAATCACACTGCCCATGTCTTCAGCTCTGGTGAATGTCGCGGAAAGGAAGATGTACTTTCAAGGAAGATTTTTCAGGTGGTGTCTCCTCTTTATGGATGATCCAAAGCAAATTTCCCCCAGAAAATCAATTGAACTCTTTCCATTTATTGCAACACATTCAAAACCAGGGCTTCTGAATAGCTCAGAATCACCAAACCCAGGAACTGTTAAAAACCTCAGTAGGATGCTCTCATATAGCCTCTATCTAAAGAAGCAATAAGTTTAATTAAAGAATTAATGAACCACAGCTCAGAGGAGAAAACACACAGTGAGTCATGGCAGCAGTGAAGCTTGGGAAGTTCTCAATAGGACATGCTACAGTGAGCCAAACCTGTAGAACACTCATGTCCATGGTGCACATCTCCTTCCTGAGGCTCCAATTAGTCAAAGAACAAAGAAACACTCCAGGAGGCCTTCCCTGGAGATCACAGTCCAGCATCAGAGATCCAACAAGAAGAAGACTCAAAAGTTTCATGAAGAAAAGCGTCCTGTCTTACTGAAGCATGATGGAACTGGGAGCAGACTGACAGACAGGCTACTGTCACTCCCTGGGGGACATCTGATCTCGAGCCAAGACAGTGCCAGCCCCAGAGGGCGCAAGGACAGCTTTATTCACAGGCCAGGTGGATGCACATAGGCCTCGTACAGCTTCAAGTCTCTAGTCATCTCCTCCAGTTACTGCTTACTTCCACAGGACCAGAATGGGCAGGAACACCATTTCTGGCTGGTACAGCTGCCTGAGACACAAGCCAACCTTTACAAGGCTGGGCTGCTCCCGGCAGCTCCCTGTGAGCAGTGCTGCTCCTGTTCCTGCTGCACAACAGCCCTGGGAGCAGGAACGACTGCGTCAGTTTGCGGCTGAAATGCATTTGGAAGCAAGCATTTGCTGCAGCAGTAGCAAAGCTTGCTAAGGAGCTCTGAAGACACCACTAGAGAGCTCAGCCACAGTAACATGGTATAAAAATAAGTTAAACTCATCTTTTCCTTGAAATTAAAATACCCAACAACTTGGGATTGTACTTTTGTTGGAGGAAATGATTGGTTCAACTCTTACTTTTTACAAAACTCTTGCTTCCTTTTCTAGACAGTCTGTCCAAATGCTGCATTGGTGATCAGAAAGTCCTCAGAAAGACCAAAATGCAGTGAATGTCTGGGTACCGATTTTGTTCTCACCATCCCTAATGAATACCTTCAACTTCTAGCATCGATTCAACCTCATGGACTTTAGCAGGAACTCATTTAACATAAATAACCCTTGTACATATGCAGAGGTGTTTGTAGGATCATGGCCACACAATTAATATAGAACTAACTTTAATAAAGCCTAATTGGGGTCATTCCTCAACAGTGTGAAAAGTAGCACTGGTACTTATTGGCTGGGGAGGGAGAAATCACAAGTCTGATGAACCACGTGTTACTTTCCACAAGTTGGTGACCTCAGGGTAGGACTTCAGAAATCTCACCTATAAAACTGGAACTACAGAAAATCGAGTTGGCTGCATTTAGATGGAACCATGGAAAATATATTTTTTTTTTTCTTTTTTTCAGCAGCACATTTTGGCTCAGAACCATTTCTTCCAGTTAGGGGCTGGGTAGTGTCCCTCACATAGTGATGTCAAAGCATGGAAAAAAATAAGGAGGAGAAGGAGGAGGAGTAGAAGGGCTATATTCTAAAGAAGGGAAGCTTTTTGTGGTGTCTAACAAAAGTTACACAGGCTAAAAGAGAAGTCTGTTGTGATGCACGGTGTCTTGCCTTCTTCAGAAAAGCAAGGATGTGGGTCTAAGCTGCAGCTGAAGGACAGGTGGCACAGAACCAGTTCTTTACCTGGTGGCTTTGTGGCCATTTTGGTACTGTTTATGAAGTTCTTCTCAAGGGAGCAGAGCTGTTTCTTCCACTCGTCTCTCTAGCTCACAGGACCGTGTCCCCAAAATTGCCCAACCCAGACCTACAAGAGGCTGTGGACTGCCCTAGCACTGCCCACCTTCACCCCAGCACCAGGGTACTTCCCACACCACCAAACCTTCACTAAGTCCAAAAGACCTTGAACTGTCCCCAAGCTGTTGAAGGGGAGGCTAACAGCGACGTGAAAGTTGGATGGTATCTCTGTGCCACAGGGGAAGGGGGAAAAAGGAGAGGTGTCCTTCCCTAGGGTGGACCATGTCCCTCCCAGAACCATGGACTCTGCCAGTGCTTCCAGAGCATGGTTGGACAGAGCAGGCAAGAAATCTGCGTTCTGCGAGAAGGAAGGTGGGAGTTTTCCAGGGTAAAGCATTTCCTCTGGTTTATGTCCAATGAAAAATCATTCGGTGGCCTACAACGGCTTCGCATCTGGCATATCGTGAAACCACTATTTCAGCACAATTTATGGCCTTTTGGGGAAGGGAGAATGTGGTTATTTAGTAACTTCCCTGCTCGCCCTCAGGAAGGTCAGATCCTTTTGTTCCCTGCCAGAACAGTGAAAGCTGTAAACTACAGGAGGGAGAACGTGTTGGGAGCTTGTACTTACAGTGTGGTGCACCTGGACAACCCTGCCAACAGCCATGGGATGCAGGGAGGTCACTTATGGAGCAGCGGCACACTATGGGATTGATGTGTCAGAGCGTGGTCTGTAGCAACACTGCTGGAGGGCAGCTTGTGAGCCGAGTGCTACAACACAAAGTACATGGACTAGATGCATTTTCCTGAGATTTGGATGAAATCTGCCCCTTAAAACCAAGCATTCGGTGGATGGTTGATCCCCATTAATTTCCCCTTACTCGCCTTGTTCTTGTTAGGTGACAAAAAATGGCAAAGCAAGCTTCAGATTTTCTTTCCCACAGCTGCTGGTGCCCCTAAAGCACCTTGTGGTACCCACCTTTGCTCCCAGACGGTGCTACCAGCAGCTCCCTCACATTGCAGGATGCTGCAATGCTTGTATCAGCTTAGGGCATGGTAAAAAAATACCCCAAGCCTAAGGCAGGAATGAGATGAATTTGCCAAAGGAGCTGCCCCTCAAAAATATTTTAAATTTTAAAATAATAAGGATTCTTAAGGGGGAAAAAAGTTAGCAAATTATTTTGATGCTGCCTTGTCTCCCAATTTTTGTGGATATCTATTTTGTGTTATTTTCAGACCCCTCTCATGACGCAGATAGTTCAGCCTCCAGCTGGGAGGAGAAGCCAGCTGAACAGGCAGAAAATTGTTGCTCTAAATTTTCCCACGAACCTCACTTAATTTCCAGCCAGGTGTTTGGGGAATAAAGGTTAAAAAATCCTCAGGGCTCAGAAAATTCACAAGCAAGAGAAAGAAACATCTTCCATTGTTGCTACAGATCTGTTAACATTTAATTCCACAAGAAATCAATACAGCCCAAACTATAAAAACACAAAGGAACAATGGTCCAGGGGATGCAGCTTATCCAGAGATTTTTTTTTTCATCACCCCACCAAGGTATAATACAAACACGTTTCCTCTGCCTCCCTGTTTATTCTGAACAATGTTTGTGCAAGAAGAGCTGAAACTTATCTCCAGTAAGTTTGCAGATGAGAGATAGTGGATGAACAGAGAATCAAGAAAAGCATTTTGAACAGTCCAGGCAAAGCCAACAGAACAGTATTTCCCAGCATCTCCTTCATCTCAGCCTGACAATCAGCACCTTATTATGCACTCCTAACATTCCTCTGCAATTTAAACACCGCGTCAGTAATGGTGTGTGATCTTCAAGGTCAATTTCTGGAGAGCTGTCTTTAGCCCAGTGGTCACTAACTACTTAGGAATAAAAATGACAATTTCACTAAAGCAAATTACATCCTGGAAGAATAATACACTTCAGCAAGTGCAATGGAAATGATTGGATGTGGGAATCCAGCTTGGAATACATTAGCTGTTGTGCGTACAAAGCAGGTTTCTGGGATCCAGAAACATTCCAGTGTAGCCCTTAAAAAAACAGCTTCGCCCCCCCCTCCTTGATTTATCTCCAGGTACATGGAATTCTCATTATGGTCTGTTTAAAAAAGCAATCTCTTGCTATTGTACCTGGATACACCAGCCTATTTAGAGTGTATTTCCTACGAAGTTCTTTACCTTGCAAAAAAGAATTCGTCTCTGCCACAGACAGGAAAATATTACATTCTGCACATAAAAACCGCCTATAACCTATCATGCGATTTCCATTATTTCTTTTCCCATAGTCTTATCTCAAGAGAAATTTTTCTTCCTCCATTCAGCAACCAGCTCTGGTCTGCTTTAGCCAGTAATTGCCTGGGGCGTCACATTAATTCCTGTGATGATTAACCAATGTCACCAAGGCCATACTGTGACATCACAGAATGAGCAGGTTCCTTTGGGGAACAGGTAGATTTATTTATTCAGATTTAACCACTGTTGGCCAAAGCCACAGGGTGTGTATTGGCCAAACCCTCAGGAAGGATCTTTCTCACCTCATAGTGGAATAAAAGACAAACTGAGGCTGGGGAAAAGGGAAAACTTTTGATGATGCATATTCAAGTCAACTTGAAGTGGATAGTTGGAGAAGACGGTGGTCTTACATAGGGTGAAGAGAAGGCCTGGTGGATGGGAGGTGATGGAGGTCCATGGGTTCCCTGGAATGCAGCACCAGGGACTGTGCCACTGTCAGAACCATTCCTGGAGCAGGATGTGCTCCTGGGTGAGCAGCACCCAGGCTCCCGGGGACCTCACACTGGCTGCAGAGAAACTCACTCACCAGCATCTGAGCAGCATTCAGATTCCTGGGACTTGCATTTATTAACGTGCCAATTTGTTGTTTACAATGAAAAGTGTGGGGGAGAAATCTTTCAAATAAGCTTGTAAATAGGATGTTTTTTTCCCCTATTAGAATGACAGCTTTTGTATATTGTGTTCCTTCCAGCTACGGTGCACGCACAGAGAATGTTAGAGCAGCACAATGCCACATGCATGCGGGTTGCTAACTTGGCAAAGAACCCCTCCCAAAAAAAAGTCTAACATCAAGGACAGACCCCTAAACCTGAGCTAGTTACTGTTAACAGTCCTCAGTCTTACAAAACTTTACCCTTCACTCAGCTCTTCTTAGTGTTGAATAGAGTGGAACTTCAAGTCCCCTCAGTGTGCAACAGAGGTGTGCACCTCTGTGGGAACACAATGATGAACTTCAAATTGGCAAAAGGATTTTAGCTGTGCTCTTTTGGAGACTAGTCAGGACTATGGTGTCTACTGGACTGGACTGTCCTTCAGGTACTTGTCTCAAAGTGAGGGCTGGAAGGAAGTAACAGCCCCACCATGAGACCTCACTGGCTTTCAGCAGCAGGAAACCTCTGAGGTTTCTGTCATGTCAAAAAAAAAAAAANAGCCAAAAGTCTCTGCCATTTTTCCAGAAAAAGATATCACCGCCATTGGAAACATCACAACTGCTCCCTCCAAAAACATGTTAGAACTTTATCCAGCCTCACCAGAACTTTACTAGTTACACCTAAAATCACCTCAGGAATGGCAGAGGTGGAGATGAAGAATTCTGGGCACCAATACTGGTTAGAGATGGACCTGCTGGAAAGCACTTCTGAGGAGAAGGATCTGGGGGTCCTGGTAGATAGTAAAGTATCCATGAGCTAGCAATGTGCCCTTGTGGCCAAGAGGGCCAATGGAATCCTGGGCTGCATCAAGAAGAATGCGGCCAATAGGTGGAGGGAGGTCATTCTCCCCCTCTGCTCTGCACTGGGGAGGCCACAACTGGAATACTGCATCCAGCGCTGGGCTCCCCAGTTCAAGAGAGACCAGGAACTACTGGAGAGAGTCCAGAGTAGGGCAACAAAGATGCTGGAGGGATTGCAGCATCTCCCTGATGAGGAAAGGCTGAGAGAGCTGGGACTCTTTATCCTGGAGAAGAGAAGGCTCAGAAGGATCTGAAGGGTGGGTTGAAGGGGAACAGAGCCAGACTCTTCTCAGTGGTTCCCAGTGACAGGACGAGGGGCAACGGGCACAAGCTGGAACACAGGGAGTTCCATTCCAATATGAGGAAAAAATTCTCTGGGGTGAGGGTGTCAGAGCCCTGGTGGAAGAGGGTGTGGAGTTCCCTTCTCTGAAGGCCTTCAAGCCCCACCTGGATGCAGTCCTGAGCGATGTGCTCGGGACAATCCTGCTGTATCAGGGGAGATGGAGTAGATGATCTCTAGAGTTCCCTTCCAACTCTGACAATTCCCTGATTCCATGGTATGGAGGGAAGAAGCTGGGCCTTAAATACAATGTTCTGGTCTACCCTGTCCAAGTGACGTTCATCACTGCCTTGTTGCTGCCAGAGCTGTGCCATTAGGAACTCCAGGAGCTGCTGCTTGCTCACCACAGGATGCCCCAGTGCTCATTTCAGGCTAAGCCACCTTCTTTCCTATCACAATATCACATATCACAAGGGCCACATGCACAGCCACATCTCCCTCTGCTGACACCATTACACACAGTTGCTCATGAGCCTGGTTGTGTCACTGAACTGGGTGTTCTTCACATAGCAATAGATATCTGCACTGTGAGATGCTCAGAACTTGGCTTCAGCCTCCAAGGAGCGAGGTTTCAAAGGTACTCCACAAGCTGCAGGTTGCATTGCTCTACCTCACGCAAGATCATTTTGCCAATAAAGCCTGTGTTTGGCATGTTTGGCAGTTAATTGAGGAGGCAGCTCGGAGCTGGCACACATTACACACCATGCTGCATTTACCGGAAAAATCTTGAAACTTCATGAAACTCCAAGCACTGAACAATAATTGCCAAGACCATGTGTTTGCAACTTGATATCCCTGCCTTGCTTCTCCGAGTGGCTACAAAATTCAAATGAAGTCTTCAAGTCTGCCAACATTTTTTGATCAGAGGTACTACATCAGAGCATACCCCTCTGGTAGGAAAAGCAAGAACAATGCCACCTTTTAAGTAATTTTGGATTAAGTCACTTTATTAATCACCACCTGACCTCTCTTTGACATGACACCCATAGGGATTGGTGGAGGACACTGCCTTGACACACCAACATTGCTGGAGACCAACAGGTTGAGAAGAGGCATCCTTGTTCAGGCAGACCTCAGGAGCAGAGGAGAAATGCTCCGTCTTTCAAAAAACAACAGCAGGAGCCCAGGGCTCTGTCTGTAAGAACTTACTGGTTCTGCAGTGTCATAGAATAATAGATTCATAGAATATTTTGGCTTGGAAGGGACTTTAAAGACCACTCAGTCCAACCCCCTGTCCTGGGCAGGGACACCTCCCACCAGACCAGGTTGCTCCAAGCCCCCTCCAACCTGGCCTTGAACCCCTCCAGGGATGGGGCAGCCACAGCTTCTCTGGGAAACGTGGACCAGGCTCTCACCACCCTCACAGCAAAGAAGTTCTTCCCCAGATCTTATCTTAATCCCCCCTCTTCCTGTTTAAAAATGTTCCCCCTCATCCTATCTTTGTTCTGGCACAGCCTGCTGAATCCAGCCCTGGTGGTTCTCAGATTAATGTCTGGTCCACGCACCCCACCTTCGCTCTGCATCCCCAGCCCTGGCCTCCCTTCTCCTGAAGCTACTCCAGACCTGCAAGGTTATTTGCTCCCATGTCCAGCAAGCAGGAATGCAATGCTTCATATAAAAACATCTCTTTTCTCCTTCAGTTTTTTCCAGAGTGACTAGCAGAGGTCTATATAAGACCTGCTCACCTTTAACAGAGAGACCACCCATGTCCTCCTAGCAGGGCAGAGGAGCATTGAGGCACCTGATGGATATCTGGGAGAAGTACAGCAAACACCAGTGGCAATAACCACAGTGAATGAGAGACAGGGGGGCTCACAGGATGTGCTATGGTTACTAGTACCTGTGGTCATCCTCTGCCAGGCCAAATGCCACTCAAATCCAATGCCAAGTGTTTCCTATTGACTGACCTTAAACCTCGAGGGACAACTGACCAGCAGGAAACACATGGTTCAAGCATGTCACAATGATTTAGACTGTTTTAAAATGTCCCTAAATCTTTGCGTATTGGCCAATTTTATGGTGTCAACTGTCCCAACACTTTGAAAGATTTGAACATCCCAAGGCTGGGAACAGGACCGGTTTGACAAAGGCTCACAGGCATGAGATTAAAACCTAAAACATTAAGAGCCTTCTGGGGTTTGGGTTTTCCCCCGCTTCCTCTCTTGCTGGAATCAGGAAGTGCAAAGAAGCAACTGTGAAAATAAAACTTAGTTTCTTTTCAGAAAGTTACTTGAACTTTCTGAACCTTATGTTTCACTCCCATTTAGGGCAAAGATCCAACACTGTTATTCCTGTACTTAAACCAGATTCAGTCATCCTTAGTAATTAAGGGCACTAGATCAAAAATTAAATTTATTGTACCAATAACACAACCACAATGGATCTTCATAAAATTTAACCACATGGAGAAGTGGGCTGCCTGAGATCTGCCATTCAAGCAGGCTTGATTGCATTTATATATGGAATCATGAAAAATAAATTAAGAATGGGGATGACCCTTTATCTACCTAGAGGCCCAGGAAAGATGTTTGCCTCTGATATAGTTTGAAAATTAGCATTTTATAGGGCCTGGGATGCTGCCTGACACACAAAATACTTTAAAATTCTGTAAATAATGTAAGTAAATTAACAAGAGATAGTGACTGTAATGAATAAAACATAAGTTAAGTACTTTTCTCTTTCCTCTGAAGCCTAGAAGAAAAAAGTGACTAGATTCAGCTCTTTGGGGGGAAAATATTGCAAGTACTTATAGTGTTGGTAAGAGAATACACAGATAATTTAGAGAAACACTGAGAAGTCAGTCTGAAGAATCTACAATTTAACAATAAGAAAAGCCAGGCTTTTGTGGCAAAGCCAAGTCCCTTGGGTTGAGTTTTAGCCTTGCCTGGGGCAATCCAACACCTACCAAGCGCTCACCCCTTCTCCACCCCACTGGGCTCCTTAAGGGAGGTTGCTCCTAGGGAGGCTAAGCACAGTTTCAGAGGGCTTCTTCCTTTCAGCATGGGCTGCTGAGACTCACCACAAAGTCTTCTGCTCTCTCCGAAGCAAGTCAGAGCTCAGAGAGCCAAGGAAGAACAGGGAAATCCAAGTTCAGCGCTTCTTGCTCAGCTGTAAGGGATGTGAGTGTAGCAGATGTGCTTCAAGCTAAAGACCATGGCCATCAGCAGCCCCAAAACACTTCCCACATTAGCACAGGGCTCTCTCTGCTTCACCACTGGAGAGCTCAGACATACCTGAGCAGTCCTAGCATGGCTCTGTCAGCAAGATAGCACGTGTCATCATGTAGAATTATCTGGGGACGGAGGTGAGCCTTGACCTCTCTTAGCATTGACTGATGCACAGATGGGGTTGCCCACTTGCTTGCGCAGCCCCCTACCACCATGAGGATTTGATATGACTTTGGACAGGAAAATTAGTTGCCTAGCCATGGAAAAAAAAAGCACATGTCCCAAAGAAAAGCCATGAGGTCAAATGCATTACAGCTGGCGAGGTGTTTGGTTGATACCACCTTTATTTTTACATTTCCAGACTGGATGTGGCTGCGAAGCCCTAACCTGACATCCCTGACTGAGGCAGAGCAGGAATCATGCAGCAGCATGCCGGCTCGGAGGTGCAAGCCTTATCAGATGGGCTGGAAATATGACAGCAAGAGCCTCTCCCAGGATGTTTTGGCTTCTGATCCGAGATGAACACCTGGAAGCCAAGAGGAGCCTGGAACAGATTAAATGAATTGGCCAGATTTCCTCATCTTGTTAACATGCTGCAGGGTTCGTTTGTGTTTTGGGCATGGATTCAGAATGGTTCTTTATTTGATTCAAACCAGATAGCCCATCACAAATCCAAAAACTCCTGCTCATATCAGCATCACCCAGATACTGTCCCTGCAGGAAAAGGTCTTTGTGACAAGAACTTCTCTGACAAAATCAATCAGCACGCACACAGACTAGGGTTTTGCTGCAGATAAAAGCTAGCAGAATATTCCACATTGTCTCTTCTTTTCCAACTTTCATCCTCTTTTCTCATTCCTCCACTTCCAATTTCACTGCCCCAGATCACAGGAAGATTCAAACCACAGCAGCTTTCAAACCCTGCATCAGGAAGTTCAGCAGCAACATCAACAAGGACACAGCCACAGCACGTATGATTTCTGGGCCACAACTAGTGCACAGTGTCCCACCACCACAGACAACAGCTTCTATTAGTTTTCCTCCTGAACAGCAACTTTATTTTCTCATATTTATGGAAGTGACTCAGGTCCTGCATTGATCATATTTCTGCAGCTACCTCATGCCTTCAGGTGTGTAGCAAGGTCAAGTATGCCCAGATGACACCAGCGAGGATGCACACTCACTGCCATAGCACTCTCCTCTGACCCACCAGTCCCATTTCACCCAGCACTCACAAAAGCCTTCTCTCAGTGAATATGATACCCCTCAGATACAAATCAATTCAAATTTAGTTGGGTGGCAGTATTCAACCAAAAAAAGCATAACTTGGGTGAGAACCCAGCCAGCAACATCACAGGCATGAGAACAGTTCCCTCCCTATACTCATAGACCAAGGGGTTTCATTGCCAAGGAAGCCCCAGCCTGACTGCTTGCGTTTGCAGGTAGCAAATAAGAGCCAAGTACTTCAAAAGAAAGGCAGCATCTTCCCTTGCCCCTGCTCCTGCCAAGGACCCATCATCTCATCGACCATTTCCCCATGGTTCATGCTGACAGTATGAAAACATGCTCCATGCAGGCATTAAACTGCTAACATAAACCACCAAATCAAGAAGATAGAAGAATTTTATCAAGAACCTGCTGGGTCTGCCTATGCATAAGGCCCTCTGGCAAGTGTATAAATCGTTGAGTTAAACCACGTGGAGGGGACCATACGTCCCTGCTGCTGGAAGAGAGCTTCGCTCACAGGCAGGGGAAATAGTCCTGAGCCTGTGCTTCCAGGGAAGCATTGCTAGTGCCCTCTCAAGTCCCTGCACAGCCAGATTGAAGCAGGAAAAATATGGGTTCCACCCCAAACTCTGTCATTTATTTGTTTTATGATCATTAGCAAGATACAGCCTCATTTTTGCCTCAGTTTCCCTGATTTATAGCAGAAGTGGGCCTAGCCAACTTCTGAAAATTGGTTTAATATTCATGGGGGAAAAAAACAACCACCAAGCAAAAAAAACCACCACCACCAAAACTGAGCAAAGGTCTTACAGGCTCATCAGTATGAGGAAACAACTATTTTTTTTTCCTTTGCAAGAGTAGAACTTTATGATTAAGACATTATTTCATGGGTACAGGCACTCATAGCTGCTAACGGGAACCACACAAGAAGTGCAGGTTATTGGAACACTTTGGGTCAAAGCAGCCACTCTTCCAGGGATTTTCTCTCAGAGGATACCAAGTTTTAAAGCTCATTGTTTTACAAGCAGGCAGGATGGGTTTGTTGTTGTTAAAACCACGTTCCACCGATAACTGCCCAAACCCAAGCATTTTCTACTGCCCTTCCTCTGCTGTCATAGACCAACACTATCAATTCAGATCTACCTTTATTTAAATGTTATTGAGAGCCAGGGAGAAAGTTTTGTCTGGATCAGAATTCCTGTCTAACAACTTTTTGGAAAGAGAAGTGCTATTTTTGTCAGATTAGGACAGCTGGCTTTCCATAGTAATGACACTGTGTTCAGGAGGGGACCAGTACCCAGGGAAGCCCCTGTCTTGCTCAAGGGGCTTTCCTGGAACATACACGTAGGGGTGGGTTGCTGGGCCAGTGCTATAGGGGAAGTTGCAATTAAATCTAAGTCAGCTCTGGATACTTGGCCAACTCAGCACTAGGTGTTCACACCAATAAAGATTAAATCTCAGGAAGCACTTCTTTGGTGTGAGGGTGGTGAGAGCCTGGCCCACGTTGCCCAGAGAAGCTGAGGCTGCCCCATCTCTGGAGGGGTTCAAGGCGAGGCTGGATGGGGCTTGGAGCAACCTGTTCTGGTGGAAGGTGTCCCTGCCCAGGGCAGGGGGTGGCACTGGATGGTCTTTAAGGTCTCTTCCAACCCAAACCATTCCATGATTCTATGGTACTGAAGCTCTAAGGGAAGCAGAGCAGGAGAGGGCTGCTCAGCAAAGTGTTCAGCAATTTGCTATTCTAGCGGCACAACCAACCTGATTTACACCAGGAGCTGCTCCTGGAGGAGACCTCAACTTCAGACACATCTGTGAAGTGTCCGACGCTGCCAAAGGAACTGCAGGAACTGTGCTGCAAGGCCCAAAGCACAACATGGTGCATGGGAGAGAATTAATCAGTCTGCTCTGAAGAAGAAATTCTGTTTGCAAGGGAAAGAAACGGCTTTGCCTGCATGATGAAAAATTTAAGAACCCCTGGCCTGGCAGTTTTCTCCTGGGGAGAGTTAAAGCAGCAACTTGAAGAGAAAGACAGACCTTTCCCTTTACATATAAGCTGCAGAGTTGCTGCACCATCTCAGTGAGTTGCCTTAACAAATTGCCCTCCTTGCTCACCTCAAATCCAGGGGGATGTTCATCCCTTTCTCTCTCTGGAAGGGAAATAACTAAAAGAGGAAGAAATCTTGTCTTTTTAGTTAATATTTTGCTGAGACTGAACTCTCAGAGCTTCACCACCCCAGGAACTTTGGTCCTGGCATCCTTCCCTGTAAACCAGCTAACCCCCTGAGCAGGGAGTCATAGAAAAGAGAAGCAGCTCCTTTTCTTTGGGATTTCACCACTTTCCCAGGTCAGAGGAGATGGGATGGGACCATCACCCTCCTCGAACTTCAGTTCCCCCAGGGGTGACATTATCTGAGTGGAGGCTGGTGCTGGGAACAACAGGAGCAGTGCCCCCAGGGGCTCTGTTCTCCTGTGCTGCCTGTCCCTCCTCAGCTGGAGACCCTGCTGCTTTCCCCACACCCTTGGGGACAGGGACAAGGCCAGGGTCCATGAGGGTCCCCAGAGACCCCTGGCCCTACTCCACAAACCCCCATGGCTAAAATCCCCAGCAAACAGATATCAGGGCGGGCCACAGCGCCTGGGGAACAATCGTGGCTTTATACAAACATCTGCACCTCTGCTCAGATCACCCATCGGGCCAAACAAAAACAAAAAGGTACAAGCATTCCGTTTTCTTCTTTTATTACCCAACTTAAAACAAAAACCAAACCCAAAACACTGGTCAGCCACAGGATTCCTGTTTTTGTAGAGACTATCCTGCCCGCTATTGCTCCACAAGGACATTGTTAATGCCATTTACAGCTCAGCTAATAACCCAGCCTCTGCCGCCCTGTGGGCGAGGGCGATGGAGGAGTCATTACAAAGGTGATCCCAGCAAAACTCAGTTCTGCCTGGCCACACGCTGGCAAGGCCAAAGCGGCAGTCGCTCGGCATCCTGGCTGTAAAATCAAATTAAATTAAAGATCCCACTTCACCGAGGGCCTAATACTAATTTGTGTAACATTTCCATTAAACAATGCTGCTTACAGAAAACACACACTACAGCACTTTGACGATTTAACAGGGAACATTCCAATAGGAAGCATTATTAGATTTTCCTATTAAGCTGCTCAGGGCACACACTCGCTTAATAGACGTTAATTACATTAGCGAGGCTGCAAATTCAGTCCTGGCAGAATTTAAGTGACTTTTGCAAAATTGACTCAGTCCTGGAATTTCTGTAGGGACAAAATGTAAAAAAAGAAAACCCACAACAGATAGAAAATTGGAACAAAGCCACCATGTCACCACTTTTTCAGCTGTGGCTTTAAAATGCTTCACTGTACTAGCATATTTTACTTTCACATTTGCAGAGTGGAATTTTCACTAATTTCCCAGCTCAGCAAAGTAATTGGAGACAGCTCATGATATTTGATTAATGGATTTATTTTTTTTCTTGCCAGTTGAAAGAATGGCCGAAACAGCAAAAAGGTTGAGTATTTCAGTTCAATGTTTTCTGTGCAGCCACTAAAAGTATTTCATATTTCTTCAGCACGTGCTTTTGTCCTATTCTGTTCAATGGGGATTTAAATACACACTTTGAGTTAACAAGGCATATAACGATTAGCCTAAATCAAGATCTAATTACAGAAGATTGTTGACAAATGATTTCAGACAACAGGTAAATGCAAGCCAAACAGTATTTCGCTTGCACCCAACAGAATTACTCTTTTTGAGATAATTAGCTTTGGCCTGGATGTATCATACCTAACATTCGGGTCTATGTTCCACAGAGAGCTAACCTCAGCCACATTTTGGAAGCATCCCCAGTTTTCTGCTGACTTCTGAGGGAACCTAAGTATAGATTTAGGACTCCACAACTATATAAAATTGCTGCTGGCTCAGTCCTTGATATTTTGGAGGTACAATTGCTCTTCACTTGTGCTGTCCACCCTAACACTTTACCTCTGTTTCACTAGTAAAAGGCCTTCAAAAGCTCTGTAGCAGCTTAAGAGTTATTCCTATTTGCAGGGAAAGGAACTGTAAGCTGTTTCTTGAGGGCAGAGGCAGGACCGGCAAAGAAGGTGCTCCCCAGGCCCCCAGCCCTGCCAGATGGGGGGCCATGGGAACCTCTCAGGCTTTGCGTCTGCTCCCAGCTCAGGGGGTTGTACAGAAACCACAGCCCATGGTCCAGGCAGATGGGACCCAGGAAGGTTTTCTGACGTTGTCTCCTTGTATGTGCAAACACAGGAAGGGTACTTATATATGATGCATTCTCCTGAATCTTAATTAGGCATACTCTACTATAAATTCAATAATGAGCTGATGACTCAGAGCCCTGAAACAGCCTTTCTGTTCATTTAAATGTTTCATTATTACAAATACTGAACACAGTAGGCACTTTAAAACATATCCAAAACCTTTTCCTCATCCCTTCCCTTACTCTGAGCTTATATTATTTCTAACAGATGTGTTTCATTAGCAATTAAGATAAAGAAGACTTGTAGATAAGTGGGAGGTTATGGAGTTCAGCATAGGACAGTAACGGACCCACCTGAGCCATATTTGTTATTGCTGTGCTGGAGGAACATGGCTCTGTTCCCCCCAGGCTTCAGTGCTGTCACTCCTGGCTGCTGGGCTATAACATCGGTGGAATTTTATCAGCCTCCAGAGGAGGAAATCAACCCTGAAGTTCCTATTAATTTCCATTTCTGTAGTGCTTGGGAGATGAAGCATGGCTCTCGCAAAGGACTCTCTGGTGCTGGGTTGATGTTTCTCGTCAAGGTGACACAGCACGTGACAGTTTTCCTCCAAAATCTACCACACTGTGGGTGAGCATCATAAAAGAGTGTTCGCATTCCCTCTTAGACAGGTGAGCTTCCATAGCTCATCACTTTGAATTAAATGTAGCATAGGTAGACCTATTGGCCTGATTCACCACCATGGACAGATGGGGCACCTGGACATGCCCTACTCCTCCTCTCATCGGTTTGACAAAACAAAGACCTGTACTTTCCCCAGATGTCCATCTCTAAGGTTCAGAACTTCCAGGGAGAGCCGCCTGTCCCAGCACCCAGGAGAGACCAGCTCTCCCAAGACTCTCTCCATCCCAGTATACTCATGGGCTCTAACCCAAGTCTTCCAAGGTATGAAATGTCTCATTTTGACCTCTTCCAACAAGAAACCATCAGGGATAAACACCTGAGGAGGAATTTGATGCCTAGGGACTGCTCTCCGACTGCCCTGCCACTTTGCTGCAGGATGACCCCATGTCTACAGAGGATGGTCTCTTCATAGTGCTAAGCCCCTTAGGGGCTGCAGAGACGGGACCAGGTGGGTTTCAAGGAGCTGGTAAAGGTAGAAAGCCACAGAGAAGAGGAAGGTATTTAATCATGGCAGGAATGGGCAGAACCTGGGTTTCAGGGAGGTTTGGGTAAATCTCTGCTCTGTCCCTTGGAGTTTGTCCTGACCCTTCACACCAACAGTGGGCAAAAGGCTCTGGCTCTGTTTCCACCCCCTCGGGGCAGGTATGTGTCTGGTCTGCACCTTTGCCACCAGAGAGGAACAACTATTTCCCCTCAATCAACTGAGGAGGCAGAAAGAAGAAACTGCTTGTCTCCACATAAGATTTCTGACAGCTTTTAAGCAGACAGACATGAACTGAAAGCCACCCATTAGCAACCTGTCTCCCAGGCAATCCCTCATGTTCTGTCATTTTGGCTAAAGCGTCATTTAGACTAATTGGCCTTTTTCAGAGGCCAAACACTTCTTATGAACCCTCGCTTTAAACTACACTGAGACAATGACATCTCCAGCATGAAGTTGTTCAGGTTCAAACCACCTAATTAAGTAAAAGATAACATCAACACAACTTCTGCTCCACTCTAGAAGCTGTCAACACACAGAACTACCTTTTTTTTTTTTTTTTTTTTGCAGGTTTTATCATGAAATCCATTATATTTGGCCTTTCTCAAGACCCTGGCACAAGGATGTGCAGTATTACATATGCAACTCTCCTCTTTAACTCTATTTCGAGCATTAATGCTTGCAAGAAAACAAAACAAAACAAAACAAAAAAACTCTAGGAATCATGACCTGAGTGTAATTGAGGCCTCAGAAGTAGAAGCTAATTCAAAGCAGAACAGGACACACACACACACCTCCCCCGCCATCATGCCCTCATTTCCAACAGCATAGCTAGACTCAGAGTAACTTAAGGTATTACCCAGCTTGCTCACTGTCAGGAACAAGGCTCTGGCTGCAGCTGAGCCACTGAAAACAGCCCCAAACCTCCATCCTCACACATCCCACCCTGTACTGTGACAGACCAAGAAACTGAGCTTAGCTGGACAAGACCACCTCCTTTCTTCACAAAGCCAAAGCTTTGCTCCAAAGAGGTTGGATAAACGTAACTATGCCAGGTGTTTTATCCATTGTCCCCAAACCAAGTGTCATGCAGGAAACACACAGCCTCAGGCAAGCTGCAGTGCCAGCAAGCCAAGGAGTGAAAAGGGAAGATAACCAGATAGGAAAAAAGGGATTTCTAGGCTGAGCACAGTGGATGC
The DNA here is from genome assembly GCA_013400055.1 of Nycticryphes semicollaris. NCBI lineage: Eukaryota > Metazoa > Chordata > Aves > Charadriiformes > Rostratulidae > Nycticryphes > Nycticryphes semicollaris. Next base: position 401,713 of record VXBJ01000795.1, read on the forward strand.
TGTCTTTCTGGCAAGTTTTCCCACATAGCCTCCTGCAGTAGGAGGGAAATATTGGTTTGGAGTTGCTGGTGGCACCAGGGAAGGTAGAGGGCAGATGCAGAAAGGAAGAGCACTTTGGAGTGCAGCAAAGTGCTCTGCTCAGCCCAGAGGAAGCCCCTAGCCAGTGCCACCAGTGGGCAGGGAAGGGGAAATCTAGCCTGAAAAGGGATGTTTTGTTTGGGGCAGCAGATTTGTTTCCCTGTTCAGCTTCAACCCAGACGCTGGTTTTCACATTGCAAGATGCATTCTGCTCTGCTCACAGCGTACACAGAACAGGGACCTTGGACTGAGAGCTACAGGCCTCCTTCAGGGGGAAATTCCATAGCTTTAAGGGTGCTGAAGGCACATTGGATTCTACTTTTAGGAATCGGGGGGTGAAAACTGAAAAAACTGCTTCTTCACCTCAAGAAAGATCTTTGCATCTATTCATATCTGTGCCCTAGGTAGGAAAATCTAGTTCTCCAAGCCCAGAACTCTGTGGATGGGGCAGATTCAGAGCCCACATCTGGTTATCCTACCAGCTGCTCTCCCCTCACTCCACCAAAGCCCTGCTGACATCAGCCAGCACCATCTGAAACTGCTTTATCACTGTGAAAACACACCTCTGCTTTCCCTTGTATTAAAACCCTTCTGAAATCTGCTACACCGTTGGCTCCTTCCCGGGAACAGCACCGATTGACATTTGTTTGGGTGTTTATGCTGTTTGCTTGCCAAGAAGTGACGCTGGTCCCTTTCTGCCATTCACCACCCCATAAAAGCTTTGGAGTATATTGTAACCTGTGGGAACAACCTCCAGACAGAAGCTGTTGCTAGTCCACGAGCAGCACACACCCACCCACTGCATTTTGTCAGTGGGGCCAGGATTTCAAGAGGATGATTCCTGGGAGGTCAGTGAGTGTCATTGCCTCTGCTTGCAGGCAGCAGGGAAGAGCAAGCCCCCACACTCCCTGTACCAGCACACGACTCCCATCAGCATTTTGCCATCCATAGGCTTATTTTCATCCAAGAGCTGAACTCGGCTGACCTCACTTGGCTGATGAGATCACAGCCCAGAGAGGTATGGCTGCAGGCCAGGGAGAAAACAGATGTCTGCCATAGACACCACTCATTGAGACTTTATTCCCATTTATTATTTTATTTAATACATGCTCTAGGTCAATTAGGGCTCTGTTGTTGTGAGCTCTGCACTAACACTTTTATAAACAAGGTCTGTCTAAGAATAACTGGAGGATATCCCCTGCCAGGGGACGTGATAACTCTCAGTGGTTTGTTGCAAGAGGAAGATTGTGTCAGTGATGCTGGGTTGGTTTTTTTTTTTTTTTTACTCCCTCCTGGTTTTTTTTCTGTGTTTAAGAAGTTTCTTAACACTTCACAAGTTCTTTGGACCAGCAGCTCAGGTCCTTCTCCAGCCCAATGGCATCCTCACTGGGGCAGACTTTACCAGGAATTTAGTGCAAATCAAGTCTTCAGGATCAAGAGAAGTTGACAAATCAATTAAGTGCCTAAGTACTAGTGTTCCTGGCCCAGCACACAGTTATTTCAAACTGAGACAGCCACGGGACACTTCAAATGTTTTGCTTCAGAAAAGCCACTGTTTTAGCCCAGCCTTGCCACCTGTATGCTGAGGACTTCACAAACAAGTTTTCTTCAATTACAATTGAGAGAGATGGGAGGAAACTATCAAGAAGAGATAAGGAAAGAACGATTGCACCCTTTAACATCAAAAAAAGCACTTGACAGAAGGGTGCAAAGATTGATCATGTGAATATAAAAGTAATTGTGGGCACAAAGGGAAAGAAAAAAATAAGTCACCCCATGGGGATAGGGAAGACCACTGCCATTGTTAAGTTTGGAACCAGGGATGGAGACTAAATTCTCCTGAAAAGACAAGGGGCAGAGGGGAGAGAAGACATTTAAAAAAAAAAGATGTTGCTATGGCTGTGGTCTTCTGACAAAGAGAAATGATTACTCATGTACATACAACCAGAGTTATTGCTGTGTTGCTGCAGGCAAAAGCCCTCTTATCCATTTTATCAGATCTGCCTCAAGACTAGAGATCAGCCCCATGGTTGTTTTGGTCCCGATTCACCTCAGTCCCTTGGAATGCCTAAATCAGGGCTGTAATTGACCTGGGTCCCCTCTACCCTCACTAACCAGAGCAAGCCACCTGGACTCATCTACACCAATTTAGTTTATTGGGGATCTCAGGGCTTGGTGTCGGTGAGCGTTTTGTTTTCCTTGTGACCCAGGTCAGTACAGGAACATATCCAACCCAAACAGAGTACTATCTTCCCAACAACCCTCAATGGAAAATAAAGATGTGTCCCAGACCCCTTTCCTGCATTGCAGGAGTGAGGACCAGGGAGCCGCCAGCAGGTTATTAACAAGTGACATTTTCCTTTATCCAGTGATAATTGATGATCAGACCATTAGAACAGAGATAAATGTCATAGGGTCACAGAAGACAGTCTAGAAGAGACCTCAAGGTCATCTAAATCCATCCAAACACCGCACAAAAGGCTCATTTCGGACAGGTATTTGACCCCTTCAAAATAAGAGGGACGTTTCTGACTGATATTTTAAGCAAAGATTTTCTTTTGCTGTCTACAAATTACTTCATTCATTTCTCTCATATACAAAAAGTCTCTAAAGTTGATTTTTTTTTCAGATATTTTCAGAACAGAAGCAAACTCTTTTGATTGAGAGAGGCACTTTTGAACCTCCAGATGGTTTGTAGCAAAAGAATTCATCTTGGGGCAACCAAAACTCCATGGGGTTACCCTTTTCTTGTTTTTCAATGCTGTGATCTTCCAAGAACTTCAAGCTGTTTTCATTAAAAAGAAGTTTAGAATTGCCAGTAATAAAAGAAATAATTCCTATTTGCACCGATTTAAGGATCATTCATTTAGGACCAAGGACATGGGTTGGTTTGGGGACATAGTGTGGCACAATGCCCAGGTCTGCCAACAGTGAAGCAGTAAGGATGTTGGAGGGAATTTTTTCAGAAGAGTTTTGGTGCAAAATAACTATTTTAAGCACTTGTTTCTGCCTCAGCTCATGCCTGTGTGGAGCCAGGAAGCAGGTAAGCCTGTTGGCAGGGAGGGAAGAGAGGACTAATGGGCCTTCATTAAGTACTTTGCCGAACTTGACTGAGAGGTGCCACCTAAGCATGTTGCTGTGAGAAGATGGATGTGAAAGTGTAACGCAGTGTTTCCCTCCCATAATTACAATTTCATCATGTAATAATAATAAGTAGTGATTAATTGTGACCCTTCACCGCTGCAGGATGTTGGTCATTAGGAAGAACTGATCGATCACGGGAGCTGCCACTTGGCCACGCAGAGCCCTTCTACTGCCTTTTAGAAGGGGAATGAAAGTCTCTCTAAATAAATAAAACTTTAAAAGATCCCAGATCACTATCAGGAGACTCTTAGGCCCTTCCTGCCCTGACTGTGTCAGTCAGCAGAGTTGGAGATTGCTAGAGAGCTGCCTCAAAAGGCATCTTTTGGGTGCTGTAAGCCTACAGAGATCCTTCCTCACCATAGTCATCCACCAGGTGAGGAGACACTGAGGTAAAGGACAGGGACAGTTCTAGCACAGGGACAGAGTTTCTGTTCTCTGATCCCCCAGGGGAGCAAAGGTCCGGTCCTCAGATAGGATTTGTTCTGCTTTAATGCTGTAAACAGGAACAGTGGGCTGAGGGCCAAGAATCCACTTCAGACTGTAAGCTCTGCCACAGGTTTCCTGCACATCCCTGGGCAAATCACCTCACCCTTTGCAGCTGGACTGCAGGGATGAAATTTCTTGCCTGAATGGCACAGACTTCAGGGACAAGGACTTTTGCCCGAGGATGCTGCCCTTCCATCCCAGCTGAGGCTGTATGTGGCCAAAGACCTCTTGGGACCCTCCTGTAACAGCCACAAGGGACATCATGCTCCAGGCTGTATCCCTTTCTGTTCTCCTGAGAAATCCAGCAGCTTCCCAGGTGACTTTAGGCAACGCTTGATGACAGCACATTAATAAACAGGGAGACCTGCTGTGTGACAGGGATACAGCACCCGCACTCTGCCAGCATCTGCCAGAAGTGTTGTCAAGCAACTAACTGCCTGTAATTGAGCTCTCAGAAGTATCTGCCCTGAGGTGAGCCGCAGAGAAATTTTACAAATGAAGATAATAGATGTTTATGTCACACACACGCAACGAGAAGCAGCAAGCTATGATCACTCACTTGATAAATCCACCTCCAGCAGCAGCTACAACAGCTTCATCTGCAGATGAATTAGGGTCTCTCTGGCAGCACTCAATGTCTCAGCAAGCAGAGCAAGCCCTGCATTGAGCCATGCCTGGAGCAGGTCATGGTAACCCATGTAACACTACCTTTACCCCACAAATACTCATAAATTTCTGCAGACTTCCAGACATGTTTCATTATCTGCAGGCATTCACCAGAACATCTGGAGAAACAGGGCCAGCCACATTGCTGATGTTAATCAGTTCAACTCCCTTGAAGTCTACACAGCTACGCCAACTGGCCCTTGCCAAGAATTAGTCAATCCTTTCTAACCTATAAGCTCTTCCTGAACTTACTGTTTGTTCTTGGGACGCATCGTTCATTGTGTTTAAATAGAGGAGTGAAGGTGGTGAACAGCAGAAGAGATGCACACGCATCCAGCTGTAGTACCCCAGCACTGCACCAGAATCCACAATGTCATCAGGGTAGGTGAGGGCAGAACCAGGAGCTCTGTTTCAGAACGGAAACAAGACAGAGGCACACACGCAGGGTAGGAAGTTGAGAAAAAAAAACAAAAAACACCCAAAATACACAGGCCAAAAAAACCCAACCCAACCAAGCAATCCAGGAACACAAACCAAGCCTCCCAAAACACAGGATTTTATTTCCACTCCTTAGACGACCTCTTAACAGGGTTATGGACCTGTGAAGAACCAGAGAACCTGCTCAAGTACCCAGGGCTTAAATGTTTGAGGTAACATTTTCAAAAATAATTGGTGCTGAAGCCAGAGCCCAGTTAGGTATCTCACTGGCAGCAGTGCCAGTGCAAGCAAATTGCTTTCCTATTTTGAAGGTAGAGGCCATAGGAACCTAGTCCTCATCAACTTTCCATAGGAAAAGGAATGCCAGGAGTCCAAGTTGTTTTTGAAAGTGGGATTGTACAGAATTGGAAAAACACCTTATTACAAGTCTTTTAGAGTCCCTGTGAAATGCCAAGAAACACCCAGAAGATCCAAATCTCCCACCATTAGCCTTCTTTGAGAAGGGCAGAAAGTGAAGTTGAGCCCCTGAAGTTTAGCTATTGTTAAAACTTTTTAAATGTGGAGGTCTGCAATGACCTCTTGGTTTGCTCATCTGTGCAAACCCAAACAGGGGTTAGTGGCTTCATGTGAGCACGAGGGTTAATCCCTTTCACTGGTGACTACTCATGGGCTCTGCTACAAACGGCCACACAGACACTCAGTGAGAGTTTCACATGTCCTCTTCCATGGGTAGTCTGGTCCTCACACACCCTGAGCCCCAGCACATTGGCCTCCTACTCCAAGAGGTCCTGTGCAAGACCTTCACCCTGCATCCCCTGTGCTATTTGACTCACATCCATCTGGTTGTCTGGAGACTGCTATTCACTGTTGATACGCAAATACAATATATTTTCCAGCACAATACTCAAACAACCGAGTTGCCAAGTGTGCTCTCAAACAAAGGACTGTAGTCCAAGTACAATCTCACACATAAGTGCTGTCAACTCTGTTTTAATCCATCTCTGAGCAGCAGTTGGCATGGGTCTGGACACCAGTACAGCCCAGTGGCTCCAGTAGATCTCCATACCTGCCTGATGGAGTTTCATCTGCAAGTTTGCTCAGATATCAGCATTGGGCTTTCCCCTCCTCTCCTAGTGGGACACATCCAGCTGCTTGGGGCCTTGCTCCCATCCCTGCTGCCCCATCTGGCTGCCTTATGTGGGGTCAGAATTAGTAAGAGTGTTAGTGCCACTCCATTTTCCAAAAAGTTGTTTTCTTAGTTTTTAACTACATGGAAGTTCCTATAAGGTAGTTTTACACAGTTGAAGTGGATTTTCCATAGGAAATAATGGAAATCTGGGGGAGAGAAATGAGTCAAAAACCCCTCCTTTGGGTTTTAGGGGAGTTTTCCTTGTTAGGCTTTTGGTTTTCAAGTTTTACTTTGGTTTAAGAGGGGAGAGTAAGACATCGATCAGAGTAGCTCTGTATCTCCTGCACTGCAGACAACATGGTTTGCCCTGTACCCACCGAGATGCGAGTCCTGGTTCTAGAGGCTGGGCATAGACCTCACCAGTTACATGTCATGCACTGACCAGAGTCCACCAGTTTGATGGGCTTCAACCACACACATGGTTCAACTGCTCCATTTACTGTTCCTCCCTGAGCTCAGCACTGGAGCCTGGCTGGTCATCCGGGGGAGGGGGGCTCAGTTGAGAGAGGAAGACTATGGTAAAACCAAGCCAGCTATAGCCATATTCCCGAGAGCTGCTGGTAAAGCACTAAGGAAACACTGAGCTGTAGGTGACTTCTCTTACCCCAAACTAACCATCAGTGCAATTTCAGTCCTGATGAGAGTTTCCAGAGCTGTGCAAATCAGCCACATGCAACTTAAATTATGGTTTATCGTCTCAGTGGGCACAATACACTGGGGTTTTAGAAATACTTTTCTACAAGAAGTACCTCCAAGGAACCCCAACCCACACAAATGGCACCAAGAGACAATATTTGGGGTATCCCTTTACAGTGCCACCTGCCCCATGTTCCGTATCACCCTTCAGCAACCTGTTCACTGCTGGCAGCTTCTTCCCAGGGTCCCTCTTTGAAGGTGGTGAAACTCTGTAGGCTGAGGCTCTGCCTGCCTGGCATTTCTGGCTCTGCACTCCCTCCTGCTTTCCCCAGGGAGATGTTGGAGCAGCTCTAGCTGGCTGCTTGGGCCATCTGCCAACCAGGTTACTTCACAGCAACCCAGGCTGGCTGGAAATGGCTGTTCCTCCCACAGGAGACACAGCAAGATTGCTCTCAGTGACTGGGGGGAGCTGCTGCAGTGGTTGGAAACAAAGGCACTGTTTGGGGGTTCGGGTCAATGTATGTAAAGCACCCAGTCCTTGGATGCCTTTCAAATTACCTGAGTTTCTTTGCTCTGCAGCTGGGATTGGAAGTTTTGTAATCTCTGTAGGTTATGTTCAAGGTCTGCCTTAACTGGAGAAGGGACTCAGGGGCCCTGATGGAGAAAACCCAGGCAGAGCATGGACTTCTAATTACAGATTCACCTCTGTTCACCTATGAGCAGCAAAAAAGAAAGTTTCACCTCCAGTTCCTTGCTCTTGGAGCTACCTGGGGTAGAGAAGGGTACCCAGAAAAGAGATACTGGATGCAAACTCCTGCCTGATCCAGTCCTGTATGGGAGGATCCTAAGAGCTTGCTCCAGGAACTTGGAAACAAGGGGAACTTCAGACAACAAACCATTAGTAAGAACCGAGATGTGAACCAAAGCAGTAAAGTAGGAAGACCAACACTCTCAATAGCCAGAACATGCATGCCTGGGAGAGAGCCACCAATGATAATGGGAGGAACCAAATTTAAATTTCTCCAACAACCCATATCTATGAGAAGAGCCGGGGATGTTGTGAGGAACAGAAAAGCCAGCTATGTTCTGTGAAAAGATCTTGACAAAATTCCTTGAGAACTTCAGGGAAAAACTTCCTTTTTTTGGGGGTTAGAATAAAGGACCAAAGCAGAACCTTCATACCCAACTTGTACTAGAAGAAAGGGCAAGGGACTCCTCCGGGAGCAAGGACAAGGTGGGGTCCTAGGGAATCCCTGGGATAGAGCTTACCAGGGTTCCATGGGAGGGAGGCTAGAGCCATGCCATCAAACCCAGGGTAGAATCCCCATCCCCTTTCAAGGGTGATGCTGTTCTTATTAAAAAAAAAAAAAAATAATTCTTTGCTTCAATGCCAAAAAGTTAAATAAAACTAATTCATGGCCAGATTAATGAGAGAGAAAGTCATTAGAAATCAAAAATTAGATAATTTTGCTATAGACATGAGTGATGGCGAGAAATAAGTTATATTTGGCTGACATTACTTAATTAGTTGGAAACATGGTGCTTTCTTAAATTTTCTTTGGTGAAGCTTTTAAGCTTTTGACACATAAATCCCCAGCTAAATAACCTAGATGTCAAAGCAGCCAGTTGCCTCCTCTCTGCCAAGCCATTTTTTTTTTTTTTAGCATACTATTTTAAAACTTCATTCCTTTGTTCAGGATTTTGGTTGCTACCAGGACACAGCATGTAATTTCTGGCAAAGAGCCCAATAACCAGATCAGGCTTTGTTCCTGAGGGCAGCTGGTACAGATGTCTTCTCTACCAACTCCTGGTGGGACGGGGAAGGGATCAAGCCAAGACAAATGGTGATGCCTTCGCTGCTGTAAGTAGCTTGAATAACCAGTAATGCATAGCACTGCTGCGGCACTTCTCATCAAGCACCTCAGAGGACTTAATGAGCATGAATTAAGTCCCACAATTACAGCTGACTGTATAAGTAGTTGCAAATAATACTCCTGTAGGATGCTCTCCAGTTTTTAACTGAGTTATTCCAGTGACAGCAGCTAATTCTTGCATTCCTATTTGTACAACCCCAGCAGGGGAGGGGGGGGTTAGGGGGAAGGGGAGAGAAACTGTGAAGGCAGAAGTTAAGATTCAGAAATCCTGCAGGAGTGAATCATGGTCTGCAGGTACAGAAGGGGCAGCAACAGCTTAGTGAGAAGAGCTGAGAAACAGGGATATCAACCAGCCTGCTGTGGGTTTGGTACCAGTTGCTCCTTCCCAGTGAATTAGGGTGTAGGACCCTGCAATGGTCTGAAATGGATGTTTTAATAAAATTAGTTGTAATCTGAAAGTGGGGGAAATTCTGATTGACAGGAAGCTCCGAGGACTCGCAACGGCCATGAGGTTTTATCCCAGCTGAAGGTACCAACACTAACATTTGACACAGGAATTCCTCTCTCTAATAAAGAGGCCATTAAACAAGGTGCTGAACACTTACCTCACATAGAAATGTTTGAATGATTTATAACTAATTAGTCAGTATTATTGCCTTTTTAAATATATGCATTAGGAAAAGAGTTAACACTACGGTTCTTAACTACAGAGAGAAATTGGAGGATAATAAAGTTTAGCTTTAAGTAAAGCTTTTAACAGACAGATCTAGCAGCTAAGTAAGGTTTTTGAATGGGAGGAAAAAAAAAACAAACAACCAAAACCTCAGAAAGAGAGGCAAAGCAATTCCTGTTGCAGTATCCTGCTGGATACTGCCAGCCACCTGCACACCAATCACAAGATGAAAAAAAACACTCATATAATAACGAATTCTACCTGAAATCAAGCCTTGTAAAAATTTCCTTTAGCTTCAAGGTTGCTTTAAATGCATCATTGTGGTCCAAAGCACAATAAACATGGAGCTACCTACTAAATCCACCAACTTCTTCAATGTACTTCAACTTTTTTATCAGCATGAACTGAATTCCAAGCTTTACCAGCTCTTTTTTGTCTTTACAGATTATAGAATGGTTAGAGTTGGAATGGACCTTAAAGATAATCCAGTTCCCACCCCCTGCCCTGGGCAGGGACACCTCCCACCAGACCAGGTTGCTCCAAACCCCCTCCAACCTGGCCTTGAACCCCTCCAGGGATGGGGCAGCCACAGCTTCTCTGGGCAACCTGGGCCAGGCTCTCACCACCCTCACAGCAAAGAAGTTCTTTATGGTACCTAATCTAAATCTCCCCTCTTTCAATTTAAAGCCATTACCCCTTGTCCTGTCACTCCACTCCCTGACAAAGAATCCCTCCCCACCTCTCCTGTAGCCCCTTCAGACACTGGAAGGCAGCTCTAAGGTCTCCCTGGAGCCTTCTCTTCTCCAGGCTGAACAACTCCAGCTCTCTCAGCCTGTCTTCACAGCAGAGGTGCACTAGTCCTCCAATCATCTTCATCTTTAGATCCTGCCCATATCTTTCCCTAGTGCTTACAGGCCACCCCAGATCTTTCTTCCATCAGTTTAACCTTCCCACATCCTCCTCAGAGAGGTCTCCGCACCCTCCAGGTGCCCATGGCACCAGCACTTTACCTTTCAGGTGAATTCATTCCTGCTCTTTGTTTCCCCATCCCCAGCACCTGCATCTTGGCAGTATGACACCCTTCTGGGGCGTTGGCACCAAAGCTCCAGCACCTTCACTAGAAATGCCACATTTGTTTGCACAACCTTGAGACCTCACTCCTTTTTTTAGATTAAAGCAACAGCTCATCACCTTTCTTCCACCAACCATCATTAGCAGCAGCCATTCAACAGCTGCCTCAGCCTTATCTACCTGTTCATCAAACCATTCTCCTTCTTCAAGAGCTTCCTCCTTCAGCTTGGGTCTCCAGAGCTACTAGAACACCCTTTAGCCCATCTTTCTCAGAGCAAACACTTCTTCATATTCAGTATGTGACCCCATAAACCACACAGACACCCTTATTCTTATCTTCTACACATGCTCTTGCCAAAACAGCACCTGAGAATGTGGACCAGCCCAAACTGGGGAAAGAATCCCCAGAATCCACAGCCTCAGGTACATACAGGCAAGATGCTGAGGACAGACCAGATGCTGAATCCCATATGGGCTTACCTTTCCTCTGCAACACCAGTTCCCCTGGCAAAGGAAAAGCAGCCACACTCTTCCCATCCTGGAGCTGAAGAGCTCTTATAAAATACGAGAATGAGAAACAGCACTCTATGAGCTGCTGCAAAACTAGACTTTGAGTGCCCACAGGATTGACATCTGCTGGGGCATTAACAGAGGAGCACCTGGGTTGGGATGCAATCAAGGTGAGGTGAGAATGAGGTAACAAGCCACTCAACTCTAAGCTGAGGTCAGCTCAAAGCACATCCAGCTGTGCTGCTCAAAACGTTCATGGGAAAGTAAAACCTATCATACATATATAAATATATATAAAATATATAAATATATATATTCTAATAATGCAGCACCTATAGAATTTAAGCCTTGCCAGGGTTTGGAAGCTGCTCATTACAATCTTGACAGGCTGGAGGTTTACAGGTTGAACTTCTCCTAAGCCACTATATTAAATCTTGCCCTTGCTTTTTACTCCTTTTCTGCAAGGTCTCTGAAAAATGGTCAGTCTGAAAGACTCCCATCAATTACTCTGCACTAGATGCAAGACTTGCTAAGAAAAATTAAATTCTTTTAATTCAGTTTAGTTAAGTGGCAATTGCTGCATTACATAAATCTGCAAAGATCTTTAGGCGCTGCTTTGTATAGCACTGGCCTGGGACTCTTCTGCATTTAATGATAATGAATTTTTATACCATAAAGCACTGAGTACGTAGGGGAGCAATAGCAACCTCTGGTCCCACAGGTTTGGACCAGCATCCCTACTGTAAATGCAGTGCTTTGGAAAAGAAACTTGGCACTGGAGGGGTTCCCCACCGTCAGCTGTAAAGGACTGAATTGTCTTCCAGTGTCCCTGCCGCAGGAGGGTGGTTTCACCAACCCCCGAGACCCACTGGCTTCATGCTCTTCTGGGCTTTGCCACAGGGGCCAGCAAAATCACAAGGACATTCATGGTTGGACACGCATGTGTCGGGGGTGGGCAGCACCACCAAACCCTTGTGGGGAGGCCACCTCCACCTCCGCAGCCTGGAATGAATACAACTGTGTCCAGCGCTTGGTAAAATATAGCTTTTATTTGCTCATACAAATAGTATGAATTAGCAGATTTTCATTTTCCTAGAAACATCTTTCTCTTTGTAAAATTAATTTGTGTTGTACATACCACAAAATACTCAATTTACATTTTTTCCAGGTTTTCATTTTTCATGGTGTTTTTTGTTTATCTTTATGTTTTGATCTTTTTTTTTACTTTTTTTTTTCACAAATCGGCTACTCCATGGTACTGTGTTACAGCCAACACATCACTAATACCTGTATGGCAGTTCTGAACACAGAGCTGAATGAAACTCAGCCATAACTTAATGTTACGATGTGGAAAAATAATAATTAAACCAAAAGAACATCTAATCACACCTCCAAGATTAACTTAAAAAAAAAAATAAAAAGGTATCTGTTTTTTAAAAAAGATGACAACAGCACTGACTGCAATATTAGCAACCACACCACAGGGAATTCAACTTCATTGTGTTATTTGTGGGGCAAGGCCTTTACGTTAAAAGTCTACTGCAGACATCGTTACGAGGGATACTGAGCCAGGGCTAACAATTTGTTTAAGGTTAGCAGAGTTACTATTCGCTTTCTCCGTTTCCACTCTCCAACGAGTTGGCTTCATGAGAGCATTTTGCAGCAGGGCTTGACCATGCAAATTAAGCCTGCGCTGCTGTGGGAAGGCATTGAGATATTAAAAAGTAGCTTCCAAAAAAAAAAGCAAGAAGGAAGACGTAGGGGATGCGGCAAAACCTTCCCGCGCTCGGAAGCAGCACGCACCGGCTCCGGAGGAAAGCACGGGAAAAGGGAGCTGCACGGGCTTTTTCTCTCACCACTGCAGCGAAACTGCCCAATGGCCAAGTGGAGAGGATGAACTTCTTTCCGTACATTGCATAAACTGGCTGGCTGGAAGACTGAGGCTTTGACAATCAAAAAAAAAAAAAAAAAACCCATAAAAAACCCCCCACTCTTTTCCATCAGGAAGTAGCTTTTTCTGTCCCCACCCCTCGCCCCCTTCCCCACAGTCACCCCGCAGCAGCAGGGTTTGGGTTAAAGCAGACAGGCTTGTGCGCTCATCGCCTGTCCTGGCAGCAGGGACCTGGCTGGAGCTAAACCGAAAGACCCCAAACATGCCGAGATCCAACCACCACTCAAGTCTGCAGCTGTGTGTTGCGGGATGGGGGTCGTGTGTGTGTAGCATTAACCTTGTGCAGGTCCCATACTCATGCCCATGACCTCTGGACGTGGGACTGCATTAGTCTGAAGCATCGCTTTGTTGCTAGAAATGGCTTAGGGCGAAGAGCAGAGGATTCGCCCAACTTTCCCTTTTTGAAGGAAGATGTGCTTGGAGACAACCACCCATGGAGGGCTTTGCCTCCTGCTCCCAGCAGGTTTGTTAGGCAGCTTGGTCCTGGCATTAATTTAGCATCTCCCTTTCCTTGAGGAACCCCCCAGTGCACCGCATCCTGTCTGTGACCCTCCCTCACGCCTCACTGACATCGATGGGGGGTGAGTCCCTACATCTCTTTGGAGATGTGACACCGCTGAGCCAAGCCAAGGGCCCTCAGGCCCAAACAGAGCAGCGAAGGACAGTGTTTTACCCGCAAATCCCTCCCATCCACCCAGAGGTGGGTTTGCTCATCGCTGTATCCACCTGAGCAGGACCATATAAAGACCCAGGGAGAGCAATCAAGGCTCCAGAGAGCACTTTCATCAGCAAAGAGCCACAGCAGAGAGTCTTCAGGGGCAGGTAGGGGCAAGGAGGCTGCCAAAGTACAACAAACCTCTGGGAAATGCCACTGGCTGCACCCTGTCACAGCTGGGCACGGCCTAGTGATGTTTGCTATGGGCCACCGGGGAGAGGAGCGTGCATTTATACAGGCAACGCATCGGAAACGGGGGGTTCTGACTCATCCCCTGTGTGCCCTGCCTGGCAGTGCCTTTGCTGCTCCGAGTTTCGCTCACGCCGCCTGCTTTACACCAGTGCTCACATGGGAACAGCGTGAGGTTTATCCCACGAGCCCCAGGCTCGGCACGGCCCACCATTTCCGTGCCCGCAGGTGAGCTGCACAGGCTTCTTGCCACCCAAAGACAGCCCCATTTTTGTTAAAAGTTCAAGGTGCAAATTATTCCTGCTGTCACCTTGATCCAGAAAAGTTCCCACAGAGCTCACAGAACCTCTGACAGTAATGATAAGGCATTGGACACATATGGTATTTATCAAAACCTCCTGAGCACACAAAAACAAGGATAGAGCCCTCAGGAGAGCCCCACCAACCTGTCCTAACATCCCAAAGAATTTAGTTCCATGTGAGGTGAAAGATCTCCAGCTTGATGGAGCTGGAGATGGCCTGGGTTGGTGCAACTCGGTTGATGGCCAACAGCTTAGAGCCTCTTGTTCTGCCTGGCTGCCACCCCTGTGATTGGCCAGGCCAACAGGGAAGCAACTGGCCATGCCTAGGTCACCAGCAATGCCCCAACTCAAGTACAGACCCCTGCTTTTCTAGATTCATCCTCCTGGGCAAAGCAGCACTTCTACCAGGTTCTAGCCAAATGCTGCTCCTTGTGAGAGACCAGGGATAAGGTGCTGGACTGAAATGTCAAGAGGCCAAGGGTGACGTTCCTCAGTCCTGTGCACGGGGGCTGTTCTAGGGGCTGCAGAGTGGGAGGTAGCCCTGTCCAGGGATGCCCTCCACGCTGGGAACAGCTCTGAGCAGAGACCTGGGGCTTTCACGTGGCTCTGCCGGTGCTTTTGGTGTGCACAGCCACCCAGGGGTGCTTGGGCAGCCCTAGAGCTACGCTTCTGGCGAGTCATTCCAACCAGCGCTGAGCATGTCGCGTACAAGTACACACACAGAGGGAACGTGGGAAAGAGCCTCCTCGCCAGACAGCAAGGAGGAGAAGTGCAGTGAGGAGACAGCTCTGCCCCTGCAAAAGCCACTGCAGCTTACCTTATACAGGGGTAATGGTTTGTCCTGGAAAGAGGGGAGATGGAGATGAGGTCTGGGGAAGAACTTCTTTGCTTTGAGGGTGGTGAGAGCCTGGCTCAGGTTGCCCAGAGAAGCTGTGGCTGCCCCATGCCTGGAGTGGTTCAAGGCCAGGCTGGAGGGGGCTTGGATGGACCTGGTGTGGTGGGAGGTGTCCCTGCCCAGGGCAGGAGGTGGGACTGGGTGGTCTTTAAGGTCCCTTCTAACCCAAACCCAAATTCTATGATTCTCTGCTGGGAAATGCAGGCATCACCCTTCCATCAGAGTCCTGGGGTGTGGGGCAGGAGCTGTGGGGCTTGGGGTTCCCCATGCTTTAGAGCTGCCAGGAAAACATGCTGCTTCTCAGCAGAGGTAGGTGGGTTGCAGCGAGATGCCCAGCCTCCCTCGCTACCCACCCCAGAGAAACAACCCCCCTTCCTGGGGACATGGGACAAAGTGGGAAGCTGTGGGATGAGGGAGCACAAGAGCGGAGCAGAGACTGGGACACTGGAATAGGGAAAGCAAGTGTTTATAAAGGCCAGATACCCGTAACAAAAATAAATC